>JAACJT020000021.1:6935929-6964500 GCA_009936485.2 Gymnarchus niloticus | reverse complement strand
TCCACCCCCCCAAACTTGTTCAGTCTTCCTCAACTTCTCCACCCCCACAAACTTGTTCAGTCTTCCTCAACTTCTCCACCCCCACAAACTTGTTCAGTCTTCCTCAACTTCTCCATCCCCCCCCAGTTGCCCACTTGTGCGTGTCTCACATAGACATCCGTCTGCCATGCATATTCAGTACCTGGGGAACTGAAGGCAGTTGACAGAATCTGGCTGCGCCAGAGCCCCGTTGTTCTCCATGCCAAAGACTCTGCAGTCCTTGGCCAGGTACTGCCAGTCCCGCCACCCTGAGCTGTGGCTCGTCCTCCTTTGGATCCTCACCGCTTCTGGCTGTGGACTGAGGAACTGCAGAACAACATGGAAAACCTGCAGAGGAAGCGTGGAAATTGATAGAGGGGAAATATGCATGAAACAGTAAACGGCAATGGATAATCTATTATCTGCAGCCCTACAGTCAACGCTCTACTGACACCTCAAGCGCCTTTGTGCGGTGGAGAGCGACTTGGAAGCCTTACTGCCGTGATCTAATTCCAAAGGTTTGTAGAAGCAGTCAACGCTTCGGGCTGCTTGAACACTTCAAAACGGGACGGCCTGTGGTTTTATCTGGGAAGCCGGACGGCACTGAGAGGAAGCGGAAAATCCGCACGGGTGATTTCAGAACTCGCAGACACACAAAAAAAAAGAAAAAAAAAGAACTTCATGTATGTCTGCTTTGGGGAGCTTTGTGGTAACCGAGAAGCAGTTGAAGCTCCCGTTTCACTACTCTGACTAAGGATTATCCCCCACACACAGGTGAGAGAGAAAAATACACTGCCATTAGATGTATGGAAAAAAATAACACCTGCTATTCTTAAAGGCCATGAAATTAAGACAGGTCTTCAACCACAGCTAATATTGAAATATCATGTGTGATTCAGAATTTGACTAGATTGAGGTTTATTTAAATAACTACTGCCTGAAGGAGTGTAAGAGGCTGCTACCTCAGATTACAGTGAGAAAACTAGTCTGGGAAACTAAATCCCACCAGGCCTGAAAGGTCAGAAAGAGAAAGGAGAAACTCTCCCCAAAGGTGAGCCCGCATGGGACCACAGAGGGTAAAACCATAGTTAACAAGCCACTCTGACTCTAAATACATCCATTACCCCACTTTTCCAAGAATGTTATTTGCATACAATTAATTTCATTATAATGTGAAGGGAATATCTTAATCATACAATTTTGCATTGATCAGAAGGATACGATAATGCCTTAAAATACTACAGGCAATCACAGACACCCCTTAATGACATTTTGTAACTTATGCACAAGATAGACTGTGGATGGACCTTTCTCAGGGTGTACTGGGCAGGCCCACGTTGAGATGCCAGTCCTGTTTCCCAGGGAGCATAAGCCCTATGAGGGAATTTTCGATGGACTAGTTCACATACACCGCATTTTTCTGCAGCATGGGGAAAAGTGTGCAGAAAAAACCCACGCAAACAGGTGGAAAACTCTAGAAACTGAACCAAGGCAGGAATCGAACCTACAGCCCTGCAGATGTAACCTCAATGTTCCCACTGAGCCACTCTGCTGCCAATTACACAGCATATAGAGTTACAGTGAACCTGTCTTGGCAGGAGACCTGGGGCAGAGATGTAATTAAAAATTGCTGTAAATATTGTGAACCATTAAGTTATGCTTCTTACACGGTTTTGCAAGCGAACAACGATCTTATTTAATTCCTTAACACACTTCCTCACATTTGGATAAAGAAGGTGACTCCATTTCATAATTACAGTTCTTTTAGATGAACATTTAAAAATGTTTCTTTAAATATGTATAAACATAGCCATTTAACCTTTTTGCCCGCCACTGTAAGACTAACTTAAGATACCTAATACTTTTGTAAACTTTAGGATTGTGAAGATACAAGTTACATCTCTACTGGCCTTCAACTCCTCAGCAAGTTCCTGTTAATAATATATGTGCAATTATGTACTGGTCTCATTTCAGAGATGGTTTACCTGGTACTCTCCGTTCTGCAGGTCGAAGGTGATTGCGATACCTTCATCAAGCTGGTCCAGGGTGGGGAAGACGGACGATATCCAGCTGGTGCTTAGGTCATTGTCATTGATGTAGTGTAGGGGGTGGGCGTCGTGGTTGAGCCTCAGGACGTGACCGTTGGCCGTGTCCTCGGCTTGGTTGTTGATGCAGTACCTTTCCACCAGGGGGTGCACTCTGGGATGGCTCGGGGGGCAGCGGCATTCTGATTGGATGTGAAGGCGGGGCAGCTGACCAGTGAACACCTCCACAATTTCTCTAAGAGATGCAAACATATGTCATAACTTCTCAGCCGTCACCCTGAGAACTACCTCCATCTCACAATATCGTAAATGTGACAGATGCAAATATGATTATAGTTTTATTTCTCGCGTTCTTTAAAATACTCAACAAACCTGTTTGTTAGTGTCACCGGATAAAATCTGAAATCCTGCATCCGTCCAGTGAATTGATTTGACCCTACAAAAGAAAAGTCAATGGCAATAATTGAAAACAGCTTGTACAGTCCACCCTAACGATGGGATTACCTTATCAGTGCCTTTTATTTCTGTTAGAGACATTTGTACAGTGTCTCCACCTACTTCTCCTCTGTTACAGATTTTGGTCTACAATATCCATCTGTAATCTAAAGATAAAAACTCTTGCTAAAACATTGCCATCAAAATACAGCCCATATTTTGGAAGAGTGTATAACCCTGAAGGTTTTGCAAAACTGTAATTAAGTGATTCGGCTTTTTATTTATCTTTGGCTTCACAAAATCTTTTAGAAATGAAGCAACACATGAACAGAGCAAACATCACCATACATCCATTTTACAGAACTGCTTACTGCTCCAGAGAGCCTGAAGCCCACATTCCAGGAAGTTTGAGATACACCAATGACATTTTAGTGATATCACTAAATTTTCACCGCACATCTTTGTACTACGAAAGGTAACTGGAGGCCCAGCAAAACTGCATACACACAAAGTTGGAACTGGGAATTGAACCCATGGACCATAAGGTGTGCATTTTCGGCGCCACCCACTGAACAATCATGTGTCAACATCATAACGTCCCTTCTTAACAGTAAGTCGGTAAACTCTTCAATGGGGCAGACCGTTATCATGCCATTCTGTGATTGGCTCCCAGCTGCAAACACAAAAAAAGTTTGATGGCTCACTGACAGTACGAGGGAAGAAAGACCATTTCATCTCTTGCACGGAGAGAGCACACTGGGATGAGGATGAAGGGGGGGGTCCTGTGAGTTCAGAATGTGGGGGCCTCTTAACGATAGTAGTTCGGCTCAGATCAGTGGACTCCTCCGTGCCTCTACAGATTTGCGGCTCTAGAAGATGGAAGTTCTCATCGTCGATGCCAGCCTCCCCCCCTCCAACATCTGGGAGACCGAGACATCAAAACAAGACAATCGAGAGCCCCTGGCTTTGAATCTGGGGGCTCTTTTGCATGTTAAAAGGATTACATCGGCTGAAACTTTTGTTTCGGTGGTGATACGGCATGTTTTTTCCCCTGCCTGGTTTTAAAGGTAAAAAAAAAAAAAGTTTCTCCGTCTTTTTAACTTTACCCATTCCAAAATTCAAGCCACTTTGCTTGAAGAAGTTAACCAAAAGTGAAATGGTAAGAGCTGATTACATCTCAACTTGGAGAATTTTTGCTACTTGTATAATGTATGTATGTTAGAAATAGAGCAACTATAGTTAAAAAATGCAATTAATGTGAGGAAGAAGGCCAGTTCTCTAGTGCACAGATAATTTTCTACTTTGTTCAATGAAGTGATACGTTTGCTAACACCGGAAATTCTACAGTTTAAAATGAATAGTCCAAAACAACACTGTGGTAGATACGTGGTTCTGGAAAATGCATGGATAAAGGACAGAACATTTCTAGAGCTGAATTTGATACATTATCTCAATTATCAATTATCTCATTCTCTCAACTTTGTGTTAGGGGGCTGTATATTAAATTATAATGCTATTCCTGTTGGTTTCATTGTCTTTTCTTAAAGTGACAAAACTTAAAGCAAAACCATTAGCGATACCTGTTCATATCACTATTAACAAACAGTATTTGTTTTATATTCCATACTACAGAACAGAGCTGTAACATAGACAGCAAGTCAGGGCACTATTGGCCATTCAATTGGCATCCATACATTTGTTTGAATTATATGACTACTTAGCTTCTCACCTGCGGAGCTCTGTCCGATGCGCATGACAGCACCTATCTGGACATCTTCTACGGGTCCTTCCAGAGTGTGCGTATGAAACGGCAGACCGTCCTCCTCCGGCCCGTTGAAGAAGAGGCTGGCGCCCGTGCCGTGCGCCTGGCATGACAAACAAGGCCCAGCAGCGGACGGTGTGAGTCCGCTGATGTTGAGGACACTACGCGTGGCCGTGATGAGCTGGCGCGAGACGTGATGCATGAGCACTGCGGAGCTGCATTGACAAGCGCCTACGGTATCCGAGAAGGAACTGTGGACAAAAGCCCCTGCTAGGAATGTAAATGTGCATGTTAAAGCAGAGCGTGGACACTGACACACTTGTACTGGGGTACGGTTAACACACAGATGTTTGGTGGGAAAGTTTAACTGGTATTTTACCTTTTTGATAACACTTTAAAAGTTCATTATCAAGAAGTGAGAACACACACCACTTGGAAGGAAGACACAAACTATAGTGCGATTGCACTACAAGGACACTGAAAAGTAACAGGTCTAGCATTTAAGAAGACCTCATCCAGGGATGCTTTTCAATCACATACAGAGCTCTGGAATTTAAAACAGTTAGATGTGGTTAATACTATATTGATGAGACAAATGAGGCTTCAAAACTTGCACTGAAATACCAGTTAATGCTGGTGCTACTCCCACTCACCATGAGTTTTGAAGCCTAATTTATCCTATCACTAGTTTATACAATGTTTTGTTTATGCCAGAAGAGGCTAAAATAGGCTTTCTACCACAAATTAGAGGATGACTAGGGCTTGGATGCGTCTGGGTTTGGATCTTCCTAGAAAAAAAAATGTAGCTGTGTCATGTGATCAAATGTGTCACATGACACACTGATGGGAGGAAGAAATAGATCTTATAGCAGTAAGGTAATAGGGATAGGTTCAACAAAATAGCGGGATGAGGGATCAAAATAAAAGACAGCATCTTTGATGTAAAATATTTTACAAAAATAAAAACCTGTACTGGGTCACAGAAGCACAACAATAAAGGGATGGGTCACACATCAGGGTTTGGGTACGTGAAAGGTAAACTCATCTTATATAAGGACTGGAAACTTGGTTTGACCCCACCCTAGGTCACATCCCCACCCTATATCTACATATTTAGAGAACACTTCTGTCCACAATGACATACAAGCAAGTAAAGCTTGAGGTAAGTGGGCCGGGTCAGCCAGCAACCAGAACCCATGGAACAGGTGGGCTTAAGACCCTCCTTCAAGGGCCCAATGGTTATATGATTACTCATCTGGCAATGGGTTTTGAACCCACAATCTTCCAGACATGAGCACAGAACCCTATCCCACCTTCTTTTAACGAGGCAAACTCAAAGAGTGAACCAAAATGAAATACGTCATTCCGAAACCTCGAACACTTCAGCGTGTCTCATTTGTAATTAGAACAAACAGTGTAATAACATCAGAACAACAACACAGAGCCACTGCTTACAGCACAGGGGA
The DNA here is from genome assembly GCA_009936485.2 of Gymnarchus niloticus. Taxonomy (NCBI): domain Eukaryota; kingdom Metazoa; phylum Chordata; class Actinopteri; order Osteoglossiformes; family Gymnarchidae; genus Gymnarchus; species Gymnarchus niloticus. Next base: position 6,958,774 of record JAACJT020000021.1, on the reverse strand, counting down.
CAATTTTAAAAATCTTAGATATCAACCCAGGGTGAACTCTATGTTTGTAAGGGGATAGAATAATGGTAAGCACTAGGCATTATCCAGCTATTTACAAATAAGTCATTATGAGAGTTTATACAAGTGTGCCACCTTGGACAACGATCCATAACGTGTCTGCAACACAGGGATCACTGCATAGTAATGCAAACAACAGAAATATTTCAACTCAACATAAAAGTCTAAACTTTAACTCAGGTGAACGCAAGGGCTTAACAGGCATATACTAAGTGAAGACAAAAAATAAACGTCCTAAATGCCAACGGCAACCTCTAATCCAAAAATCCTACCGGCATTTATCGGCCAAAAAGTTCAATTCGCTATTCCTACGATGCCAGTCGGCTGTGTACCGCCCTGTGCGGATAAAGTCCCTCTAACAAATTCACATTTGTATGTTCTATCGCAACTGCCTTTTTAGAAGTTAAAAGGTGCTTGGAAATGAGTCTACTGAAAATTCCTTCAAGATGAAGGCAGCGGGGAGACGACTGTCTGTCTGGAGGATACTTAAGCCGGAGACTTTCATGACGGCTGATTGAAGACCGTGGAGACCACTCTCGGAATCCCTAACCAGCCAATGACTCGCTAGGCGAGATCTGAAGCCACGTCAGAGTGATGTAAATGAAATCCGAAGCACCTCACCCTACTTACTTTCCGCTCGCCCCTTTGAAATTGGCTCGGTGCTCCATTGTCAGTTTTTGGCAGGGTGTATTTTTTATTTTTTTCCCCCCTTTCCTGTCTTCCTACCCACGGTTGCTGCTATGGCTTTTAGTTAAGTTTTTTTTTTTTTTTTTAAAACACCACACAGATCCACTGTTCTCCCACTGTTGCCTGTCTGATAGCGACCACCTGCCTTAAAAGTACGGCAGCAGCTCAGAGAAGAGCTCTAATCAAATCAAGAAATCCATCCCATTGGCCAAGACTTCGAAAGCAAAAAAATGCAATAGCTTTTTTGATCAATAATAAAATATCAAAATTTGCTCTTTGTTTTTCTAAAGACAGCTATGATGAAAAGATATTGATATGACAAATCAACCACCGCGAAATGGCCAAGGTGTCTCCTGCTTATGGCCTATGCTGCCTGAGAGTGGCTCCAAACATGACCATTTACTGAATTTATAAGCAGTACGGAACTTGATTGATGGATGGATGGATGGATGGATGGATGGATGGATGGATGGAATGCACAAAACTTGGCTCAAGAAAAAAAAATGCAATCTGCACTCCATCTGGAGTCACATGGCAGTAAATGTGAGAAAAAGCTGGAGATCTGTATTTCCCCTAATAACTGGACTACCTCATGACTCAGGCGCGTTCTCCGTTTTCATATCCAGCCGCTCGTGAGGTTGGTTTCCAAGGTACCAGTTGCTACAAAAGCGCCCCCTATGTCATATGCTTGTGGGCTGGTAGCCGGCAGGAGTGGGAAAGACATCCTTCCCCCGGGCCTCCAGGTCTCCTGCAAGGCACTGGTAAACCTGTAGCATTACAAGTAGAGGCATCTGCTTGCCAGGGACTACACCACAGTCCCCCAGGGGGCGTGAAGCCTGGAACTACTGCTTCTGAACTCTGTGTTGCAGTCAAGGCCGATGTTAGCCAGCTACATGGTCATTGCTCATGAAAACGAGACTGTTAATGGATATACTTAAAGTCAAGTTTCTGCCTGATTATACAACTAACCAGCTTTGTAGAATAAATGACAAACGATTCTCAAGCAAGCTGAGGCTCCTTTTGAGGCAATGATGTTTTAGGCAGGGAACGTCACTGTGAATGGAACAAGTGATATCTGTGACAGCAGCTTAAAAAATGTATTGCTGTTCTGGGTGCATTGCTATTAAGAAATATATGAAATGGCTATTTCTATCAAACTCCATAGTTTAAAGGCACACATATCGATTTAGAGCAAAGCAAAAACTGAGAGAGAGGCACTACTAACCTAATAGCATAGCAGAGATTATTCTCAAACACCTGTCACCCATCCATCATTGAATTGTATATGCTAGTCACTACCTCACGAGGTGTGTGTGTGGGGGGGTGGAGGGGCAGCATAAGGTACAAGTACAACCCTGCCTGGATGGGATGCCAGTCCATTATAGGGCACATATACCATTTAATCTAAGCACACATCTTTAGGCTGAGTGAGGAAACTGGAGTAAAAGGGGAAAAGGCACGCAATACAGGCAAACCATGTAAGCCTCACACACAGAGGCAGCATTCAAACCCCCAGAACTGGAGGGGCGAGAGGTACAGCCAAACATCTATCAAGAAAAGTTAAGAAAACAAAGTGCTGTCTGTCTGCAGAAAATCAAATTGTTCCCATGTACAAGCAGTTGTGTAGGGGAAAGGACACTGATAGAATACTTAAGACACTGTCACAAATCTCCAGGATTTCTTAAGACAGGTTGCATGTGCCTACAGTAATAAGGATGTCTTATGCATACAGGAGGAGAGGGGTGTGTGTCAACGCAAAAAAAGACCAGATTTCTACCTGGCCATGGTCTGAGGAAAGCTTTTAGTAACCTGCTGCTGGCATTTTAAAAGCCATTCTCGGCTTTCAAAGCGATAAAACGGCTGTGCTGGCCAGCTGAGGGGTTTCCAGAACATTCGGCAGGTGCCACAGATTCGTTTTGACTCGTAACACAACACTTATGACTAAATAAATTTTGTCACGAGCTGACAAACGACATTGCGACGGCAATGCTGCTGGTGGACTGTGAGAACCGTTCATCATTCATCGAACTTAAACAAAGACATACAAAGTCAAGAATAAACTCTCACATGCATACAAACCGGTGACTATCATTCGCGGTGACAGCGTGATACTTAATAATGAGGTTTTGCCAGCAACAGAGACATCTGTTGCTTTTGTAGCCTCCAGGCAGCTAAGACAGGTGTGAGAAGTTATAGGAAAATTATGGGCACACGGAGCGAAGCGGGCATTTAGGCCGCGCCGAATGTGCTCACTGCTGTTTAGCTACTCTGTAACAGGGGCTACAACTTTAAAACGCTCTAACAACCCCTGCTTTTGTAATCCATCGAGAGAGGTGTACTCGATAACCTCGGCTTGGTAAAATACTTAGTATACTGTTACATATGACACGTGTTGTAGGACATCAGTTACTCCTCTCCATTTAACATTCATTTGAAATGAACAATAGGTAATTGCGCCAGGGAACAAAATATCTTCCAGTAGTTTCTCTGTTTCAAAAGAAAAAAAATCATTTAAATTGAAGATATCTTCTCGCAACAGATGTCTGTTCTGGGGACCTTCACACACCGTCCCCTTTCCCCCTCAGCACCGATGGTGAAGGTACCTGACCCTTGTTTCTGGCCTATAGCATGGAAGGGCAAAACGAAGACAGTCCTCCAGTCTGGCACTGCCACCTCGACGTGTTCCCTTTCCCACGTCTTCACCTCACAGTGTGCATTGTGCACTCGGCCTGAAACTCTATCAGCTGACATTAAAGGAGAAATTCCATCTGGGTGTTTTTTTGGAGGGGAGCACTTCTGAGGTCCCAGCTGAAACTGAACGTTTTTCACCCCCAATGCTGCTTACCAAGAATGTCCCCGGCTCACCTCACCTAAATTCATCTCGTAAAAATGTCGAACACTGTTGTTCCTTCCAGGGACGGGCTGTTCCAGCCATGTCTGAATACACAGAGTTGGGTACTATAGTAAAAAACACTAAACGCGCACACTTAAGTTACGGAAACGATGAATTGTTATTTAATTGGTGGTGACACTCCATCACGGAGGGGAGACCGGTCGTGCCAAATCACGTCAAGAAATGAATCAGCTATCTTCACCAGATCCATTTCTACCGTCTGAACCGTAAACGTAGCTTAGTAAATTTAACTTACTGATTTGTAACTAGTGCTGTCACCCCCAGAATGCAAAGTTAGAGGTGCGCGAATTTCTACACACACACACACACACACACACACACAAAAAAAAAAGGGGCCACTCCGCTTTGTTGACCTGGTCTTTAAAAGGGCAGAATATATATAGAAAAGCTATAGTGTAGCAGGAACAACTCCAGCAGGCTTGAGTGACACGCCGTTCAACGATAAAACACATTCCATTTCAGCTGTCAGGCCGCCGGAAATATTCAGCTAGAGATGAGGCTATCAGCGGGGCAATCCCCCTTTCAGCCGCGCTGCCGGTACCTGCAGGATGCTGGCCCTCTATCGGGATGCATTATTTATGCCTCTCCCTGACCCACTCTTATCATTTGAATGAAGCACGATGTTTACCCTTTTGCGCAAATTTGTTGCATTATCGACGCGACGCGCCCCCGTACGAAATGTAACCGGACCGAGGGTTGGTACCCAGGCGCCGGTGGCGTCCACTCGGCTCCCCTCTCTCCCTCCTAAAGGTCTGATGAACAGCCAATTTCCCTTTATCACATTAACACAGCCATCAGGGGAAACACATTTGTTTTACTCAAGTACACTATAGATACAATTACCAACCTAACACATACGTGTTTTATATCAGCCGGATTTCCCGGTATGAGTACGACGACAATATATTAACACCGGCATGACAGTTTATTTAAGAAAAGAAAATTGTCTCAGCAGACAAGGGAGAAGTTGGGGATGTATGGGCAAGGCTGCATGTCAGTAGTTTAATAAAGGCAATAATTCTTTGGACTTTTCCTTAAGCAAGAAGCATATCCAGACTTTTTTTTAACCAGCACTAGTACACCAAACTCATCATTTCTGCTAACAAGCTGTGATGCATCATATCTCCCCCCCCTCAACTGCCCGCTCTATTTTTTAAAGTTTCAATACAGAGGATTAGTGAAAAATGTTAACCCTCATTAAAACAAGTACTTTCCCCATAACAGTTTCAAGGTCCTACATGAGCCTCTAGAAAGTCCTAGGATGATTAAAACACTGCATGAAAATTTACAAGTGAAAAACGTCCTAATGGATTTAATTGCCATTGATGCTATTAATCAAGCGTGCGTGTTGGTGGAGAGGTTAAAAAGAGCACCCTTTTGCTCAACTGTTGAAATGAGAGGGCCCTCTCTATTTAAAATATACCCTCCCCCCTCCCAGGTCCCCCACTGTCATGCCGTAGAAGCATGGCACTCTGTCAAAGGAAAGCTTTCAGGAATTCTGGGGAGGGGGGGAGACAGTTCTCTGTGGATGTTAGCAATGCTGTTAACTTACATAAAGGCCAAACTGCCGGAATCACACACAGAGTTATGAGTTCAAGGCACGGTCTAGGAAAACGCTAATGAGTCTGGAGATGTGTGGCTCCAAAACTCATTGGCTAGGACCTTGGACCACACAATAAGGCTCAGGGAGCTACTTTTGAAAGGTCACTCTACTGTTACTTTAAGCTAACATCCATCTGAATGGTATAATATCACCACATAAATTCTTCAAATGTCTTACTATTATTAGCAGTATTTTTGTTTCCATTAAACATCTTACTAATTTCAGCATTGATCAAGGTCACTGAATTGAAAACATTTAAATATTTTCATTTTTTATTTGTTCTGCATCTCAGTTTGTACAAATAAAAATGAAACTAAGGTTTGCACTCAAACTGAAATGAATGGCCTTGATATGCCTCATTAAAATAATGTGATTGTCGTATTTGTGTTTTTTGTGCCATGCTCTATTGCCAGATCTTTCTGACGAGAGTTCCATTCCACTTTGTAGTAACACCAATGGCATCAAAATGCCACATAATCAAACATTCATTAGCGAACTTGTAAAGGTTTTCATCTGACAGAAAACAGGATAAAGTTAAAAAGGCGCTCAGCCTTAAAAACAAAATTGAGAACCCGCTGCAAATTATTGCCCTGTGATGTACAGGCATTCTCATGCTTCAGGAAAAGATGTTATAGAAGATGGATTCATAGGCCGGTCGTCTAAACGAGACAGACAAGTTGAGCTTCCCGAGTCAGGACAAGATTTAATAGGTCAGTTGTTAATGGTGTACCTGTCATTCACATCAAGACACGGCTTGAAATATACATATAATGGCAGCTACGTGCTTTACAAATTGGAGACTTGACGTACTTAAAAAGTTGCACAATGCTGCGGCTTATTCTCATGCCATCCTTCATCTAACCTGATTACAGCGGTGTCATTACACATCACTTTCTCCTGTGTGACAAGAAAACCACAATGGGTCCCACGGTAATTTATGCTCTGCTATGAAGCTACATCTCCTCTCCTAGTTACGCATGGAGCATGGAGGGTGGTGTCAAATTGACTGTTGTAGTGGGGGTTCTGGGGAATTCTGTTTTTTCAAGTGAAATTATTTTCCACAGTTGCAGGGGAGGGGACAGGGCATAGGGCATGGGGGGAAAAAACACAGTGCAGACTTTCAACAATACAAGGAATGCGATGCAAACACAGACAGCAGGGTAATGGGGGAAAAGGCGGTGAATAAGATGGGACAGCGCAAAACTATGCACAACAAGAATTAGGAAAAATAAATAGTAAGTTGAACAGGAGAATTATAAAGTGTAATAGTGGTGAATTTGCAAATATATACAACACAGCTAGCTATTTCAGTTTTATGCAATTTTCCAAGCCTGTTTCTCTGTCACCTTTCACTCATGACTACACACTCTCCAACCATAGGAGGGAAACTTCGGGCTGAAGCAGGCATAATTGAACGAACCTTTATGCATTGTGTATGATCTGACTGCTGCTTCTGATTCCATAATGGCTCCATTAAAGCAAAGTTCCAGTCAGACAACATTTTAAAGATGAAATTATTCATATCGACCAATTGCTGCTAACCAGTTCAGTGTCATGCGGTGCCAGTTATCATTGCAAACCGAAATATCTGGTCAATATACCTGCATGTATGAGCTCAGTATCGCCCCCTACATCTAACATATTTCATGCAACTCTGTGCATTCCTACACAGGGGTAAAACTATCTTCAAAATTATTACATTTTCAAATTTTTAAAAGGTTATGCAAAATTCTGATTTTCTAAGGTTCCTTCAGATGGTATCGAGGCCCTAGTTAACATCTGGCGGTGAGGTGGGGGAGGGGGTAAAATCTGTAGGAAATGGGGTATTTTTTTTCTGGAAAGAGACATGACGCTGCCCACTGTGGTTGTAAGACTTGTTCCTGGAGTGGGTGAGTTCCACCGCTCCGTGGCTGTTTAGAAACACAGCAGTAAGGCCAATGTCCTATTCCTTGTGGAAGCACTAATTGTGCATGAAAATGCTCATTAACTCCTGTGATTTACTTGAGTTGCTGATTCCAAAGACAACATAATGAGCTGCCAGAATATAAGCTGCTTCTAATGTTTGGAAAACATAACGTGTACAATGCCATTTATGAATTTGTACAGTTAATGTTATTCATATCACTTGTTGCGGATTAAAACTGATTATATTTGATCAATACCATGCCTTTTAGATCCCAGTATGTTTAAATACCTTATTGTTTTGACAATAATCATCCAATTAGCTCATTATGCTAGATCAGTGCTTCTCAATCCAGCCCTCAGCCCCCCCCCATCCAGTTCACAATATCTTCCCATTCCACCTCATACAGTCCTTGATTTTAATTGTCGACTAATTAAAGAGCCCTTGATTACTTGGCCCATGCCGGTGGTGGACTGGCTGGTGAAGGAGGGATGGGGGGTTTCCAAGGACTGGGTGGAGAATCACAGAGCTACACAATTAGTGTGCGAAGTGTCTCCTCTAAAATCCTCTCTAGACGCTTTGTTTATTGTTGTCCTGTGTCAATTTAATTGGTCCTTACGAGCACTGGAGAAGCAGCTATGACCAGCGGTACTTTCTCTGGCTGACAGTCATATGAGGGCTCGACCATTCTCGGTTTCGCTTGCAGCCAAAGGTGCTTAGCCACCCCTCCCCCATGCTTCTCTCTTCAATCTTGTTTTGCTTCAGCCACGCTTTTGAGTGTTCGTTTTTCCAGTAAGTCAGTATCAAAGTGGAAAACAAAAAAAAAAAGGAAATAAAGCAGTGACGTGCCGTATGTCGGCCAACTCTGGGTAGTCCGGAAAGAAGTACAGCACAGGCAGAGGACAGCTGGTGAAAGAAGGGATCCGACGGCTGTGTTAATTTACAGAATGTGCTAATTGAGGAAAACACCGGCATGGGAGAATTTAAAAGGGACACATGCATGGTTTCTGATGGTCTGTTTTCAGATGATGCCACGCCGCACCTACACCACAGACTCGTATGGTGATTATATTTAACCTGCATTTTGATCATTTGCACATCCACCCAACAGCAAGCTGCAATGCAGATTCAATCATTTTTCAATTTTGGAGGCAGTACCTCCAAATTTTGTGTTACAATAGACCTTTTTAAATTTTGCTATATTTGTGGAAATAACGTTTTTTAAATTTAAATCCATGTGGACAACTAACAAAATTAGGGTGATCTTTAAAAAACTAATTCTCTGATAAAGTATCAGGCCATGTGTGCAAGAGAAGCAGGAGTATTTCATGAAAGGGGAAAATGCGCCTTCAAGCCAAGGACAGACAGAGCTTTTTACAAACACACACTTCTGCGGTGATGAAAAGGTACACTGGCTGAGCAGCCGCAGTCACCTGGAGTTTTTACATCCTCTCAGACAAAAGGGATGAGAGGGAAGAAGATAAAACCCGTATATGTCACGAAATTAAATGAACAAGATGCTCTCATGATAATATAGACTTTAATATGAAGGAGTCTGTTAAATCAAAAGCATTTCAACCTTTACTTGAAAGAATGGCAAGATTTTAAACATTTATAGAGAAATTGTACCTTGACTAGCAAATGACTCCTTTCTGACATGCATTGATATGTTAATGCTGATTCCGATAGGCACTAAGAGAGCCCGTGCCCCCGGGGGCTGATTCAATCACCGTTACTCCGCCACATTTACATTTTGAACTTTCCCTCCACCGCTCTTTTCATGTGCTCGGCACCTGCCAAAACTTGTCAGCTGTGCTGCGTTACGAAAGGTGGGCTCACCCGGAGCACGCAAAAGACATAGCGAGGGACACGCTTAACGATGTCTTCCTCGCTGCTTTCCGCGCGACCCGCGACCGCCTCCGTCTCAATTACCGCGCGCATCGTCGTAGTAGCGGATTATCGACAGTAGAGGCGCTCGGCCTTTGACGTCATAGCAGGCCGTGAGAAGGTGGTGTCGCTGCTGTCCCTCGTTGTTTTGCCTCTGGTGTTATAACGACGCCAGACAAGTGCTTTTGTTTTGCATTGGCACACTGTTTCCTTATCTCCTCATCGTTAGTCCTGCTGTCTACCTGCTCTGTAACATCTCTTGCCCCAACTCGTCACCACTGACGGGCAGGAGGCATCAGCGAAATGGAGGCAAACTGCCAATAAAGAAATATAAGGGGGAGACCTGTTTCTTTTAATTTTTTTGCCTTTCTATAATTACTTAAAAAAAAAAATATTCTGAAAATTGTAGTGACTCTAGTGATTCGTTTCAGACAATAAAAAGCATGTCAATATAAACATCTAAAGACATCTAAAGATTAACATATAAATACATCTAAAGACAAAAATGCTAAAATGAAACTATATATGCGTTAAGGTACAAGAACAGGTGCTTGCAGACTTATGAAATCCTGTCACAGCACTAATATCTTAAAGCTCAATGAAGTAATTTACATGGAATTTAAGGGTCATGCTTGAAACGCCCAGTTATTAACAGAACGTGGGGAGTCTAGGCTAAACTGCACAGTGAGAAATGCAGTTTAAAGTGTCTGTCTGAAAATGTCATAACTGGCAGGGCAGCAGGTAGAATTAGAGACCCAGACTTATAATATTCAAGACCATGTGCCATATAAGCACATAGATACATATCTAAAATTAACTTTTATGAAGCACAGGACAATGGCAGTTTGAGGTCACCACCAACAACGGGCCTGCAGCTAGCCAAAAAGGGTTAATGACTGGAAATAAGCTAATTTTGTCTACTGGCAAATGGCTTGGTGATAGATAGATATTCCTCACGGGCAACTAAATTGTGTCTTAAAGCTGCAAATGTACCTGTCTGAAAGACAGAATTATGAATAAATGTAATGTAAGATCATATTATCCTATCTATTTAATAGGATTTGGTCCCCAAAGTCAGGTTATGAATTAATTATTGCTATTTAGGGATTACATTTATATTAATATTACTACTCCTAATACTACCACTGCTACTCTTCAGAGACACGCAATTCCAATTTTCATGTAAACCTGCATCAATAAAATAATTTCTTGTGCTAATTTTGTACTGCCTGGTTTTTCGTTCTTTAAACAACATGTTTCGCCAATGTCTTAATGCCTATGGGTTCTATGACGTTTTAAAACAGATGTGTGCCATGTTACATGGTATGTTATAGTACACTCATCAACATAATAATGATAATCCCAATTGTGATTGTAAGGCAGGTAGTTACATTGTACATTTGTTTACATTTTTATCCATAAGAATTAATGAGGTTTAATGGTCTGTTGATAAATTATGTGTTTTTAATCTTTAAACTGCTTCATTGTGGAAGTAATATGACAATGCATACACAGGGCTTTTTGATGAGATGCTTCAAAAACTGATATATTTAGTGTAAAAAGATTTTGAGAACACTAGCAAAGTTTTATATATATATACAGTACATATATATAGCCTACTCACATAAGTTCAAACTCTTTAGAAAAAAACCTTTTAAAACAACATATTCATTTGTTTTCTCTTCCACTCAATTTCTGCAATGCTGTGAAAATTGTGAAATGCGGCAAAAATGATCTGGGGGAGTGTAACATTCTTTAACACCGATGTGAACAAAAACCTTGTGTTTAATTCTTAGAGAGAGAAGACTAAGCGAAACAGAGAAAAATTACACAGCGACCACAGGTAATTATAAAATGCAATAACAAGACAGCCTGTGACTGTCGATGCCTTGCCAAAGCCCACACTGGAGTGATTCACAGAGGCAGGTGATGTACATTAAAACAGGGACAGGTAGGCCAAGCGTGTTTCCCTTGTCCTGCAGCTGTAGGCAAGCAGATGTTTACCACTATAATTAGCACCCTCCAAACATGCATCTTGTCTGAAGGCGGAATCGGATGTGACATGAGTTCAGCGTGAGCCTGCAAGATTTTTTATTTATTTTTCCTCCTTACACTTCCATTGCCCACACTTTTTGGAGCCGATTAATGACGACCACATAGGCAGCCCAGAATTACATTTCCGTGCTGACCGGATTCCGTTTTGCTTTTCAAATGAAAGAAATAATATAGAAGACCCCTATCCTCACATTTCAATCATCAGATCACAAGTTAATTATGGAAAGCGGCTGACACGCTGTATTTTCATGCAAGCTCTGCTGTCCAATTAAAATATCGGTCAGGCATTACCGAGGTGAGGCCACAGACAGAACTTACCTGTAGCGCCATATGGGTCCAGTGACCCACGGCGATATGTCCCAGGGTCCTCACGGTAAGGGTGCCCAATAAACCATTCTGTTGATTATACTGAATCTGGACCGCCTCCCGAGAGACTGTCAGCAAAAACACCACCCGTCCCTCTGCACTCTTTTCAATTACAGTCCTACAAACAACAGGAATAATAGAAATGTGAGCCTTAAAGCATAATGGAAACAGTGGCCATGTTCCATTTTCAACAACGTGCAACAGAAAATTAACTGTGCATTTAACAACAATGAAAATAGGGCATCCATAAGACATGTACAAAGTACAAAACATCTGCCATCCTGCCCAATGTGCCAGAGTTGTATTTTTTTGTTTTCAAGAATAATCTCCCCCCCTTCCCTTTATTTTAACAGTGTTTTATTACTATAACTTAATTCACCAACAATGATATGACAGTCCGGTAACAAAAAACAACCCTAGGAGGAATAATGATTTTTGAGTCCAAGGAAAGGTAAATTTGTGGCCTCTCCATTATTTTGCAAACTGAATAATCACATGATAAATTGACCATGTGACTCAGGACATGCTGCAGTGTTCTGGGTAGTGTTTTGGTGTGTGACCTGCTTCTTGTCCATATTTCAACTGTAATTACAGCCAAATCCTAAATATAAAAATATTAATCAACATGAATTTGTGAAAAGCAATCTAAAATGATTTGCATAATTCTGTCTATCCCATCTTTTTAGTTAATTGTTACAAGTATTATGTTGCAAATATAGTGATCAACATCGGCAAAGCGGTTTAATTTTCTAAACAAACTATAACACTTGATTTCCTGAATTTCATCTTTCTTTATTTCCTTTTTGTTTAATTAGAAAAGTATCGAAAGGTGAAGCACGACGCTCTTCAATGTACATTCATTCTGACAGTGGGCAGCCCACTCCCATCGTAAGCTATATGCCTGGATGCCAGTACGTGTAGTAATGGGACAAATGAGGCTTCAAAACCCATAGTGGGTGGGAGTATCCTGAACTACCAATCAATGCTGGTGATGGCCAACATTGATTGGTAGTTTGGGATACTCTCCCGTCCACCATGCCATCGCCAGCATTGATTGGAAGTTCGGGATACTCCCACCCACTATGGGTTTTGAAGCCTTATTTAGTGCAAATATTGATTGGCTAGATAGTCCTGTCCACGATGGGTTTTGAAGCCTAATTTGTCCAATGACAACCACTAAACATGTAAATGTGAGAAAGCCAAAGACAGAACATTCCAGAAAGCTGAAAGGCTGTTTAATTGGTGAAAGCGCTCTGGCCACTCATGCTGGAGTGTGAAATGTTTTGCATTTCCTCCGGAGTAGGCCTTCCCTTTCATCATCCATTCTTAAAGTGCCATACTCTGACAGTTGTGAGTTTTCCTCTTCACAAACCTTTCCCTTTCATTCCTTTCATCCTGTCGCCCACTTTCAACTATATAATTTTCGGCGCCGAAAAACAAAGCGGTCTTTGAGCTTTCCTTTCTTTTTATATTTTTGTTATTTTTTTAACCCAAGCTGACTATCAGAATGGCGACTCTGATTCACTGATCTAAACAAACCGAAGCTGCTGCTGTCACTGTTTCCCAAGGAGACCTGCAATGTGTTACAGGGGTCCCGTGGTACTGCGGTCTGTGCCGCTGACCTTACATGTACTTTATCTGTGCTTTAAAAACTGAGTGTTCATTTACCTGACAATTAATGAGTACTCAGAGGATATGTTTTTTTACATAACGGGGGGTTTGAATATTTATTGTCCAATACCTTTTAGTTTAAGCAACAGAAAGGTGAACAGATAAGTCAGACCCTCACCCAGCCTGCTTCCGCTGTAACTTATATTAGCCCCGCTATAAAGCCCAGTGCTTTAGTTACCTGGTTGCAAGGTATTCAGTATTATCATACCTGTGTATGACCCTTTGCATTCCGTTCTGGATTCTCACTTCTAGGTTTGTGTGTTCTGGATTTGGCTACCAATCTGTATGCAACTTCTTGGCTGTCCTGACTTTTGGACTGTGTTTCTGGACTTCAGTTCCGATTTGGATACCTCTGTTTTGCTTAACCTTTGTTCTTCAACCCAACGCCTGCCTACAACCTCCGATTCCTTTCTGCTACTACGCATAAACTTAGCATCGCTGCACTCAGATCCTGCCTGATTTATGTTATTACAATATACATGTACTTTAGTATATTCTCTTACAAAGAGTCAGTATCTATATGAACTCACAATAATCCTAAAAGATAAAAATATGTTTTAGTATTAGTACGAAACATATACAAAATATGAATCATATATATTGGTTTACATTAAGGGGAAATTGCGGTAATGAATCAAAGTACTGGAGGACGGAGAACTCCAAAAAAATAGGGTAACTTGTAATACTAAATATTAATTATTACATGCGGGTATGAGCTCCTTACCCCAGGATCTACACTTCAGCTAATAGTCAAAGATTAGAAATCTCTAAATTAACATGTGTGTGGTACATATCATAGAAATAAAACCTGGTAACAAATGCAGTGTCTTCTACAGCAGAACTTTGTTTCAGGCGAGATGAAAAGAGCTTAGATTTCTAGTCTTGTCAATTCCCCAAGTCACACATTTGCTTACAACAAATCTCGGATTTGAAAAGATGTTCTGACTTTGAGGACACCTGTCGGGCTACTTACATTACAGCATCCGCTTCAAGTTTCAGCCACACGGTTAAGGTAAACGAGCCCCCTGGACCCAGGTTCTGAATGGGAGGGGAGGTGAAACAGCTCCTTTGGTTCCGGAAAATGAGGCTAACAGAGTCCGGCGTAGACCCTGGGCGCGAGCCATGATGGTCTGGCGTTACGCACGTGCCTAAGCCAGTAGAGAAAAGGTCCGCGTAGGAAGGGGAAGAGGAACGGTATGGACACTGCTGGATGCAGAACCACTGGGAGCAGCTGCGGAGGCCGTCCTGGACCACGCCAGGCTGACAGAAAGTACTCCTCTCTGGGGTGCCACATGTGGACTGGAGCGGGGTGGCTGTGACGGGTTTGAAGGCCACTACGTTTTCCAGCTTGGGAAAGCGGCCCCGGTGGTTAGCCGGGCTGGCAGAGGCATACCAGGCCGTCAAGTACAGTAATAACAAGGTACATCTCTGCAGCAGCAACCGGATCATTCTAGATAGCCAGCCTGCTTTCTTAGATAGTGACTCTAAATAAGTAATGACGGCCATGCCGAAGGTGACATTTTTACAGTCCGATGCCTTGGGTAAGGCCACACTCCTTAATTGCACAATGTCCAAAAGGAGGGCAAAAGCTTTCACATGATAGCAGGGATTTTGGATAACTGCTATCCAGGAAAGAGCTGTGGAAAGAAAGGAAACAGCGGTTTAAAAAAGTATGACATAAAACACTTTTACTATAGTTTGGTCTTTCTGGGGGAAATGACATTGTGTAGCTGTCAAACAGCAAAAAAATTTGAAATAATAGTACCTATTTGATGAAAGGGACGTTATGTTTTCTTCAGTTAAAATTTATTTATTACAGTCAAACACCAAATGCAAACAGTGGACTACACATTAAAACGGCACTAATTGCCGTTTCCATTTTTAAGCGTTGTAATACAAAGCACATTACGTTATAATTTGGGATTTTTTGTGATGAAGACAGCAGTCAAATCATAATTGAAACTGTTTGTCATAGCTTAACATCTGAGGATAATAAACGGTCGCATGTCGTCAAGTTTGGATTTTAAAGCCAGTCGAACAAATGAAATTTGCGCTACAGCCGCAAGTATCGATTTCCTGAGGTAAATGTACATTAAACTAATGCTGTAAACTACACTTCGGACCTTGTGCCAAAGCCTCGTGAAATTACACCCTTGAAAAACGTGTTAATCTGCTTTTACTGAAGAGGTAACGCCGCGAGCCCGACTCACCCGCACCTCCGTCAGCATCGACTGCTCGTGACGCATTCGCATGCAACACGTTGTCAGCACTGCAACAAGCCTCGTCTCCTGCAGTCCAATAATTCAAATCAATTTACAGTTAAAAAAAAATGTTTTCCGGGTAAAGTAGCAGCACAGAAGCCCCAGAGTCAACGGTTTTATTACTTATTATTATTTCTGTTTCATTTTGCTAATTAGTAAATTGCATTCTCGTAGTGAAGTAACATCCGAATCTATTGATTTGCTCTCAAAACATCACTAAACGACAGAAAACGTCAAGGAAATCATTTTGTCTTACCTAAACGCGTAGCGCTCGTGAAGATTGTAGTTTATCCGTCTCATTTCAAAGCTGATTACTGTAACCGGCCATCTGGACACCGCTTCAGAGAAGAACAAAGTATACCGAACTTATAAATGCAGATCTGTGTCAGCAAATGTGCTTACAGCAAAGCTTCAGTCTTTCTTTTGCAAAATCACCAAGAAAACATAGTGAATGACAAGCATTGAAGCGGTTTTCCTCAAGACAGCTAATTGCCCCGCTCGTCCAGGGGGGCATGACAGATACTCTATTGGCTAAACCTTACTGCGTCTCTGTTTAATAAGTAGCCCCCTCTCGGTTCAGCAACGCTAGCTGCCGTCGCTAAGCAACCCTCTCTGGACCCAGTCCTGTATTCAGGTGAAAAAGTGTCAAAGGATTAAACTAAATCTGATAGGTCTATAATATACTATATGCAATGAAACAAAAATATCACATGAATAGATAATTCAATCTCAATCCCTTAACTTCTAAATACGCGGATAATCCTAATCTCTGTCGTGTCAGTGCCCTAATATAGGCAACTTATTTTAACAACAAATCTCAGCAGCATATACAAACCCTGCATTCTAATTTTTGTCAAATTTGCCCATTGTGAAAAGAAGTGTATAGCCAAGCACAAATCTTTAAAAATAATTAGATTTTTGAAAGTTATACTTCAAAACAAAAAATATAGGCCTATATAAACATGCTAGTGATTTGTTTTGCAAAGTGAAAAGGCTAAGTTTCAGTGCCATAGGCCTATTTGCTCATAATGTAAAGTAGCTGTATAATATCTGTAACAAACTTCTAAGCTCTTCTAAAGAGTCGTACCGTTAAGCTTCTTTTCGATCAAGTTATTGCACTGCATCATTGCACCTTATGGAGTGCTTGTGGTAGACGTCTTCCTATTTACGCATGCGACTGAGGGGCCTGGATGATGGGTTCACCTTTCATATGCTCCCTAGCAGGGGAATTGCTTACCTTACACTCTGCCAATCCCGTGGCTGGTACCGTTTGGCGGAATTGCAAAGCCGGCAGCTTCTGGCACAGGGTGACCAGTCAGAATGCCTCAGCTTATTAGGGACCACCTTAAAGGCTTCTCCAGTGTGTATTAATCAGTAAAGCAGTCTGCACTATTGATTAACATAACACTTAGGCTGTATGGATACTACTGCAATAATGTACCAAGTCCTTGGTACTTGGCAGTAGTCATTAGGTGACTGTGTGTGACAATGATACAGTGTGATCCATTCAAATTATGTAAACAAATCAAAGTGATCTCTATTTTTTCCGAGAAGTTTATCTGCTAATCTTATTTGAACAGCTACGATAACTTTGGTGAACGAAAGACAGACTACTTTTTAATTAAGTGCATTTAATTACCTTAGGAAGATTAGTGCTCTTGCCTAATAATCAATAAACTGCACCAGAGCCATGGTTTGCCTAGCTGAAAGGAGACCTTTTACGTTGCAGTATATGTACTACTTGCATGGAATCCAAATTCTTTGTTCAGTTAATTTGAGAAAACGTCAAGATATATACCCAGTGCACTGTGGGTATGTCAGAAAGTACTAATTTACAACTGAAGTTTTAAAATGGAAAATACATACTGCTGTCTGGTTTAGTTTAAATCCTACTGGTGAATTATTAATAATTTGAAAAAACCATACGAAATATTTTACACAAACAGTCCCAAGGAAAGCTTTACTAAACATACAGGTTATAAACATATTTATTGGTAAAGCAGAAAGAAGGAATTATTGTTATATCAAAACACCTAAAATTCTGTTATGATTATTTAAAACTATAACTAAGACATGGGGGTGATGCGAGATGAGGAAGTCCAGCAGAGAAGCCCCTCCACTGACCTGCTACCAGTTAGCAATGGCAGGTATGCATTGTGTGTAATCTGACTCCTGAGAGGTTTTCTGTTTGTTTGTTTTTGGTTACAGTGTAAAACGATTATTTGTGTGTTCTTTACATGCTCCTCGTCTCTCCCAGTGGTGCCAATAAATTTCCTCGTTCTGTCCTCCAGTTCCAGTGTCCCATGGAGCTGTACACCTACACCAATATTGCATTACAATATTATGTCTTCCATGTATCACTTCCATACTTCACATAGTATATTTTAGACTATAGGGGAATAAATGTTTTGCTGCATAAACCATACATATATATTGATAAATAACATATGTTCCTTATCAAAGGGGTATCTGATTCAAATATGTGAACATTTCCCTGACTGGGCCAAAGAATGGTTTCTGCACATTTTTTCCTTCTTAAATAAAAGTCACTTCTACAATACCAAAATAAGCCTGTTGCCTGAAGAAACTGATTTAACTCATTAATTGCTATAAATACCCTAACTGAAAGCAGAACCCCTCTATGAATACACTGACAACAATGGCAGGACAACCTAAATAATTATTTATTAATGCATTGAAAGGTTTTCTTTTAAAGTGCACTTAACTAGGCCTGATTTTGAGGCCTTTCATGTTGAGATGTTATAGAACTGGTTTAATGCCAAAGTATGCACTGCAAGCTCACAGTGAATGGCATTTGTCATTATGAATGCGATGAGAATTTCAGTTACAATTGCCCTAGATCAAGGCATTACATTTTGATTTCCTGGTATTGATTTTCTAAGCCCCCGTCTTGCAACGCACCCTGAGGATGAGTGCTGAGAGTGTTGAATTTAAGTCTGGCATTACCCTTATCTCTTCCGTTTCTGCAGAGCTGGCATGCAAATGAGGCTTAGGCTTCTCTCCCATCTACTGGACTTCTCAGGAGATGCAGCATGGCAGTTTAACCCAGCCATGCGCTGGAACTCGTCTGTTAATGAAGGAGCCTTAAATACATTCTCCTTAGCAGCTGGTGTCATTTTTCTCCCTTGTTATTTAGCCAATGTAAGGCTTCTTTTCGGTCTGTTTAAATTATGTATGTTTGAAATGATCCTTAGCAAATGATCATCTTAAAAAACAACAATGAAAACAACATCAATAACCATCTTAAATCACATTGTATAAATAATATTTTATTAGAATATTATTGCAGCTGCTGTCGCTGCTGTTCTTGCTATGATTGTCAAAATGATGGTACGGTGGATCTGTTGTTAACACTGCTGTCTCACATGTCCAGGGTTAAGGGGTCAAATGCCACCTCAACTTAATGCATGTGGAGTTTTCATGTGCTCTCTGTGTCACATAGATTTTCTCATGTAGTCTGAGGACAGTGGATTAGGCTACCTGGCATCTCTAAATTGTCTGTAGGGTATGAGTATGTGCCCTGTAATAGGCTGGCATTCCATCCGGGGTGTATCCCCATCTTGTACTGCCTGGGATAGGGTCCGATCCCACCCACCCACCCCACCAGCATGAGCAATTAAAACCTGGATGTATTATTAATGAATAAATGAATGACGACATCACCTGTCCTTCCATTTTTTTATATCAAGGACATGGGGTGATAACTTCGACGTCCTAAGTGCTTCCTCTCCTGTATCACTGGCTATTGATCATGAATAGTTTGCTTGGTTTGTGCTGACTGATGAACCCTTTCTTTCTGACTCAGTTCAAATCTGACTTAACTGACCATTATGAGCCCATTTTCTCCACTGTGCGTGGACACAAACAAACAGGGCTCTCACCCAGCGCAGTGAAGACCCATTAACAGATTTCCTACCTGGGAACAATGAACAGTATTGTCTGTCTGTCTGTCTGTCTGTCCTTCCATCCGTCAGTCCATCCATCCGCCCATGCTCACCTGTGAAATGACACATATAGAACAGATTTTTTGTCAAGATATTTGAAACTTGATGTAATAGCATAAATCAGTTACATCATTTGTAAAATTAGAATCAATTATATAATCAAAGACTGACATAGGTGCCATGCAAGTACACAATTATGATGTTTGGGGATCATCTGTTAATTGTGCAAATGCATACTGATTTTACATTATGAACGTTGAAAGAATAACGTATTTAATTTTTACAAGTGAGGTAAGTGATAAAAGGTGTGTGCATACTTGCATGCCGCTTAGGTCAAGTTCTGTATGTAATTATTAATCACACAAAGAAGATAGTGCAGGGTCTTAGCTGTTAGCACTGCAGCTTTACAGTAAATATTCAGGGCTGGAGGTTCAGAGCCGCCTCTGTGGAGGTTACATGTTCTTTGTGTTTTTGTTAGGTTCCTTCTAAAGCCCAAAAACATGCAGTTAGGTGTATTAATAATCCAAATATGCAGAGTCTCTGAGCGTATGTATCCTACCATGAACTGGCATCCCAGACTGGGTGGTCCTGTTTTCCGCTTTCTGGGGTAGGGTTCAGTTTTAACGTGACCCTCTACTGAAAATGTTACGTAAGATGGATATTAATAGCTGTTACTGTATTATACTATACACTGCAATAAATTACATCTTTTCCAATTCAGATATGAGAAATAGGTCAATATTTCCTGAGTTCTCCAGCCTCTCTCAATACTTCCATCCACTCATCGAACAGCAAAGCAAATCTGCCCACCAATTATATTCAGGCATTTGTGGTGTTTCCGTGTATAATTAACAAATCAGGAACAAGAGCGAGATTCATGTCGTTGCAGGTGGCACAGGTGTTTAGCTGAAAACATCTATATTTTCACCTAGAATCATTCAGGATCATCCACAAATGTCATGGGCCACTGCATTCCTCGGATAGGGAGAGACAAACCAAAGATACTGATGAGGCAAGTACAAGTGCAAACAGGGGTTAAATAATAAACAAAGGAATAAACAAAAAGCTTTGCCCTAAACACACTGGAATGAACTCAAGCTTTAACCAGACAACACATGACTAGAATTGTAGGCACAAGACACAGACATGACTAGAATATTACTAGCTTACAATCCAGAAACCAGATTCGGGATTAAAAACAGGACTGGTAATGCCCTGTACAGATGACATTGACATCCTAAGTTAATAGAACTGACTATACAAAACCAAAGAAAAACAAAAACAAAAATAAACCAACTGAACAACACAACAAACAACATCAACAAATGCCAAATTTAGGCTTAAATAGCAAAGCAAAAAAGGTGCGACACATGAGGGTAATCAGGGCAAAGGCAGAACTAAACGAGGAAAACAAGATACATCGATGAAACCCAAAATCTGGCCAGTCCTTAAGGAACTGTGGCACCAGCGCAAATGTAACAACAAAAGAAAATCGAACATTCATTTTGTGGCAAAGTTTAAACTCTGAAACTGGCTTGTGAGGTTGAACAGCAAAATGCCAGTGATAGATATGTTCTAAGAAAGCCTTAAATCATTATTCTTCTGGATGACTTTAAATATAGTTCATATGTTACTGCCTTCTAATATTAAAAAAAATTAAGAAGTCTTCATATCAGTAAATATATACTTGGGTGAAGAGCTAATGCAAGTCAAAAGATGTCATTCTAATGCATGTCCTAGGATGAACATAGACCACCAGGGTTATGGGTGCAACTCCCGCATTAATTTAGCATCAAAGCAGAAGTAACACCACGTTCAGGAGAGGTGGATGCTGGGGTGTTACTGGGTGCTATTTCATAGTTCCGGGAGATGGTTGTTCCCTTTACTAGGCAACAAACAACATTTGGCCATGCTGCGCGGGCCCAAAGTCTTATCTCTCCTTCTCTGGCTTGATCTTAGCTTTTTAATGGCACCTGAAGGGAGATTGCAACTCAGCTCCAGCTGTGGCTCCTTGTGCATTCCGCACATGTTCTGCTGAAGGTGGGCCCCAATTAAGGGAGCCATAGGCTATGGCACTGAAGACTGGGCAATAACGGGGAGCGGCACCCCCCCAGATCACCACATGCAATACAGAAACAAATTTGTGCTTGTCTTTATGTAATCTGACACATTGAAAAGATTAATAAATAGCATCAAACCACATGAACAATGCAATTTTCCATCTTTTGATTTCATTCAAAAAATTTTAAATTCATGATTTATATTATACCATGTTCTAAAGCAACAACAATAATTTTAATTGATTTCCCAAACACTTTTAAAATTCGTCTTTTACAAACCGCCTTGTTATCAGATTTGATATGTGTTATTATGAAAACTAACTGTCCAGTTTACGAATGACCTCAGTGTATTCTGCTGGAAAATTCCATCTCCATATTGATCGTCTTCTCATTGCACAGGAGGTTAAATAAATCGCTGGGTCTACATTTAGCAATTCTTTTTTTATTAGGTAGGTCTTTGATTGTCTTGCTGTGTAAATGGACATTGTGTCTGCTGTTCTCAAGAGACCCACTACACACGTTATCGAAACAAAGATATTATTCTTGTACAAAAGCTTGATAGGGTAACATGGCCGCAAAATTGGTTTCCTATAACCAGGTTTTACAGAACTGGCTATCCAACTTCTTTTAAGACGTCCACCAGTGAGGGTGATGTCACTCTACTGCTTAGCCAGGATTTGAATAATTTTTTAAACTATCAGTAATTGTATATAAGCAATGGGGTGAAAATGATAAAGCTGGATCTATTTCCATCTATCCATGTGTAAGATAGAGAGAATATAAACGAGCTTAATATGATTAATAATTTAGTCAAAGTTTTTTTAAAAATTGCAGCTGCCTGGTTCATTTTGGCATCCATGTACCACGGCCAGGTGCGAATCTCCCCAGTTGTCCTTAAAAGTCCCAGCATCCTGTGGATGGGTTCAAACCTTTTCCACCCAGCTTCACAGCAATTTCCTCTGCTGTCCAGATGCAGAAACATCTGGAAGCCCACAAAAGATGTCTCCTTATCCTGGGCTACTCTGACATGTCAAAAGTCAGGACTAAGAAAAAAATAATCTTTTTTACCAAAAACTGTTTTGTATGTTTTTGCCAAGTTGAACTGTTATGACATCCATAATTAAATACTGCATCTTTTCAAATATGACAATCTTCCTGAAATGGCATTTAGTGATATGGCTCATTTTTAACAAGCAATACAAATACATGCATATATCATTCAAATTTTGATTTCAAAATGATTAGCCAGTGTGGAAGCTCAATGTGTAACATTTTGTTTCTGTGTTTATGTGGATTTAGGTAAATTGGTCTGTAAGATGCCCTGTTGTGTGTGTGTGTGTGTGTGTGTGTGTGTGTGTGTGTGTACATGCATTTTCCTGTGATAGATTGCAATCCTATCTCAGGTGTGCAAGGCCT
>JAACJT020000021.1:6906693-6935829 GCA_009936485.2 Gymnarchus niloticus | reverse complement strand
TGTGTGTGTGTGTGTGTGTGTGTGTACATGCATTTTCCTGTGATAGATTGCAATCCTATCTCAGGTGTGCAAGGCCTAATGCCAAACCTTATCCATTGTAGTCTTGCATTGCACGAGTGGTCCTAGGAAAATGATTAATTGCACAAATTATTTTTCCAAGTTATTATATGGCAATAACAAAAATCATTTCTGCAATAAATCTTTAACATCCATGTAGAAAACATCCCATTGATTTCTACTGTAAGAGCTGTCTTGTTTTTCCAGTCTGGAGAGCGCAGATTCCCAAAGTCCAGCATGTCCATACGGAGCAAGGCATGCAGCATGACATGTCTGCTCACCGGGAACCCTGGCTCCTCCACAGAAAGGCCTTGTATGGCCGGGAATCCGACGTGGTGCTCCATCTGCAGGGTGGCTGCCTTCCTTTGGAATCTGCCCTGGATTTACAGCGGGCATCCCGACAGTCACACACTGACTCAGAAATGCAGGGAAAGCTGCCCTGTGGCAGAGCCAGGGTCAGGGCGGGAGACGGAGATTCCCGCCACAGTGAGATTGGGGGATGGGGCGGTCGCTAAGCAACACCGAGTGGCACAAACCCAGTGGGACACGTGTGGGCCGATCTTGGAGGCGGTTAAAGAAAATTAGAAGACCAACAAAGGTGGCCAGCTGGTAGGGAAGTAGTTAAGGAACTGGATCCTGACCAAATGTTAATTTGTTTAAGTCATCGAAGGGTTCTGGCTGCTGTACCATGTACTCAGATTGCTTCTGCAAAAAAAAAGGGCCCAGTTCCGTGAAGGAATAAAGTTTATGCCGTTAATTTAAAAATATCCATCCGTATAAACAGGGTTATTTCTTGGGATAAAAAAAATCAGTTATAATGTAAACAAAATGTGTAAATAGGTGCAGAGATAGATGTGACAATGTGGGATAGTAATGATCATTTGACACAGCAGGAGGCTGAAGGCCTGAAAATTGAGTTGCACACTATAACAGCACAATACAATCGTGCCACAGAGGATTCTGGGTAATCCAAGTCTTTCCACAAATTTGCAGCATAGAAATGTCGCAAATTTATCCACGACTAGGAGGAAAATGAATTGAGATATATGTGCTTGGGAACATAAAATATAAGCTACACTGCATCATATTATTGTTATGAATCATAATGTTACAGTTTATATACAACTGTTTACAGTTTAAGATGCTGCGGGGGCATGCTCTGCTAAGTCACCTTAGAGTAATATGCTTGTCAAATTTTTGATATAACTTGAGCAGTTTTCTAATGATGGATGCTTGATGTATCTAGCTAACCCCAAGACAATACAGTGTGGCAATTTTACAAATTAATAAGATTTCCTGAGTAGCATGCTTGTCCAGACAGATAGTACCATAGTTTCACATGTCCAGGCTTTGGGGTTTGAATCCTGTCCCAATTCTGAATGCTTTGAACTTGCATGCTTCTCCCCGTGTTTCCTCAGCAGTTCAAAAATATGCCATTATTTGCAGTCGTCTTTAAATTGCCTCTGATGGGTGAATGTGTGTGCATGTATGTGCCATGCAACGGACTGGGATTCCTGGGGAACGTTCCAGACTCTCCATGACTTCGTACTGAACAATTCTTTACAGGCTTACCATTTACGTGGCAGTAGGTCACATTGTGTCATGTGATTTTATGGTTTTGCCATCATTTCTAGTTGGTGTGCACAACAAAGCCTGTTGGACCTCTTTAACATCTGTTAAATGCTACATGCCTTCTGGGGGTGATTGAACCAATAATCTTACAACCCATACAGTGACATACTATACTCTTTGTACAGTAGACGGACGTTAACTAAATTAATGGATAAAATGTTTAATCGCAAGAAGACGCAGCCAGTGAATGGCCAAGCTGATCATTTAGGAGCACTGCAGAGGTACAAATGTTTGGATGTAAAATTCTGCCCAATGAAGGCTTTCTAAGACAAATATAAAATAATATAACCCAAAAAGTTGTAGTACTGTAGTACCTCTTTAAATTTCCTTCCATGCAGTAAACATCCCTACTGAGGACACTCAACGATTTGCTTCAGCATACTACTGTTTAGTCACACACACACACACACACACACACACACACACACACACACACACACACACACACACACACACACACACACACACACAATGTCAGTATTTATTTTACCACCACTAAGCAGGGTGACAGGTCCTCAGAAGTGGACATCATCCTATAGTTATCTTCTTTGCACATTGTCCAGACTTGGAAAAACATTGCCCCCTCCCTCCCTTTTCCTCTCTCCCTCCCTGTATATTGAATACTGCACCTATTTGTCACCAGAACTGCCTTTTCTCGGTTTAAAAACAGCATCAGGGGAATGAGGGGCCTGTGAAAGGCCATTACCACCAAACGGCCGGCGTCACTGGCAGAGTAAGCCCAGGAGAGTGACCAGCATTGATACTGAGAAATAAATTGGGCTCACTGGGGAGGGAAACAGGGTTGGGGCAAAGCGGTGCACATTAGCACTTTACAAGTGATGGGAGCCTGATGGCCAGGGGGCCTGGAACACTGCGGCTCACAAGCAGAGGGAATCACGGGAATAATCATTTTCGGTTTAAGCTGAGAACCCGAGGTCTGCTTGACTTCCCTGTAGAAACCCAGGTCTGCTTTACTTCTCTGCAGAAACCCAGGTCTGCTTGACTTCTCTGTTCCTCTCAACTTAATTTTTTTTCAGATAGTGTTAAATGGATTGGGTTGCTAGATTTAGGCTGGTGTTATACATGAACTGGAAAAGCAGTCATGCTAACTCAGCCTAAACCTCAGACTGGAACATTTAGAACAGAATGGACTTACAGAACAATTGAATCTTTTTTGCAGGCTGAAATCATCCATCCATCCATCCATCCATCCATCCATCCATCCATCCATCCATCCATCCATCTTCAGTCAAGTGTTCTGATGAGCCTGAAACTTACCACAGGAAGGACAGGGCACAAGACCGGGGTCCCTTCATGGGGAGATATTACTTGGGTATGGATCATGCCCTATGTGCAATTAGACATCACCAAGTCCCCTAAAAACATCTTTTTGAACTCTTGGACAAAACTGAAGAACTCAAGAGAAACTTAGCACAGGGGGAACACACAAACATTTAGAAACATGGGGGAAAGGTTTGAGAAACATACTCAAATTTACTGTTCATCTTGAGCAAAATATTTATTTATTTTCAACACCTTCCCATTGACGATACAACAGCGTTACTCTCAAAAGATGTCAATCACCAAACAATCAATAAAATACTTTAGATTAAACTCAGCAGGTAGCATTTAATGAATTAGGACCATGACATTAGATGCAAAATCACCCTAAAAGGATCTTTGTTGCTATAGTCATACCACAGATTTTGATGACAAAATTGCATCAGTGCAGGTCTACTCTCACCGCATCATTATCAGAGAGGGTAAAGCGTTAAAGGCACCATTATGAATGCCATTGAGCACTTTTAGCGTTCCACAAGGTTAATGACGACGGTGCTCAGCGGCTGAAATGCTCAAGTAGCTTTTATTGTGTCATAATAATGATTCAACGGCATAAAGATAAAATAAAATGAATGAACTTCAAATGAGTAAAACGTAGGCATGGCGGCACAAATAAAATGCCATGCCATTGGGCCCCATTCGGTAATATCTTATGATGTCATCTTGAAAAATATTTGCCTACAGGTCACCGCTCTCTATTTTAAAACCTTAAATGCTTTTGCTACAGGACATTAAATCTCCCCACATTATATAGCACATAATAGCAGGAAGGGACCTATCCACCTTAGCAAGTCTGAGGGATGCTTCAAATGGTGGGAAGATGGCTGCAAGCACGCCGGTGTTGATTAATGTTAACCTGTGTGAACTGTGGCCGGACATGCGGTGGACTGGTAGAGTAGCTGGGAGCAGAACACGTATACCTAAGGGTCCGCTGCCTTGTCTTCCCCACTCGGCGTGCTTTCTAGCCATGTCTTTCTGCGTCTTCGCTGGTCAGCCGTGGTTAAGTGAGGATTATGACAGATCCATCTGAACAGCTGGAGGGGAGCAAGCGGCAGAGCAGAGGCCCTTTGTAAGGTTGTGACGTTCGGAGCTTGTCTTACATCTCAGCGTCTGGTCAGGAGCCTGAGGGGAGAGAGCTTGATTATCTTCTCGGTGGACATGCCTTAAATATTGTATTAGGCTGTCAAGGACTTTCTTCTGCCTTTCCCATTTTCCTCTGGACCTAACAGGGAAATTGTGTTGTCGCTCATACAGAATGAACTGTTTGTCGTCCTCTGATTACAAATATGCCTGTTAAATTTACTTCTTTAGTTGTTAACAACTATTTTACGTTTGCAGAATACGGGAAGGGAAGCAACTATGCACGTGGTAGATGATATAATGCTAATGAATTGCTACAGTGCTGTAGCAATAAAATCCTATCACTACATTTAATGCTTTTAGAGGGAGAAACACAAGAGGTGTAGCAGAAATTCTTCATTTTAGAGCTGTTGCAAAATACCCATAATCTCTCATCCTGGGACAGTAGAATGCTTTTATTCATATTTGAACTTAATGAAAGCAAACTCGTGGGCTGATATGCTCCAATTCTTTGAATAACTGAAGCGATCCATCTCGAATGCCCAGGAACCATTATTTTTGTCCGTTTCTGAAGATCGTCTGGCTTGTCACCTGCCTCTTGTTCAGGTTCAGCTTTTATGCACACCGAACGACATGTAATATTTAATGTTTTACAGCCTCTCAGAATTCCACCACCGACTTCTTACGGATTGCAGCGACATAAGCGTCCCAACAGAAGGCATGTGCCGCTACATAATTTATGCGTTTTTAGCGCAGCGGAACAAGGCCGTTGGCTGTGTGAAAGTGTGCTGTAAATGCATGGTGTCAAGCTGTTTACAAGTAGCTAGACTGCCGTTCGCAAATCCTAAGGTCCAACGATGAAGTCCACTCTGTACAGCATAGACCTTTCTTTCTTCTAAGCCTTGCTATATAAAAAATGTATAGTGTGGAAAATGGGTTCTTCAATAAATTAAACCCCAAAAATGACTAAATTTGGCCTTAACTACACAGTAGCCCGCAGCACAACTTATAGCACAAGCGTTATGATAATAATGATAGTAAATATAACAATGTATTAAAAACAACACATTTCAGAAATAACACACAGCTGACCAAACTGTCAAAACTGGAAGCATGTTTAATATTGCTCTACTGTCATCCTGAAAGGCATAATTGGAATTACACAAGTGATCGTAGTTACAGAATCATAGGTCTCTCTTTTTGCATTGAACAATATATACAATGTAAAATAAATACATTTACACAAATGGACATATATCGTTGGAGCACACTTTATGATACACATCACAAAAATATACAGTTAATTGTTTTACAGATGTGGAGCACATCTAGAACTACTGACACGATTCTCACTACACTTTGTTTCAGCAACTCCTGGACTGAAGATTTTATTTTTGTTATTTTTAACTTTTTTTTAAATAACCTTTTATATTGTTCTTTCTTTCTTTCTTTTTCTTTTTCCCTTCTCATTCTTCTTCGCTTTCCCCTTGTTTTTAAGCCGTGGGTCATTGTCAAGTTGCTAGGCAGACGTACACCAGCTCGTAAATGCAACAGACAAGGATTTCCTCTAATAAAAAATAGTAGTTGTTGGTACATTTTGTCTTATTATTCCTATCATTTGAATGCAAAATAGTCCAATAAATACAGCATTTTGATCTAATTCGAACACAGAGTGCAACGTCTCTCAGTTGCAGTCGTATTGCTTTAAATAAGAAAATACACAGGTAAAAGTCAGGGTCGATGGGCATAGCAAAACAACACACCGTTTCTATAT
Source organism: Gymnarchus niloticus (assembly GCA_009936485.2). Classification (NCBI taxonomy): domain Eukaryota; kingdom Metazoa; phylum Chordata; class Actinopteri; order Osteoglossiformes; family Gymnarchidae; genus Gymnarchus; species Gymnarchus niloticus. The sequence continues at coordinate 6,929,945 of JAACJT020000021.1, read as the reverse complement.
TAAACATTTGCGTAAGGTGTTGAAAGACACACAATAAAACATTCTCAGTAAGATTTAAGCCGAAAGCATTGCACTTCGCTCAGCAATGCGAAAGGTTTAGAAACCAAAACTAACAATTTAGCCGTCGTGTACATCAATGACTTGCAGCAGCAGCGGTGTCTGCTTGTCCCTCACGAAACTGCTCTTAAACACAGCATAAGACCGCAGTGCTTCGCTGTGACCTGTCAAACCTTCTTTAAAAAATTAAACAATAATGATAAGAACAAACAAACTTGAAGAAGAATCAAGTCATCGATAGTCTGCTTCGTCTTCCGCTTTCAAATATAATGATGAAAAACTCTCTCAGCTTAAATCGCCTTCACGAGACTGTTTTCATATCTTTCACCCCCTTCGTGCCCTGTATATATATTTATATATCTAGTACACAATGAGATAAACAAGAAACAACTGGAAAAGAAAATCCCCAAAAGAAAACAGCACCCTGTTGTGTATACATGTATACAATGGTCGTGCCAACTTATCGACAGCAAGAACCTTCAAGTTATTGACCGTCCCATGAGTTGCTATGGATGATTATTAAAGTCTAGAATCACAGAACAATTATCTCTCAAAACCACAATCTATTATATAGTTTTGTTTAGCTAATGATAGATACACGGTATTTATAGAACAAGACTGCAGGAAGAGAAAAACCCGCAGTCCCCCATTTATTTTTTTTTTCCTTAAAAAATTATTTATTCTTTTTAGGTTTTGAGGTTTTTTTTTTTTAATTGTTTTTAATAAGCACACAAAGTTAATGCGATAATTTCAGAAACTGGCTCGCACCAAAACAACGTTATTTCCTTAGCAACCTTGAAGAATAAAGTTAATATAACGACTGGGCAGATAATCATGGAAGGCATTATATACAGCTTTACATAAAAAAAGAAAAACAAAAAACATAAGCTTATGTTCTGAGTACTCAAATTCTGGTTTTCTCTTGTATTTAACCCTAAGATATACATTGTTATTCTACAAGAAATCGTTAGACGAGTGACCCCTTTTTATATACGGTATGCCTGGGTAAAGAGATATGGTTTTGCATCTGTCCATCTAGGTGTTACTGTACCGAAAAGGTATTGAAGAGTCCATTGCTGAAGTCTCCTGAGGATTTTTACGTCCAGTATTGTCTCTAAATCTACCCTGTGTCTAAAAAAAGCATACAGCACAAGAACTGGAACCACCACGCGAAATACACATTTCCGAACGTAAGGGAAAGGAGGAATACTGAAAGAAAAGGAAAGGAAAAGAAAAGAGCTTCAGAAAAGCACAACAAGAGTGAAACATTTTGATACTGAACTACTTTTTAATTTTTTTTTCCCCATTTCAGTCCAATAAAATGCCTTAGGTTAGATTTATAATCTGTTAATTTACAATATACAATGTTCCAGAAGGTTCAGAAAATACATAAACTGCTGATTATTGATATTTCGGTTATACAAAGTGACGTAGAGAGCTGTCCTCATTATCTGACTTCCCATCCCTAGTGAGTCGCCTTCCTAATTAGATTACATCATGTGTGATTCTTATTAAAATTGTTTCTTATTTCTGAGAGAGAGAAAAAAAACGGCCTAAACTTCATCGTTGGTTATTTTACCTGTACCATAAAATATATTGCAATAGCACAGAATTTGGGGCTATCTGCTGAAAGATTATGCTCTCAGGTAGATTTAAGTAGCTGTATACCACAAAAGCATAATTGATTCAGGTCAGTTTTGTTGATGAAGAATGCTTTGCTTTTAAAGGGCTGTACCCATGGGTGTAATCTAATAGCTGGAGGCAATCACAGGAGACCAGGAAGCTGAAGCTGCTTGCATAAAATAAAATCATCCTTGACTAAGACTGGCAAAAACATAAATTGCATACAATTTAATATGCACCTTCCCTTTTTAATGACTATTGCTTGATAAAAGGTCCTAGAAAATTGGCAAAAGCAGTTTTTTTCCTTTCTTAAAAAAGCAACTCAATTATGGACAAAAATAAGTTAAGTTTCTTCAGTGTTGTCTACATATGTTGTATTTATACTACCCTACGCAGCTTCCTTCGTCTTAAACATTAACACAAGAAAAACAATAAAAGAAAAGCAATAAATTATACTCTTTTTTTAAATTGCAGTACCTCTCCTATATTGCATGAGTGACTTCAGTATTCCCTGAAAAATATTACAAATAAGGAAAATAAAAATAAAATAAAAACAAAAATCCGGAAGACTTGAAAGGAAACTATTAGGGAATGGAATGGCCGTAACTGATCCATACGGAGAACGCGATGAGAAACAGGCTCGTCAAACCTCCGCTTACCCAACACATCGACAGACTGCTCTTGCGAAATCTAATACCGCGCCCAGTCGATGCGCTGTGGCGGACTTCGCAGCAATGTTCACTTTGATTCCTATGTTGGGAGGGACATTTAGGGGTGAGAAGAAAGTTTGTTGGCATCCACTGAACCGACTCCCATCCTTAGGCAGGTCTGGATTCCTTTGAATCTCTTTGTCAGAAGAAGAAAAAAAACCTAAACGGTCCCGATGGCGAAAAACTGCATCGGAAAATTCAGAAGAACGTCTTGAAAGCTGGTTTAGTCTCACTGCTAGGTGACCACTGCAGTCCTTTCAGGTTTTTTTTTTTTCATTAATAATCACAACTGAATCATTGTTAATAAGTATCACCGTCATTGACAGTTATGAATAGTGCTGCTGTTATATGACTTGTCCTTACTTATCGCAGTCTGAAGACAAGATCCTGTTGAGTGTGGAAGAGTTCATATCTCCCCGCTGGCTGGAAGGCCCGAGTCAAAAGCTTCACCCTCCGATCGCTCTCCAGGGAGAAAAGGGCAAAAGGTTGAGGGTGGGGGTGGGGGTCATAGGGAGGGGGAACAAACCAAGAGGCTGGAGTCAAACCTTTGCCTCCAGCAGCTCCAGGAAGAGTTTGTGCATGGGCACCTTGCCGTCCTGCTTGATGCTGTAGAAGTGCTGTACGGCCTTGGTGGAGGTCTGCCGGAGAAGTGGGAGCGTCATGAGCAGCTTGCCGGCCCGCCGAGGGTCCTCCGCGTGCTGGCTGGCCTCGTAGTCCTGCAGGGCCTCATGAAGCACGTCCTGCAGCTTCTGCACCGCCTCCACGTCCTCTATGTGCATGGAGTCTGCGGACAGAACTCCGGTTAGCGCCGGCACACGTGCTCGGGCCACCGATCACGACACAGGCAAGCTGGGCTTGGACAGATCGGCCCCGTTCATGCCGCAGCACTAATACACACTAGCAGGCAAATGAAGGGACTACAACAATATGTCAGGAATGACTTGGAATTAAATGGGAGCCAGGACGACTGGTCTTTGGTGTGTTACGGTGTGAAATGTATGAATTCAGCTGCAAGCCTGTCCATCTTTCAAATGCTGATACAGTAAAGCAGTAAAGGATCACAGCAGGGCCTGGAACAGATGCCAGGGGAAAAAGCAGGGACAGACACTGGATAGGATGCCAGAATCTACAAATTTAGGATATACTTATAGTCACTGTTGCTGCATTTAAAGGGAGAAGCATTGGGATAAATGAGTGCTGAGCCACCCTGAGGTCACTGATCTGGGGCTTTTGTTTCAAGTACCCTCGTGAACCACACTGGGCGTCTGAATGGGTGTTCAGTGGCAAGTTTGTACTCATGGGACTTTTGCATGAAAGATGCCTTGGATATCTCCTGCTGGTGACCAGAGATATCTGGGTGCACCAAGGCACAGCGTTGACTCAGAATTTGGGCAACAGGGAGTCGATGGCAGCCTGCAGATCGATGGGAACAGAACTGGTGACATCATTCGGAAACTAGTGCATTCGTCACTAGGTGGAGGGACAAGGTACCATCTGCTTGACTCCGTACAAACACTGATCGGACTAGGAGACAGCTTGCAAATATTTATCATCCACAGTCAGTTAACGGTGAAAGGTTCTGGGTCCATGGAGGCAGGATATAAAAACAAGCGAAGGGACAAGGATTGATACTAGATGTGGTTTGTTATCTGAATGCATGAGGCCAAGATCTCAACAGAGACTTTTCTTTAGATCGTATCGTTGTGGCCTGTCCTCATCTTGTGTAGGCAAGAAGTCAATTGCATTCATGGGAGATTGTAACACCATCAATGCATGGATGCATGCAATAATTTTTGATTCACTGTAATAACGTTACAGCCCCTCCAGTAGCCCTACACACAATCCTCCTCTTCCTATGCTTGTCTCCTATCCTAGTGCATGCCGGTCGGGGGCACGGTTCAACATTCTACCCCTTCTGTGTCCAGGGCCTCTACTTCCATCTTGACTTTAGACAGTGAGGCCTGATTCATCAGTCACACGAGCTTTTGGGCATTAGGAAAAGTGACCTGTGATCCGTCAGGACTCCCTGAGAGAAAGTGCTTACCTGCACCTTTCCTTGAAGGATGCAGAGCTAGCATGATGATCAATCTAACTATCACTGCTGGATGTGCGCTTGGACACCTAAGGATCCCGGAAAAGATATATTTCAGTGTCTCTGCTTGAGAATTGGGTTTCTGTTCTTTTCGTAGAGGATGGATGCCGCATCACGGTAAATTCCTTATTGTGAGAGAAGGCCAAGCGGCAACCAGTGGGTGCAACCAGACTGAGGAGAGGGAGCATTTGGCCTATGGGGCTGCTGTCAATGAAGGCGTGGCCACAGCGAAGGAAGCCACAGTGATCCACAGTGAGTCGGATTAACTGTGAGAGAAAGCTATCTTCTAATTCATGACCATGCCGTAATCTTCTGGGGGTTGGGTTTAAACAGATTCGTTAATCAAAATGTCAGAGAATATGCATGCAAAAGAATGCATGCATAGGGAAATATCCATTGCATGTAATGCAGGAATTAGTATGCATGCTGCAGCCTCTCCATCAACAATGTAATAGAGATCAATGAAACTGGGTAATCAGCAATACAGACTGTCTGTCTGTCTATCAAGTTCCACAGGATAATCTTGCAAACTATAGACTCATTTTCCAGCATTGCCTTTTTTTCCAGTGTTTGTCAGAGAAACCTGGTTAGTTGCTAATATATCTTAAAAGTTAAAGATCTGAACACAGTTTTTCCTTCTAAAAATATTAGTTTTTGCAGAAGTCTAGTAACTTCAATCGCCTTGCGGTGTTACTGCTAAACGGCTTACAGTTTTGGAACTGACAAACTAATGTGGCAAACGTAAACTGCAAGGTGTGATCAACAACTTCAACAACAGCAGGTACCAGAACAAAAACCCTAGTGGACACCGACCCCCTGAAGTTGTCCAGAGAGTGCAGGTAGGTGAAGGGTGCTGTAGAAACAGCCCCTGCCAAAACACAAAAATCTGACACAACAGGGTACACACAACATCAAGGGCCAGGGACAGAGGGGGAGGAGCAAAACTGGCATTCCCTTTGACAGGGGACTGAAGCCAGGGGTGGTAATATAGCCATAAATTCAAGTGACATTTTTAAATCTCTTTAAAATTGGTATTAAATCTTTTAAGCCCACAAAAATATAACTATATGATGTTTGCATATCTTTAAAATGCCTTTAACTTCAAAATAGCCTTTCTAGTACGCCAACTTAAATCTAAATTTGTAATTAGAAGCTACCCGGCAGAGGAGGATGAGGAACCGAAATGGCACCAAGGTTAAAACAAAGTAAATCCGAGCAGCATGCATGCACTCAGTGCAGGGAGGGGGCTGGGAACAAGACAAGACCACCTAGATTAGTGAATACGTTTGTAAAAAGCACAACTTTTACTGTCTCCCTGATCCAAACTGAAGGTATTGATGGCAAAGTGGAACCGTTAATAACTAAATCGATAATAAAAAAAAGAATTTCCCAAAACAGCACGCCTGGTCTTGTGGCAGACGCATGTTATGCCGCCATCCGCTAGCCAGCAGAAGCAATCTGGCTCCTCATTTTTCAGCGTGGCTGAGCTCAGTCTGAGATTGATCGCCACATATGGCCCCAGAAAACAAACTGTCAATATCGCCAGCGCGGCAAAATCTGAACAAATAGCCGCACCCCATTCAAGCCACTCGCCGTGTCCCATTTAACAGATTTTATTGACAGTTTCCTTCTTGTAATTAAAGAGAAAACTACTGGCCAGTGACCAAGATAAAGTTCAAAGATGGGGTCAAAACAAAAAGAGATACCAGGCCATTGGGCGACTGTCAATGGTGGATGACATCAGAGCCCTCTATTGATCAGCACCTTATTAAAGAAGGATCTGGGGCGAACTTCATACGAGTGTTGAGAGGGTCCACAATAATGCATTTGGGGGGGATGCAAATGAGGGGGTGGAGGTGGGAGGAAAGCTGTTTTTCCAGGTGTGTGCATGCCTGTGGTGATGGGGGGGCGTGTCTGAATGGACGCACTGATGACTCTCCTCTGGGCAGGATGGAGGAGATGAACAGTGCGTGTATACTTCTGTCTGCATCATGGTTTATAAAGATTTATTTTTTTAAAGATTTTTGTCATGAACATACTGAAAATTCAATGGTTGGCACCCCATCCAGGTTCCCTGCCTTGTACCCTATGTGACCTGGGATAGGTTCCAGCCCCCCCCGCCCCCCCATGACCCTGAGTAGAATAGAGCAGTTTGGAAAATGGATGGATGGATGAAAATTCAATATTGGCTTTAACGTAAGTGTATGTGAATGTCTTCGATGGGAGTGAACGGCAAGACAGTCATTCTCATACCTCAACACTCTTGCCTATCTGTAGTCTACAGTGACTGGATGGTGGTGTGAGCATTTACACACGAGCGGCAACAAAGGAGATCTGAACACCATCACAAAAACAACTAGATGGCAATGACAGGAAGTAACTGTGCCAACAGTCACGCGAATCTGCCAACCTGAATTAGCAAGCGCTATAGCTTTGAGGGTGACAAACTCTTCCTTCTCCAGCTTCATGCTCTTGTATTTCTTTACCAGCTGCAGGATGGCATTGTTGAGGTCGAGCAGGCCTGCCAGCTTGGACTGATCTTCATCCATAATATAGTCTTCAGCATAGACCAGCTTATCCTCAAAGGACAGTGAGCGGTATACCACACGCAGGATTAGAATCTCCATCCATGCGCTCTGCAGCAAACTCATTTGGTCTGCCAGTGAAAGCGTAGAGAAACCTGGGAGAAGATGGAGAAAGACAAGATTACTGCATTGTACAAAACAACACGCTGACTTTAAGTGGCGTGATGGAGGCCAAAATCATAGCGGTCTAATGATTTTAGACACATACTGGGTGAGTTTTACTTTCTGATATTCATTTTCCTCCTAAGAGCTCCAAGGTCTAAGTCAGATCAGCCTCACCAGCTGAACCAGACCAAAAAAAAGGTGTTGATGTCAAACAATCTGCTTTAGACTAAGCCTTGGATCTTGTCAGCCAGATGATAGTCGAGGCCAGATTTGCACGCTCATACTATGGGGAATATTGAAATTCGGGCCGCGGTTTGGAGAAAAGCTGCCCGTTCCGCAGGCAGCACTGCTGTTGAAGTGTTACTCAGGGCTCCCTTCGTTACTGGAAGGAGAGGCCAGGGGGCACCCTCAGGGAGGGAACTCCTTATCTCTCTCCACACGCAGCTCCGATCGATGCTCCCCACCACAACAGCCCAAAGACTAATTGCTAACTTCAGCTCCCATTCCTTCTCGATTCCACAGGAGACTTTATTTGGAGCAGTCTGATACCGGCATGACGTGGAAGGGGGGGAGGGGCGGGTCCAAATCGTAAGCCTCATATATTTGTGCCTGTATCTAAATGCTTTTTCCAATATGTTTCATGTATTTTACCAAGAAAAATCATACAAAGGTAAAGAACAACTCAGCTACTGTTTTGGTCAAAATGTCAAAAAACTCTGGCCCTATAGGTTTGGTGCAGCATGTAATATTATGATAAAAAGGAAAAAAATAACAGAGGTGAGACCTTAATTGTCTGCATGACATCAACAATCGTGTGGTTTCATCATTAAAAAAAACAAACAAAAAAAAAAACAGCCACACAATTAGGTACGCCGGCACTCAACATGGTACTGGTCCCGCTCAGCTGAGAAGTTTGGACCACTCTCCTTAGCTATCCGGATGTCAGGCAGAGCTTGGGACTTGACTGTAGTGAGTAAATACCACCACCTGAGCAGGAGGAGACATCTAACAACATGTGATATTCAAGAAGGACTTAGCGCTCGTTCCCAGACCGGCCCCAGTGTTGAAGCACTTCATTTTTACCTCTCTCTGACTTGATCACTGATGGCAAGCAGCTCATTAAGTATAGGTTTCAGGCTATTGTTAATAACAACTGCTAATTTATGATCTCAAACTGTTAACATCTCTGATCTCATTAGGAGCAGTCTTACGGTGCCGAGCATTTGGTGCCTTTCCTGGCCTGCTGGTGATGCTCCTCGGAGTGCCAGTTGGCAGCAGCGGCCACCATGACTTAATAAAATCATCAAAAGTGATTAGTCGAGAATTTCTTAAGGGGGTCTTTAATGCGAGATGCCGCATTCTTGCGGAGGGGCTTGCGATAAGACTTGGCACCACTAAAAATAATCCCCCTCCTGCTCAACGCCTCCTTACGACGCAGGTACCCTCTTCAGGAGGAGCAGTACGGGAGGTAGATGAAGGAAGGACAAGCTGCCGACGACATTAAATCACATCCTGTTATTCGAAATGTGAGGAGAAAGGGAGAATTTTTTTTTGTTTCAATGCTTACATGCCAATGCTGAACAGGCACTACGGCGGAGAGGCTGTTACCGGGCGATGCTTTGTTTTTATTTATGGTGTCAGGCGGCAAGGATTGGATCTTAAAATGGATTTTACAGGACGGGGAAATGTATGCAATGAGGCAGCGGAGGAGGGCATCGGCACCGGGCCGAAAGAGAGGCAGGCAGAAGAAGGATGGATGAAAGAGACAAAGAGTTGAGAGAGGAGAGGAGTGATAGCAGAATCGGCTGGGGGGTTGGGTGTTTCGGGGGACAGTGCGCGAAGCGGCAGATGGACGTTGCCCATTGCCTGGAGCACCTTCATGTGACAGCCCCCCCCCGACACTGCTGTTAGTAAATAATTAGATTTACACATTCCCCAATCTCCACACATCTCTCCGGCGAATAATTAAAAGTGGGATGATTAGTTTATTGAGTGGAAGGAGGAACTTTTTTATTGAGGTCCATCAACGATTTTATCAGGGCCAGGCTGCTTTTACGGTTGTCATGTGAGTGCAGGCATCCAATTTTTCTTATCTACCTGATTAATACAAATGCTGTTTCAGGACGCATTAATTAACAGATACAAATCTACGTTCTCATGGACGGATCGATACGGGGAAGAAAAGGAGCGTCGATGTGAATTTACTGCTGATGATGGAAAAGGCTCTCTATTGACATTTACGGGGGGGATCTTCAAAGTTGTGCTGCACACCCTTTTCAACTCTGTTATTTCATTTTACAAAAGATCAGCCTCCTTTGGCTGTAATTATATTTTACATCTCCCAACACACTCAGTTAAGAGTTCTAAAGAATTCAACACAGCCGGCTTAAAAATAACGACAATAAATCGCACATTTGTTCCGATCTGAGGACCATGGAGTACCATTAAACTGACCATTAAATGTTTTTCTACCCCTTTTAAAGCATGGATCTATACATGTGTTATATATACTGCATTTCACTCAGGACAGTTTAATCTAATAATTTACTTTTTAGCATAATTTTTAGCAAAGTTTCTTTGTGTCAAAAAAGAAGTTTATCGAATATACCATTCTGCCAACTGATCTATTGATATGATGGTAGGTTCTTCATTCAAGGTATGCCCTGGTGTCATGTGATCCTGAGTGATGATGTCATCAAGCAAGCCACATCCCTTTTAGCGTAACGTTAATGTGTATGATGAGCAGCTTGGAGCTCTCACCTTCACCAGCAGGGCAGACATCTTGGCCATCAGTTCTTGTCGAGCCTTCTGCACCTAAACCTCATCCTCTTACCCAATTTCTCAATAAAGTGATGCACTTTGCAGCCAACACAGAAAAGGCTAAGCTGTTGGAATTGTGGGGGGAGGGGGGCATGATAGGAAGCCATATCTGATGGAGGTCTGGTTTCTAACGGAATAAGTGATGGTCTCCTGCACAACACGCCTGCAGAAAAAGGTGGTGGAGGAGTGCCCATGCCGAGTTAACCCTTGCTGGGAAGGACTGCTCACATACCGGGCCTCCAACAGATATACTGCTGCCCAAGCACCTGCCAAACTCATGGGCACTGTGCATTTAGGCTGCTGGGAGCAGCCTTGGTTCGGCCCATTAGGAAGACCTAATTGTAATATTTAAGCACTTCTGAAAGTTGGTGTGTGCATGACTGAGCTCATATCAAATGTATGACTACACATTCAACAGCATGATTTATGTTGCATTTTATACAGTATTTACTGCATGATTTAGATTTGAAGCACCTTGATTTGTTTCTTGATCATTTTTAAGCAGCAAGGTGTCACTAGCATGTCTAAATATTTACTCATGTCCTGTTCAACATTGCACATATGACATATAAAACCTCCAACCATCTGCCATATCTTCCAAATGCTTATCTAACACTCAGTTGCGGGGACCTAGTATAAATCTGTAGAATCAAGAAGAGGTGTAACAGTAAGATGAAGAGTCCATTGAAGGTGGGTGGCTTTGAACAGGTAAGTGCATTGTGGGTAATGAAGAAACATGAGGCCTGAGGCACCAGTGATTCACGCATGCTGCCATATTCCTTCCTTTCACTGAAGCCAGGAGAAAGCCTAGGTGGGTCTGAGGTCAGGTGACCCAGTTCAGCAGTGAGAGGAAGGACAATGAAAGCACAGCCTGCTGTAAACACCGGGACGATCCCTTGCTACCTGAATGCAAAAAAGACAATTTGATGCTAAATAGGGATTTAATGAACCATGTGTTCAATGAGCTGCTATCAATCGGAGTCCATGTGACGAACTGCTCCTCACATAAAACCTTTGTTACAAGCGCAAACTGTTGTGTTAATTAGCTTCTTTTAGTGTGACTTGGTGTCTAGGGTCTTGTTGTTAAAATGAAAGGTTTCTGATACATATTGTGAGATTTATAGTTGCATGAATGTGATCTCTGACCAGTCACCTTAAAGGTGTTTTTTAAACCCCTCTGGGTCACAAGACCTCTTGAAAAACGTGCTTTATTTGTTACTTCTGATTTTTACATATTTTATTGGCCACATCTTTAGAGATGGTCGGGAAATGCTCTGGATAGTATCTTAATTTTTCATTTTTGAAAAATAATGGAAGAATCAGAAATTATTGAGTACCTGTTCATGTCGGTTTGTGTTCTTTTCTTTTAACGTAGGACATAAAATAATGAATAGGGCTGGGATTACGCAATTAGGATTCAGGCACACTGTAAAATGCACTGATCAGAGATATTTGAAATGGTAAAGCACTAGAATAGGCAGCAGAAAAAATATCAGATTCTTATATCCAACCATACTAAACTTATTATTATTCATTCTTCCATCATCCAACCATCCATTGCAAGGAATCCAGAAATAGACACAGAACTGACAAGGGTTTGGGAACCAGCTCTCTGGTTAATCAAAACTAATTCACTGGCCAACCACACACCCGTACACTGCACGGTAAACTCAGCCATGCCAAGGCATGCTGAGGAACTGGCCGAGATGAATCCCTACTTCAGCTCACTGTCCATTTGCCCAAAGGGCTCTCACCACAGCAATGCCACAGGCCTTCCACGGGTAAGGGACAGTGGGGCACGAGCGTGAAAGCATGCTGGGGTGGAGAACTAAAGGGGGTGGAGTCAAAGCTGAAATGGGACCAATAAGGCAGGCTTGGGTTTACATCAATGAGGCACCTGCCTCCTATACATGAGAACAGGATCGATGGGGGATGACAAATGGACAGAAAGTACGCCTCCACTTTATCATTGTGAGGAGGGAAGGACAGGAAAAAACACACCGGAATCGCCATGGCCATACAGACCCGTTTCTGATGCTCAGTAGTTATGGGTCAGACATTGGCCTGTCAGGGCCGGACGTTGGCTGAATGGGATGGACCCTGGATGCAACACAGAAATACATGCAGTTGTAGCCTCTCTAAGTAATACACCATCAGGGTGTAAAAAACATAAAGCTGAGATTTAGGCAAACTGGTGCTTCCCGTGCACCCCCCACCAACTCCTCCCCCTGGGGTTAAACCCACTAAAAATGCAATTTTCAATTACATCCATCAAAATCTGGGGTAACCGATTACTGCAGTACAGCCTAATCATCACTCTTGAGCAAAACGCCTGGAAAGATATCCTCCTTTGTCAAGCACAGTGAGGCGGGAGGGGGTGGGGTAATGTTTGCCGTATGTATTTGTTTTAGAAACTGTATTTTTTCTTTCTCACTGAGTCTCCTCTCTCACCCCGGGGGAAGGGAACGGGCGTCGTCAACTAATCACAAAGTCAGAAGGAGCTGCTCGATTCGAATGCACCTAATTAGCGATCGGCAGACTCTTAATTGCATACATTAGAGGCGATTCGTAGCGGAGATTAATTCTAAATGCACCCGGGCAGCTGGTTAAGATGCGACAGATTACTGTACGGACTGTACTTTTCCACTTAATTAGATATCAAAATGGGCCGGCGGAATGCGCTCCGACTTAGCGATGGACAGGGGGTTTGTCGGATGGCCCCTGGGCCCCGCACTGCAGTAAAGTCACCCGGCTCCGAGATGCACAGATGGGACAGCATTAAAAGCATTGCTGAAAAGCCATTTTAAATAATAAAATATCAATATTTACATTTTAATTGCCCTGCCCCCACTACGCTCCTTCCCCAGGGCCCCTTTGTCATTTTCGCTATTGTCATGGCAATGCAGGGCGCCCAGATTGTCTTTCATGGTGGTAAGCGGAAGCCGTGTGAGAACGGAGCACGGGTCTAGGGCCGAAATGGGGAAAAGCTTCTGCAGTGGTCCTGGAGAAAGTGGCCTGCAACTAGAAAACGCTCCTCGGTGTCCCCTGTTATGGTGGAGGTTTGGATGCTTTATTGGCAGATGGACATTCCCAGAATGATAATGGCGCTGGCTGGCTGGCCGGCACAGCGGAGCACCGTGGTTAGATGGCAATGCAGCACACCTTTGGCCGTTCCTGATGTCTTCCTCGCTGCTTCATTGGCACTGATTTCATCAAGCATTAGTTCTGATATTTCATGTGACTTTCACTTAACTGAGTCATAAAATCACATTGTGATAGCAAAACCATGAAGCTGAGAGCACAAAAATTAAAAACGCCACACCAAGAAGGTCCGGTAATGTGGTGGCAAAGCACACGAATAGTAAAACAAAAAAGAAATCAATACATATTGATATAGTGAATTATATAACACTCGATTATATAACGTGTCACCTTCCTTCTTTCCAGGAACACCATTGACTCAGTAAAAATGAGGAGCTACCAGGGATGGACAAGCAGGACATTTTGCACACATCTGGTGCATCCATTAGACTAGGGGCCGCGCCATCCTGAGGCAAGAAGCAGCACCAAGTCAGGGAGCTCGGGAATGGCAAAGGAAAAATTAAGAAGGTGAACTTCCTCTTCATTCTCTGTATCTCGCCCCACATATTATTGTTTTTCTGCTGATGGCTGCTGGAACGACACTGGTTTTGAGATGTCCCTATTAGGGGAATTAGTGCTGTGTACACAGGGCTCAGGAGCATTAGCCATGCCAGAGACAACATCTTTCGGTGTACGCTGCCCCCATGGAGCTCTCTCTTTCAGTGGCCAGAAGTTGCCGGCAATTCCTCAGAGACCCACCAAACAGGCTCGGTTAAAATGAAAGGGGGTAGGGGGGTGGGCCATAATTCTTCCACAAGAACGTGGGGTTTAGGGTTATGTTAGCACCTGGTTGTTAATTTGCCCGGTCTGCTTTCAGTGGTATTATGGGGATCTGGAAGCAGCATGTTTAAAGCCGTTTCTACACAGAGACGATGCTTCGCCGTTAAAAGGGGCCTTATGTGGAAACGAATGCAACGTGTATTTTGATGACTGGAGCTTGCACAGGAGAAATATTGCCGCTTTACAATTTAAATACCATTAAATCAATCAGCTGCAGGAAATGACAAATGACAGGAATGGATGACAGTGGGCATTAAAAAAACAGTTTCAGAAGATTTTTTTTCACGATTTTGGGTATGACATTGTGGCCCAGGGCCAAGCAAGCGGGCGTTTGCTCAGTTGAGGACAAACAAAAACGGTAAACAGTCGACCCGCAAACAGGTCATAAACAGCTGGGCGCTGCTCTGACAGAGGGAGAGTGGGGCTCTCCTTAAAGATGCATTAATGCTTCCAAGACAAGGCATTACCCCATTCCACAGCAATGAGCACCTTTTAATTTCTGAAAAAGCCACGGCTGAAAATCTTAATTAATTGTTCCATACCGCTTCAGGGTCATTATGCAATGTAATAAAGGCCGTGTAATTATGAAATTTTACAGCCATTACTGGGGCTGATGGCTCGTATTTCATCGCCAGGCGGGCCCAGAGCCTTTCCTGAGCCTTTGATGGACTACACACAGATCTATCAGACCCAAACAATAACCCGGCCAGGCGGCTGTAATAGCTACCCGCAGATGAAGCAACAGATAAAGATAAACTATAAATCCAGGGCCACAAATGCCACCGCAACGTGTGGCCTGGGTGATGGGGGACAGGGGATGGGGGGGTGCAGAAGTCGGCATGTGTGTGTCCACGCATCTGGATGCAGAAAACGTCAAGAGGCCGCTAACCCGGAAGGAAGCGAGAACAGTCGAGTTCTGTGCCATCTGACACGGCTGCTAACGGACGAACCAGGGGCTGAAGTGGTGTGTGGTGGGTAACGGGGGAATGACAGGGGGCATCTGGCACAAGTATGCAGGGGCGGATAACAGAAAACACATGTCACTAGGCATGCACACAGCGGGTAACGGAGAGACCACGAGTCGATGAGAAGTGAGAGGTGGGAGAATCCTTTACACAGACGGGAGGATCCCCTCCAGTGCCGATAAGGTGCTCGTGCATTTGAATCAGAATCGGAATTTGAATTTGAATGAGGGAACCGATGGCGGTCATTGTTGGTGGAAGGAGCCCTGCAAAACTACAGCACACAGCACCTTGGGTCATTAAAAGGAGATTAACTGTGCTGAATTCCTTCTTTCAGGACGGGTTTTTTGTCGGGCCTCAGACCACTTAACTTTGGTCTTTGTGAGGGGGCAAAAGGAAAAGAATGGGGGGACAGGCAGGAAACAGAGTGAGGAGGGAAATCTGAAAACCTGTGGCTCCACACTTCATTACAGGAACCGAAAACCATTACCAGACAATACAGAGACCTCATATGGTCACTCAGAGAGGACCTGTGCTCAGGATGTTACACTTACGGTTGGTGGGCTGCATGTAAACACTGACGGTCGACATTTATGGTCAGTTTGTGGCATGCGAACAAATGACTAATAGCCCTGTACTGGATAAGCAGTATGCAGGATGGACGGATGGAAGGAATTAGAAAATGTTCATTTCCATCAACCTTGAGAGAATAAGTGGTTGGAAGGTGGATGAATGGATGGATGGAAAACTGTTCATTTTATTTTTACAGATTATACACATCCCAGTGATGGAAAAGGGGCAGGATCACCTCTTTTTGTTTGCACACTTTTTTTGCATTTTGCATAAAGAAAACATACACGTTATGAGAATTCCTTAGGTAAATGGGAATAATACGGTCAAGTTAAAATATCAGTCATTTTAGTCATAATCAACACACTGGGTATGTCAGAGTGGGGACATGTCAAGTCACATCATTGATAATCATTTCCATTGTGATTAGGTTGGTCCCAGTGCCGAATCTAGTGCAGTACATCCCACCTACCGCCCTGCCTTTGTCTGGGGTCTCTGTTAACCCGCATCCCTGCCCACGTACTGTTATAATTCCTCGGGGCAACAATCTGACAGTTCAAATCCAATCCCATTTCCCTGCCTGCTTGTTCCTTGATGGAAAGGATGCCCCCACTGAACTGTTATTTTGGGGGCCGTGGGGGGGACAGGGGAGGGGCCGTGGCAGGGGGTGGATGGCCATTTCATGCTTGTCTGTGAACTTTGCATGAACCGCCAGAAATAATATAATGTGATGACAGGCTGGTTGTGCCTTCCACTAAATTTGCTGTCTGGAATGAGTAGAAATGGAGTTTGGTTTGTGTAATTACATCCATCTATCTTTATATTCCAGCAGCATATCGCAAATTGAAAATACTAAAAATTGACTGTTCATTCTGATATTTAATGATTAGCAAAGACGCGCCGATGATTTATTGGTTACTTACCGATGTGACACATTTGCATCTTATTAGATGGAGATTACTAGGCCTTCAAATTGCGGGATGCGGCCCGCTGCTGTCTGATGGATTGATTTGATTTGCAAATGTAATCAAACTAATAAGAGGGAAAAAATGAGCGATAATTCCTTGTTTTTTCAACTGGCAATCATGGCACTGACCCCCCCCCACCACCACCACCACCACCACCACCACCACCTTACTGCTGCTCTCCTACCCGGGTTGACATGGCCTGATGCTGCGGACAGAACAGGTGAACGGTTGCACCCCTGCCCTCTGCCCCCTCCCTGAATGGGGGCAAATGCACACCCCGTATTAACAGAATGATATGCGCACCTAATTAAAAGCAGGTAATAAAAACGCGAGAGTTCGCTGTTGGACTCTTGATGTGAAAACAAACACAGGTGCCAAACAATGAGGCACTGTAAACAATCAGGTCACATGACTCCTGCTTCTTTTGCTTGCTGCTGCAAGCCATTTTGGGCTGGGGGGGCTTGTTTTGCTCTGAGGGAGGATGACCTCTGACAGCACATGTGTAATCTCTCAAAACCACGAGGCCACTCCAAGCACCATTGTGTCACTGACGATATTTTTAACGGCAAAATTAACAGTGGAATATCATTATGAGATGCGTTCAGACTTCTTATAGAGTTCTATTCCTATTTTAGATGAGATAATAAAAAAACCTAATAAGCATAATTCTGTATTCCTCATATTTTAACCATTGCAGAATTTCCATTCAATATTTGTTCAAGTCTTTTAGAAAAGAAAAACAACTGGAAAGTAAAAACCAAAGACAGCAGCGGTGAACACACATCTATTGTGATCTGGATTGAAAAGCAGTAAAAAGTCAGTGGGATACAGGTGCCAGGTAACATGTTAGCTAGTTACGCAAACATCGTGGCTGCTCCACTAATTAGGAGCAGGTGTCCTTATTTATATAATCCTTCATCACATCTTTAAAGTTGTGCTCCGCTGAACAGATGGGACACAAAGAGTCGTAAATATGCATGTTCCTTCATATTTGAGCTTTCCCCCACTTGTCAAAGAAAGAGTTTTACACAACGAGCCTGGCAGCAGAGTCTGAGGGCAGCTTTGACTCAGCCTGAGGAGTAGAAACCCGCCTGGTGAGCCAAGACCGCAGCTGTGCCAAGATTACACCCCCCCATCACGGGCATGGGGTCTTCAGCAGTCAACGCTGCATTGCTGAAAATGAGAGAGCGTTGAGACAGAGGGCAGAAAGGAGACTGTCCCTGTTCAGGGGACAGAAAACAGACTCCATCAACCCAGCCTGGGTGTTCAACAGCAGGCACAGCTGAAGACATGACTGCAAGGTTCAACGCCTTCCCTGTGGTTGTACACGCCTGAGGTAGCTGTGACGAAGAGTGCTGGGTTCCCAGTCTTTAGGTATAAATATTGTCAGTATCCTGCTTTGGATGTTTAAGCCTAACGGTCTCATGTGCGATGTGCCATCATCGGGGCAAGCCAACCGCAGTGCGAGCACAGCCTGAGCAGAGGACGTGTGACAGCACACGTGAAGTGAGTGTCATACACTCCCCATGGGGAGTCCACAGCCGTACTAATGGGCAACCTAGCATGCAGAGATCAGTGCTGTACTGCCACGCCAAGCCTACAGAGGGTGCTGGCCTGAGACCCGATAAGATTGTAGATTAAAGTATAAAGCAAGCTATGTTCAACGCTGGCCTGAAAAATCTGCAGCTTCAATACAATACTTAGGTGTATTAAAAATTACTGTGGCTTCTTGGTTTGTGAGTATTAAACAGGCAGAAATTGTAGCAACCTGATCAAGTATGTTATTAGCTGCTGTGCCCAGGAACACTGGAGGCAAAAGTAAAATTAGTAGCTAAATATAACTCGGAATTTCAGTTAAGTTTGTGTGTGCGCGTATGAGAGAGAGAACGGGACAGCGTTTGTCTCTGTAACTAATCCCCTCTCCTGCACTTAGGTACTGTGAGCAGCCGGGAATTCCTCAGTACTCATGACAGGAGGAAGCCACAGCAGGACACAGAGCTCCCAGAGCACAGTGACCCCTCCATCTCAAAAAGGGGAGAGGGGACATTAGAGAAGAAAACCCTTTCTGCATACTGGAGCTGTGCATTCTAAGCAATAAATGCAATTTAAATTTCAGCTGACTGAGAACCTAATGGAATGGTATAGAGAAGTAAGAAAGGAAAATGAAAAATATCTTCTCTTTTTTTGATAATAGGAAGTAAAACTGAAGATACAAGGTCACTAAATTACAATGACGTCTCACAGGAAAATTATAGACAGCTTGTGAAAAAATATGCAGTATATATTATAATTACATGTTAAGTCATTATTTTCTAAAACTGCTTATTGAGCCATTTATTACAATTTAATTTTGCCGTGATTTAATACCGTATTTACAATGGTGAGAAGGCGATGACATCACTAGCCACGCCCACCATGTACCAAACGACACACCTGTCTGCAGCGTCGCCCCACCTCCCGCCAGCTGGCCATGCAGACCCTCCGCCAGACCTGGCTCACGGATGCACTCTGTTTCCTGGCCATTTTCTCAGGTGTCGGGGATAATTTAGTGTGTCTCACTTAACTGAATGTACGGGCAGGCAGAACCTTTTCTAAAAGTAAAAATCTGATTTGCTAAAAGGAGCTTAGAGCAGCTATTAATCAATGTTTTGCAAGCAATGGATCTGGGGTGGTGACAGACAGCCTCTCATTTGGAAATTGGTTGAGGGGGGGAGGCAAGAGAATAGGATGACAGTGAATGACAAGATGGAGGAAGATGGGCGTTTCCAAAATCCTCTCCCATATAAGCTTATAACATCCACACCTTTGTTTCACATTCACATGCAGGGGTCTAATAGTAAACACAGTTTTGCTTTGTTTCATTGTACAAACACGGTTCACTTGAATTCAGATTCAGCCTTAATTCAGTTTCACTGTGTTAATTCAGCTTGACTGTTAATTCAGTTCAACTAAACTGTGTTCATTTTCACTGTTGTGGCACAGTTTCAGTTTTTCCATTCACATCTACGCATTGATTGAGGTAATAAAGCCGGACTCTGTCACCAAAGTGGTACAGTATATGTGGAGCAGTACATGAAGTAGTTCCACAATGGGACTCTCCCTGTGTTTAATTAAAACTTAATCAACTTATGCTGTCCCATATGTAAAGGTGCTGGTGGAGCCTGAAGGGTCACCCTAACACTGTAAAGGTTCCCATCTCACCATCTGATGTGCTGACAGTCTCACGCCACCCAGGATGTCATATATACCCCCACTTCAAATCCTCCTGTCTTGCATTTGGCTGTTCGTCATGTTTAATAACTATAAGCTAGTCTGCCATTCTTTTTCCTCTCTCTTCTTTGTAGCCGGTCTGGTCACTGGACCTTCTGGTCCCGAGGTGTCCAAACTGGTGGAAGGAGTGATAAGCAACGAGTCGAAGAGTCCATGCACATTTGTTACCTGAATTTATTCATACAACATCCTTCTTCTCTGCCTGAATAATCTACTCGAAAAAGCCTCTCTGTGACAGCTTGCTTGTAAAATGAAACACAAATTGACCAATTGGCTTGTCGACAGCATATTGTGCGTGTGCGCAACACCATACGTTTTATTTACGTTCAAACAATTTTGCCAAGTATGGTCCTTCTTGCACAGATTTTTTTCTGCGGGGAAGTCTAACCAGAGGAACACGTCAACTAAACATACCGGTCAAATGTACATTTACCGTTTTTAAAGTGTCTGATTCTTAAGGCTAAACAACTGAAGATATAAACAAAATCAGCTGGAGGTGTTTGCTGTGATACTCATCAAGTGGACCATTCTGCACATCCCCACACATGCACACACACACATATAAACACACCTTATTTCACATCAGCTAATGCGGTAAGCCGAGGCCCGCGACCCACCTCCAGCTTCCTGTTAACGAGGTTCCACGCGAATATTCTAATCCGGTGGTGAGCACAACAATACGGTTGACCACTGAGCCGATAATCGCCTTATCGCAGTCCCTGTGAAACCTAGCTGGAATATTTGACTGGGGGGGGCACACTCTCTCTCTCTCCCTCTCCATCCCTCCTCGGTCCCAAGCCATTCTGCGTGTGCGACGTGGCTGGCGATGGAGACGCGGGGTAGCAGAGCGTTGGGGGTGGGGTGGTGGTGCTGGTGGGGTTTAGCGAGGAGACGGAATGAAGTGGAGTGTAGAAGCACCCCGGTATCTACATAATAGAGATTAGAGGCGACAGGGCTCCGTTTTACAGCTCAATCATATTGTGTTAGCACGTGCTTATCCCAGGCGCCGGTGAAAATTGAAAACGAAATAAAGAAAGAAAAATTTCCCTGAGATAGGGGCAAGAATAGGGGGAAGCCTGGGCAATTTTACCAAACATAAAGGCACTGTAATAGCACGGACCCTGTCATGCTAAAAAGGCACTGACAGGACCCTGACGTCCATTCTTGTCCCCTCTTGTTTCTTTAACAGGAAGTCAAGTATGACTGCCTGCCATTGTGCTTCCTGCTCTCCGATAAGACGTTCGACAATTGCGCGACAGAACGTTTCCATTTATTTTTATTTCTCCATGTGGAAAAAAAGCTTAATCCTGTTTACAGATAAAAGTTATTCTCCATGGCTTTTCGCCTCACTCCTCTTTAAATATCAGCGTTTTCTCTGTCCACCTCTGTGCAGCAACACACGACTCATTATTAAAATAAAATCGGCCACCAGAAGCTCCGACGCCACCACGAATCCATGTCACAAATGTTGGAGGTGATTCTTTTTCTCTCACACATCTAAAATTACATCCCTAAACCTGACGGTCATTTAAAGGCAGCGGTGTCGTGGGTGACGGCCTTACAAATGAGTGCCGGGTCGCGGTCAACCCTTTCTACCGCCATGCATCAGACCTGAAAACAACAGAGTGTATGAGGGGAGATGTGAAGATCATTAATATGCAAATAAACACTTCTAGGTGTTTAACCCTGTTTTGCTGCAGCTGTTAAAAAAAAAATAAATCCGATAATATTAAAAAGTGATTCAGGGCCCGAGGTCCGGGGCCCATCTTGTAAACCGCAGCGGGAGAACCGAGTGTCTTTAACTCCATCCTACGAAACACAGACCGCTTCATTATCCTGTGCTTTCCAGCAAGGCAGCCCCAGTAATGCTGAGTGATGTTTAAATTAGTTTACAATTTGCCTTCTCCACAGCCAGGACGCCTCTTAAGCGAGCGCTCTCAGAAATGTCAGCCGCGTTCCCAACCGCCGTAACAAATTGTCGCCCCCATACGCTGAGCACCTAATGACTTCAAATTAGCTCCTGTGCGGGTGCCTGACAGTTTGTTACGACTGTTAGCGACATAGCCGCCGTATCATGAGCGATAAATTGGCTTCAGCTCTCTCCGGGAAAAGAGGGCTTCATCAATTTGATTAAAAAATTACTGTACCATAGAAAGCTTGCAGACAAATAACCTACACAAAGGGAGATGGAGTAGCTTTCCTTGAGTTAAGGTGGAGGGGAGGGTCGTGCAAAGGGGTGTTTGTAGCAATACTGGATGGGTTTTTTTTATTGCCAGCGGGGGTGGGCATCTCGTCACCCCAGGTGAATGAGCAAGGCCTGCTACTGCTAAATGAGAAAGGTGCATTTCATTTGGGAGATGAATTGCGACTCTTCTGGTTTTTTGGTACATTTTTCAGTGCTCATCATAAATCCAAGCCAGCTCCCTGTGTGCGGCCTGGAAATACGGGCTGGCTAAAAGACCGGGCAAGCAAGACAAGAAGGCCCACCGCCTTCAAACGGGGCACTGAGAAGAGTTCATCATCGAGCGTCTTCCTTCAGCTACACTGAGAGCCGTTAGACTTGTAAACATCAACGACCGAACAGGACTGAGAATTCAGGAGAGGCTCACGATGCAGAGATGCACAGATCTTAAAAATAAAAAGAGGAAAGAAAAAAAGGAAAAAAAAAAAAACCACCACACAGAGTCACGACTGGCAATTCAAACACCAGAGTGTGAAACAATGCCATCAATCTGCCCCCCTTCAGCAGTCTAAGTGTGAAAAAAAATGGAAGAAGCGTGCCCAGCAGTGAGCTATTCATGTGCCCCCAGCATGGAAACTTTGGTACCTACTCACTGGTTATTGGCAAACACCCCTAGATCTACAGGGCTGGCCTTGGGCAATCTGCTGTGGAGAATCAGAAATAACCTCCCAGTCCAACTACTCATGTCCGGGAAAAGGTTGGCACTGCAGAGGGACTAAGCCCATTATAAACCTTGTGTTCCACTCTCAGGCTGGCTTGTGCCCAGAACCTGCTGGAGTGGAAGATCGTGGGAATATAATTATAACAAGAATGAAGCGCCATTCCAAGCAGAGTCCTCATCTCAGTGCAGGGCTTCAGAAAGGGCACCCGCATCTCTCAATTGAGCTGAAAGGTTGTTGGTTCGAGTCCCAGGAGGTGTCTCTTAACCGGAATGGTCTGGAGTTGCTGTAGCTCTCTACATGGATGGTACAAGAATTTGTGAGCATAGCGGGAGGTGGGGGGCGGATGAAGACTCCATGATGAGACCAGAGACAACACATTGAAGCATTCTTATGAAGCTCTGCTTCTTTTTTTCCTTATGAAGCTCAGTACCTTTTTTATGAAGCTCCTTTCTTATAAAGCCCTATTCTTTTCGTGCAAAGCTCTGCTCCTTTATTACAAAGGCCTGTACTTTTCGTGTGAAGCTCTGCTTCTTTTTTATAAAGCCCCGCTCTTTCCTTATGAAGCACCGCTCCTTTCTTATGAAGTCCTGCTCCTTTCTTACGAATCTTCATTCTTTTCTTATGAAGCTCTGCTTCTTTCTTTCTTTATGAAGCTCAGCACCTTT
>JAACJT020000021.1:6885164-6906593 GCA_009936485.2 Gymnarchus niloticus | reverse complement strand
TGCTCCTTTCTTACGAATCTTCATTCTTTTCTTATGAAGCTCTGCTTCTTTCTTTCTTTATGAAGCTCAGCACCTTTCTTATAAAGCCCTATTCTTTTCGTACAATGCTCTGCTCCTCTCTTACGAAGCCTTATTCTTATCTTATGAAGCTCTGCTCCTTTATTATGAAGCCCTGCTCCATTCTTATGAAGGCCTATTCTTTTCTTACACAGCTCTGCTCTTTACTTAGGAAGCCCTATTCTTTTCTTATGAAGTTTTGTTCCTTTCTTACGAAGCCCCGCTCTTTTCTTATGAAGCTCTATTCTGTATGTGTGTGTTTCTGCATCCGCTTGGGGGGGGAGGAGGCTGTATAATGGGGAACACTACCCAAATCTGCCTGAAATACGGAAGCAACCCAATGCCCGTCCATTTCCCGGTATACTGCCCCCCCCCCCCCCAGCGATTAAGGCTCGCTATTTTATCAGCTGTATCCTATAATCAACTTCTAATCTGAAGGCTTCCTCTATTCCTCCATCCTTATTCACCGCCCAGTTCCATTCATGTCAAGAGTGGGAGATTAGAATTGGATGTTCGTTTCAGTGAACAGGCCTGGCTGAGATTAAAAGTAAAAAAAAGAAGGCTTTGTTAAGTAGATTAACGGAAATTCCTCATTCTGTCTGCTGATTCTGCACAGAAGCAAGAAGCAGGACTAAAAGAGCCATTTTCTCGTCTCGGTTGGGTGGCGTACTCTCATCCTCTTCCCAAGACCCAGACTGGACGGGCCTCCGGATTGGAGGAAGTGTAGGGCTGCTTTCCTGTCCGCCAGGAAAGGAGCGTCCTGAAGGTGCCCCCCGAACCGCTGGGATATTTTACTTTCATAACGCAAATCCTACTATTTTAGAGCTGCAGAGTTTCACTTTGCCATTCATTCCCCAGTCTGTTCTGGTTATCATGTTTGCTAAGATATCGGCCCAATCGGAGTACTTTTACAACTTCACGTTTTTTTTTTAAATACAATGGAGAACGGACAGTTTGTCTTAATTTATCATTTTTGACTGTCAATGTAATCGTTTGAAATCTTCCCGACCTTATTTTAACCCAGTACATCATGTGATATTTCTTCATATCAGGCTGACAAATCCGGCAGATGACCGCGACAGGGCTTCACCGGAACGCGTTTTAACAAATGCTCCACAGGGAGGCAGAGCCTTACCTGGGATGTGCTTGGCCCAGCCGATGTTGACCACCAGCTCACGGTCGGCCAGGTCACAGAGTGTGGTGAGGGCTTTGATGTCACTGTCAGGGGTGGTGGGATCTGGCATGGCGTAAATCTTCTCTGGCTCGGCCACCAGCAAGTGGGACACGATCTTGTTATCTGCAAGGCAGCCAAACGGGACTGGATTTTAACACCAAGGAGGAAACAAAGAAACAAAAATACATATATTAAATGGTGCAAGTGGCATAGGCTCTCCAGTAATAGACATTCACAGAACAATGTTAAAAATCTGCCCCTGCATATCTGACATTCTGAATGAGGGCAAACTGAATGACAAAATAAACACCTTTTCAAACAATGTCTCATACAAAATACAAGAATGTCCCACTATACCTATCGTGTCACAGTATGTGGTGTATTCTCTAAAAACAATTACAGAGGCATCATGTCCAGGGTGTTCTCTTCTGCCCTTTGTTTCCTGAGACCAGCGACCTCCCAGGTTCTCCGTGACCTTGCGCTGGCTAAATGTTTATAAAAAATGAATGAATGAATGGATGGATGGATGAATGTCGATAACATGCCTACTACAGGAGGACACAATGCAAACACTTCATTTTGCACTGTATTGTCTTTGCTGTCAAATTACCTCTGTAGGTTTAAAAAAACATGATTGGCAGAAATAGATCCAATCTTATAGATGCCCACTATGGTGCCAGAAAGAAGCAGGCAGCGGGCTAATATGCATGTTAATTGTACTGAAGTAAATGGAGACGTGCAAGCGGCGCAGGAACAGAGACAGCCAATTAGCAAATGAAAGGGCGTTTACTCCCACCTTTACGTCTTAGCATGCAGGACAGAGGAGAACGCGAGTCTGGTGGATCAATGGGGGCGGCACCTCTGCTCTCGCGACACCAGACCTCCCAGAGCTATCTCTAGGTAAATCTTATTTAATGTTTCCCTAATTAGAATCAATGCAACCCAATTTTCAACCGTCACGCCTTTGTTATGTGCTAATGATCAATGGGACCTGGGTTTGAAGCCAGACTACCCTCCCTGTGATCTGAGGAACGGGGCAGCTCCCAGGGCCTGGCATTGAAGAGAGGCTGTACATTTCAGGTCAAAGAGATGAGGATGATCATATTTGAGAGGGACAATATGTGTGTTGAGCTGGGAAGATGATTTGTAAAGCCTTTAATAAATAAATAGTACTGTCTTAATGTAAAGAATGAAAATAAAAATGAGGGGGATGCTGGCTACAAGGAATAAGCCTGGAAATGAGCCGTAAATGCACATAAAGCGAGTTACTACCAGCTATCCTTTCAATTACTGTGATTTTTCTGCAGCATAATTATTATGATTATTTCTGCTGCTATAATGCATAAAAACATATTGTGTTCTGTGAGAATACGCGGATATTAAGTAAGCAGGCTTTAGGGACAAATCTGTTAAGCGTCGCATTTCTGTGTGTTTTGCGGGCCAGTCAGACAGCTTGGGAGACGCATTGTGGGTTTGATGTCTTTGCCAGATTGGATTTAATCCGGATTAAACCTCCCCCTCCCATCCCCTCTCTCACTTTTCCTAAAAGAGGATGGATGAGAAGGTGGTAGTTGGGCTGAGGTTTTATCATGACTAATATTAGTAAAATATAAGTCACTTTGAGCTTTATTTTTTAATACTTTTATATATATATATATATATATATATACACACACAGACACAAAGCTCCCACAATCTGACCAGGATAAGCAGTTAGAATGGATAGATGGATGTGTGTGTGTGTGTGTGTAAATATATATGTACACACATAGCTGCAACATTTACAGGAGTCCCAACTGAAATGAATCCTTAATATTTAATAAACTGAATTTAGGAGATGATATCGTAACTTTTAAAACACACGTAAATAAACGCGTTTAAATTCTTTAAGCTGTCTTACTGTTAATTATTTTTAGTCAATTTATCAGAATGTGCCAGAAAAGGACCCCAACAAAACTATTCATAAAAATATTCCAATAAAAGTGAGGAACGATACTGGTGATTAACTAGCATATCGTTCTCAATGTGTTGTGTCCTGTTGCCAGAGGGCACACTTAAAAAATGAGGTGATCATCATCCTCCTCATAAGGTCTCCTGACATATTTCTACAAGTTTCACTTGGTGTTGCTTCACTTCAATAACGAAAAAGAAAACATCATTGGCAAGAAACTAAATTCCAGTGAGTGACAGACTGGATTCTCCTAGCTAAGAGTGTTGGAGTAACGAGGGTCTTTTCTTACATGGCTTTTTAGCAGGCAGTGCCAACTGAGGATTCAGGTACGGGCTGTTTTCGGCATCTATCCGCCGCTTGTACTTCTGTCGACCTCCACGTACCCTGTCGAGCCGCACACCTGCAAGAATCAAGACACAGTGGCACACTTCAACATCCTCGCGAGATTCGGTATCCCAGGAGACACATGAACGGGGACAGACGCGCTCCGTGAGGATTCTGGTTGTCACAGAATGTGGGCGCTTGAAGGGCAGGGATACCCGAGTTGCAGGGTAATCTTAATGCACTCCTCGCATTACCTGCATGCTGAAAACAGGCCAGATGACAAATACACCAGCTTGCTGCTAGCATACCAGGTAAAGTTTATCATTGAGCTGTCACGTGGTTTAAAGGCGAGGAGATGAAAAATAGCTACAGGCAGAAACAGAAACGGAAACAGGAACAATTATTAACTACTACAGAAAAAAATAATACTTTTTTCAAAGTTACAACAGAGAAACCTCCAGAAGGAAGCTAATAAACAGAAAATGGTAAACAAATAAAGTTTACCTTTAGGTTTTTGTAACCCTAATGAAGTAAAGCTCTTATCTAATCTATTATTCTATTCTATTATTCATTTATTATTAGCGTGATACATCCTTTTTCATAATTGTTAATTACATGAACATCAATACTTTCCGTGGCTAACAAAAAAAATAATAATAAAATAGAACATAGGCAGGTGACCCATTGTATCCTCTGAACCATGGTTGTAAAAACACTTCCAATTGTATTTTTTCCCCATTCAAGTGAGAGCAGCACCTTAACGACCCATCTCTCCTTTTAATTAATTGACATACAAAGGAGCCCTAATTTAATTATGCATACTTCTCCCGGGACAGGTAGTTTCCTTGGAAACCGCTTAAAGGTGGTCCAAGGCACACTTCATGCCATGCAGAATAAGAGATGTGTGTGGCAGGCGCTGCAGTATGCAACGCGTGGCATGCAAGGCCTACACGTACATTATCAATTAAGGCCTTAGAACCAGCGGTAACAGAGTTCTGATGAATCAGCACGTCACGTCTCTTTAAATGGCTCACACTGTATGACTTAACAATGGAAGTGCAGTCCCTACATAATTCCATTCCCCGTGTATCAGGACTATAGACATCGTAATTACAAATATCTCCATTGAAGATGGTTGCTCTGTTTCACTACAATGCCCCCAGCCAGAAGCAATACCAATTTCCCTTCTAATTAAATAACCTTGTTTTGTCTTTTTAGTTCGTAGCAAATGAAAGACAAATAATATTCAATAGAGTTTTTTTTTTTTTTTGCAGTATTCAGGTGCTGCTGTTTGCGGACTGAACTATGTAGTACGTCATTACACAATTCGCTTAAGAATATGTCATATTACACACTTTTACTACACAAAAACCTTAATTAAAGTACAACTGTTAATTACACCCGCGTTTTAACGGTAAGCTAAATCAGCAACTTATCGATAAACGCCAATGACACGAAGCAGAGCCACCAACGGCTCCGCTTGTCGTTAAGGCGAAAGACACCAGAATGAGTCGGTTATTAAAATGGCGCCACGAGCCCAGAAGCGCGCGATCACTGCCGGCAATGAAAACGTGCAACGACAGACACGACTGCGATGTTGACAGCTGCTCTTATTAACAAGCTCCGGCGGTAACCAAACCTACCGGAGGACCAACTGCTAACTGCAAGTGCAAAGATTTACGCCCCTAATTCACAGCTA
Source organism: Gymnarchus niloticus (assembly GCA_009936485.2). Lineage (NCBI taxonomy): Eukaryota > Metazoa > Chordata > Actinopteri > Osteoglossiformes > Gymnarchidae > Gymnarchus > Gymnarchus niloticus. The sequence continues at coordinate 6,901,388 of JAACJT020000021.1, read as the reverse complement.
CGGAGGTGCCTTTGTCCCCTCTTGTAATAGAATCAGCTGTACCCCAGGCCATACCATATCCCCTGCTGCAAAGTGTGCATCTGTTCACAGGCTAATACTACTGAGATTTATGGAGCTTTTATTGGAGCGATCAAGTTACTAATTCTGAAGCCTGGGGTTTCCAAAGGTAACTTTACATATCTGTCCGCTTTTGGCTGTAGGTGGCCACATTCATGCTAATGTGTGTCTCTGATTTCTTGGTAAATATTACACAAATTGGGACATTTCACAGTATTAAATACAATTATGTAAACGTGTTTTATTGTATATTAAGTGATGGCAATGGTCTTATAAATAGTTTTAATTTCACAATTCCTAATTTACTTAATTTTAAATTGCATGGAAGAAAACTTGCTTAGCTCACCTTAACAGAACTGCAAATACGATGACAGTAAATCATGCTGAGAGGTATAATTACAAGTTGCAAATCTAAAGTGAAAGTTATATGTCTATCATATGCTCAGTCATTTGACTTTTATTGAAAGGAACCAACATTTTTTATCAATTTATATTGCTAGGTATTTTGATAAAACAGATCTAATGAAGTAGCTTGCTCAAGTGTTACTTTGGGTTATGAATCAGTGTCCTTAACAGCTGTGCCCTCTGCTGGCCAGACTACTGTCCCACCACATTGTCTAGTGCTACACATTGTGTCTGGTGCTTTACTATGGTCTTAGACCCAGCTGCAATGCAGCCACTCTTACAACTGGCCACTCTCCCCAGGAAAGAAGTCAAATTGGTGAAGGTGCTCTGGTAGGGGGGAGAGGCTCCTAGCTCTGTGGCTGCAGACAGAAGAACATTCCTGAGGTTTGAGGCCTCACTGGAGGGGGGGTCCTGCACGGGCTGGCCGAAATGGGCGATGAGGCGCCTGATCCGGCCAGATACAGCCGGAATTTTCCCATGATGAGCCGCAAACAGCAGAGCAGCAGCCCCTCCCATGCTGTTACTGTTTATTGATATATTTTTATGAAAATGAGGGGTAGCCCTTTGCTTGCCAGTCCAAGGTTTTCTCCTTGTGAACCTCATGAAAGACTTGTCTGCTCTGGAATGATACACTTACAGTCAGAAGACTGTTGTTTAGATTTGTCCTGCTTAGCGATACAGCATGCTGCTGTCAGTCGGCCTGTCAGTACTGCCGGATACACATGTGCTGCGAAGCCCAGCCGTCACACAGCTGAGTGTCCACGTACCGGCATGGTGACACAGCATCAAGTGTTCTGTTTGTTCCTATTTCCTTTGCCTTTCCTACACATCTGTGTCCTATGACTAAATTCGAGTCCTATGACTCGATCGCTATACAGGCTTAACAAGCAATCTAACAATATGAAAAAGAAGCAAATACAACCACTCTTATATAGACCCTCCCCTGCCTCCTGTTGTTGGGCGGCGCTAGAACCATAATATGCAAATTAAGGATCCCGCATGCTGACAGTGCCTGACAGCGGACTGACTGCAGTGTAACCTGTGGTAGCAGCGGACTTCAGATGGCATCACATTAAGAAAATAAATACCACATCACGCTGCTGCCGGAAATGTAGCCCCAATCGCTTTCACGTATGAAAAGCAACATGGCCGTGACAGACTTTTATGGATGTCCTCTCTCTGCCAGGACAAATGCCCGAGGTGGAGTGACTGTCACCCAGGCGTGCCAAAGTGGGGGGAGGACTGTAAGAAATCCATTTCATCCCGTTATAAATCCCCAGCAGATTACAAGACTCTTTACTGCTTTAATTAAGCCTTTAGATAGGCTTTTGTTTGGTGATCTTAATGCAGGTTTTTTTTTTTGCTCTATTTTAAATTACCCCCCCATTTTTTTTTTTTTTTTTTACTAGTACCCCACAGATGACCATAAAAGCCTGACAAGGCTTGTTTTGTATTTCATAGGTGTCGCGGAATCCCACGAGGCATCTGCTGGGATTTACAAGCAGCCCACAGCGGAGCAGCCGCCGGATACCTGGAGGCTGTGTCACTAAGGGGCCAAAAATTAAGCGGACGTGGCGAGGGGCCCCGTCGATGGAGACCACACGCATTGCTAGTGTTGTGTGTGTGTTTGGGGGGGTGACCCTTCCTCTGGCAGATGTACTGTCATCAAAGGTGAGGAGTCAGAGCATCCTTCAATTTAAGCAGCATGAATTTTTAATTAAAACGAATCAAATGTGTGTGATTTTGTTCATGTCAATTATTATGGACCACACCTTGATTTTTAACATTTGATATGCATATGAGACTCACATAAGTAAAAAAAAAAATATATATATATAAATATGTATATTCAATACTGTTGACCAACACTTTTCAATCTTTGTCATTTGACAGGAATGACCTTTATAGAGGTTGAACACTGCCTGGCAATCAGCACATGGGCTTTTTTTTTTTTTTTTACAAGACCGACTCTAGGACCCTCCCCACCCAAGTCCACCCCACGCTGTAAAATACTGCCCCCATGATTGTTTAACAACGAGCCTCTCTCTCCGCGTACATTTTTAAGAACATGATTTTTCACTTTTGGGGAACCCATTGGGGGGAGGCTTGTTTCTAAGAGACAGACCAGAGAATGTATCTCTGTTGATCCCACTAATGCTGGGGGGGGGGTTACCTTGCCCCATACACATGTTCCACTACCGCATAGGCTAATAAAGACTTTTGTGGCCGCTCTGGCCCACCCCCCCACCCAATAAGGCTGACAGCGATCTGCAAGCCAACAGACTTGCATGTTGCCTGGAAAAACAAACAATACAATACCCTCCTTCCCAAACTCTGGGCCCTAGGGCCTAATTTGGAAGGGCCTCTTAATCGAACCCGGAGTTAAGCCCTAAGATTATCAGATGGGTGAAAAGAGAGACACGCGGCCACTTTGTCCGAGGAGGCCCGGCACCACAGACAGGTTACCTGGAGACGCCAGGCCAGCTAGGCTACGGCTGCTGCTTTGTCATGCTTCTGTAAGTGTTTGTCTAAATGTCAGGGTAACATTCAGTTATGTAGTGACAGTTATCTCCCTGTCATGTTCCCATTCCAAGAGAGGTAACAGTCACATTATTATTACTAGGTCTGCTAATGAAAAGGCACAAAAAGTACATTACACTTGAATTTAGTATACAAGGCTATTCTCCATTTGTGTTCCTTCCTGAATTACAGGTATATGCACATGCAAAATAATGTAATTACTCTTCAAGGAATTAGATTGGTTTCACACCAATTCTCTTACCAACAGGCAAAATCCAGGATCTTTTTTTTTTTAAATACTTGTATTAGATAAATACATCTCAAAATCGTGGGATGATGAAAAAAAAATCAATGCTGGTTACTGGTTCTAAATATATACAGGAAAAAACCTGTATATTTTAGTCTCTTAGTAGTACGTAGTGATGACCCAATTTTTGTGCTGTACATTAATGTTATATGAGGTTTCTGTTCTATTTCTATCTAAATTCAGGTAACATGGGAACAATTTTTTGATGTAAACATTTTTGATGGAGTTTTACTATTTACTTCATTATGGCAGCAAAAACACAGAAAAACTGGTTCGATACACATCACAGCTTTGGTGGGGAGGTTAACTATTTGTCTCAGAACACAGCATTCTGATCGGCTGCTTTACAAATACGGGAGGGCCTGCTTTGACTCGTCCTGCATGCATGGCCGAAGACTCCTGCTTCCGTTTGGCGCTGCCTCGGACAGATTTGCACTCTGCGTAAGTGTGCTGAATGCCAGTGGCCTTAATGACATGACCAGAAAGGGAGCAAGGTGACAGAGCTTGACCTCGGGAGGAGGGGTGTTCGGGCAGTTTGTGGACAGGAGGTCATGGTCAGAGATACGTACATTATCCCCCACTGGAGAAGCAGACGGCTACAGAGACCATCATCCTCTCAGTTCCCTTCATTCTAATCCAGTATGGTGCCTCTCATCATAAAGTCGAATTCATACCTCACATGCTCACGCAAGGAGTACTGGACAAAATGATGCCGTTTCGATGTAATTGTGGCCGGAATGGATGCCGACTGGTCATGAACTATGATGATATTCACGCAGACTTTGTTACACTATTGCACGCTCGTGTATCGTGCGGCTTTACGAGAACTGAACAGAGAAGTATGAACACAGCCGTGTCCGTATTGCATGGCCGTGAACATGCTCCACCACGTGTCTTGGCTTTAAGTTTCAGCCGTGCACACTTGCAGAAATCATCTCTGATCAAAGCTGTTAATTTCTATTCTGAATACGACATGCACATTCCTTCCGGAAAGCACCGTCAGTGTCTTTTTTACATTGAAACAACTTGCAAATCTGACTCATCTGTGGCTACTAGATTGCACTGTTTAGGGAAATGTCATGCTAATAATAAGAATAATTGGTGAGACATCGTCCAAACACAGGTGGTCATTCAAAAAGGCAGGTAGAACAAACTTCTGAGTAGTACTTGCAAGATCTTAGCATGTATTAAATTCTGTAACAACTTAACAGGTATTGTTTACTTTAGAGCAGCTGCCCAGGGCAGAACTGTATTGCCTGATCCCTCAGAAATTATTATCCAGGTTTCTCAAACAAAGGTCTAGCTGTTACTCAACTTATCAAAATGTTTGTATAACCCCCCCCCCCCAGAGTTCAACCTTCATTTTCAAAGCCTGGCTGAGATTTGCTTGGACACGATGATTCAATTATTTGTTATAATGAAAGTCTCAATTAATATCATTCTGCCTTTTGTTAACATGGGCCACAACTCAAGTGGGAAATGCTGAAAACAAATGCCGGGAAAACTTGAAGTCACTAGAGGAGAATCCCTGGCCGAGGACGAAGACCTGAGTCAGGTTGTTTTACCGGTCTCCTCTTATCCCTCTCCTACAAAGACTGCACTTCATAAAGACCCATCTTAACAACCTCATTTATTTTCCAGAAAATTAACTCACTTTCAGTCCTGATTAATGATTTTAATCTAAATGAATCAAATTAAAAATTGAAAATTATATTTCCAAAGCCCACAAAAAAAAGGAAAAAGGACAAGAGAGAGGGGGGAAAAAAAAAGACAATTTCCAGTTAACAAATGAGCCTTCAAACGCTAAAGGGTGACCAGGAGCAGCATGCGACGCTAGTGAAATGTGTCTGGGCACAGCAGCCTTCTACAGGGAGATACAGGAAGAGGGGGAGGGGGGAGGAGAGACAGACGGACAGACTGACTGACTGCTTTACTGTGGCTCATGATGGAAACAAACATGACCCATTTTTTTTAAGTCTAATGACCATTATTATGTACCAAAGGCACCTGAAATAGTATTCTATGGTGTGTGTCTGTGTTGTTAAAAAAAGCATTTAAAAAATACACATAAAAACAAATGAAAAATGCCCCAAAGTACATCACTATTTTAATTATTATTATTATTATTATTACTACTACACAAACCTCGTTTTAGAATGGGAATGAGATGACATTGACTGATTTCCCACATCTTGCCATTTCTGGGGTGTAACACTGTCACATGTTCTGCTGACTTAGTCAAAGTGTCAAACAGAGACGGTGTTAAGTTTGACAATACTGCTGAGTGTCGATATGTGAATCTGTTCTGATTGGATCAGCGACGGATTTCGTGGCTAAAATGTCCTTTGAATTTGAGGCGGTCTGTTGGAGAACTGGATTGCCATTTTTGTCCTGTGTGCGTGAGGGCAAGACAGAGAGTGAAAGAAATATTTAAGAAACTAAAGAGTTGGAGATTTCCTCTGTGGGCAGAGAACTGATTTCCGATTGCAAAAATTGTAGTTTAACGCAAGTGTTTGGGGATAGAAAAAAATACCCTCAGATCCATCAATCAAGAGTGTTGTCGACATGTAGCAGGGGCGCCATTAAACACCACCGGAAAAAGAGAAATCCTTCTAATAAGGGAGAGAATTTGCCTACAGTGCAGTGCCAAGGTTTGGTTACAGCAAGCTTTCCTCACCAAAACTGTGATTTCTATTATCTGGCAAGCACAGTGAAAGCGTGTCGCTAACAATCTCTGCACTATACGCAGCATCTGAAAGCACGTAAAAAAAATAAAAAATTGATACATCTCCAAAATGAAGTCAATTTTCTACTTTCAAATGGTTTAGTTCAACTAAAAACGAGAGGTTATACATTGTGCCTTAGTCTACAATAAAATGATTAAAATAAATCCAACATATAGTATTGAAAAAAATGTTTCAAACACCCCTGGCATGTAACCTTTCTGCTCATGGCCTCTGGCGCCAATACACAGTGGTTTTTGCTTTCCGGCTAGCGTGCGGGTGTAGCAGAGAGTCGTGACAGTGGCTTTATGATAATTGAGTCCCTTGTATGGGGTGGATTTGGACAGAGCTTTTCTTCCGGCCTGACTTAAAGAGAAATAAGCAGCTTGTTATCTCTCCACCGGCAGCGCCTGGCCATTGTTGATTCAATAATAGGAGAGGTCTCTTATCAGTTGCTGGAGGTGACGGATTGGCAGCCCGATATGCGACGAATTTAACTAAATTTACAGGAGGCTCCGTTGAGTTGAGTGAAGAAGCGCTAGGCTAATGGGGGTTTAAACACGTGCGATGGGTGAAATGCGTACACGGCCTTCCTGCACTCTTTTTGGTGGCTTGATCCACAGGGATCATTTTACATGGCTGTACTTCTTAAGTTCTTAATTCTAACTACTGTAGCCAGACTGTCCATCCTTGCTCTTGGGCTCACCTGGCATGAAGTTTTACCCCCTCTTGCCACTCTTCCTCTGTCAACACAGGGCTTGTTTCAAAGCACAGAATATTTTGTCTTTTCTTGTACATATACCAAAACATCCATCCATGTATCGTCTGACCTCTTATCCCAGTCAGGGTGGTGTACAGGATGCCTTGTTCCACTGATGATCGAAAAAGAACACTTTTTTTTGGAAACTACAGCGGTCATTTTTTTTCATTATCCTTCATTGTCTCATCCTTCACCTTACTGATGTCACAACCCTAACATAGACAACACTGTTTTTCACGAGCAGGGGGAGATATCACTACAAATGGCACAAATGCTGTGTCACCACTTGAAGATGACTGTCCAGACCGGAGGAAAACGGAGGAAACAACAGAAAGAGACAGAATGAGAGAGAGAGAGAGACAGAGAGGGAGGCCGAGGCAGAGGAAGCACGTGTCCGGCTTGGTGGGATCAAAAGGAGACGATTTACGCTTTCATCCCGACTGACGGACGATTAAATTAAAACAGATCAGTGGTGCAGTCTGTGGGCAGGTGGCTGTCGGCCGCCACGGCACTGCCGGCGATTAAATTGCTGGCGAGATGGAGGGCCTTCTTTTCCTGTTGCCGCACTTACAGATCAAACAGTGACAAATGAGATGTTACTGCTCTTGTGAAGCGAGGCTACAATCTGTCAAAGTACAACATAATTTGTGACCTGAAGCGGCACCCTCTCTCTCCTCTCTGACGTCTGGATGTGGCCGGTCGGAGGCACAGTCCTGTCCTCTTAAGAGTGCGTTGACGGCTTCTCTTTTCCTTCTCGCTCTCTCCCTCACCCACGATCCCAACCTGCAAGGTTTCCTGCTGAGGTGTTTCAGGGGAAATCCACAATCTCCCTGAGATTCTACATTTCTGCATGGTTCTCACACACACACACACACACACACACACACACACACGCAAGTATGTGTGTGTTTGCCTGGTAACCGAGTGAATGTTATGGAATTACTGATCCATGAATGTAATTATTGTTGGAACTAAGACGTGCCAGTGACCCATTTTCTCATCATGTATGATTTTCCTCCCTTTGATTGTTAAAAAAAAAAAAATAACAATCATAAAAAGAACTGGGGGGGTCTATTACTTTGTCCCGTCTGCAGGTGCTCTCTCGAGCCCATGTAACAGTGCGGCTTTCCCTGTACATCGGTTCTGTTGTGATCTATAAGTCTGAATAGGCCAAACCGCGAATATCGAACGTCAACCTGGGCTACGGTCTTCTCTTAAGCTAGTGCCACAACAACAATCGCCCTGGGAGACCAGCATATGCATGCAGGTAAACCTAAAGCCGTCATTACCTGAAGGGAGCCAGCAGCCCGGCACTATGGGAGCTCCTCTCAGTGAGCAGTGGGGCCACATTAACAAGGCTTCTCCCCGCCTCGACAATTCCTCTGGACTAAATCATCTAATTAAACTCTCATCCCTCCCGTGTCTTCTGTCACTCTTGGCGTGGAAGATACTTCACAGCTGCAGGTTGCCGCAGGTGAGAGGAATCGCCCGCGTGCCTACACTCTGGATAATCTGCAATGACATCTCTTGGCAGCCAAAAATTTAAAATAAAAACAAAACAAAAACGTGGGTGCTTTTCGACCGGGGTGCGCAATACCAGTGTCAGTGGCCCTTTGGGGGTTTATTAGAATCAGAATTGGAATCAAGCTTAATTCACCCAGCACAAAAATGGACAGGGAGTTTTACTTGGTACAGAGGTATATGGCAAGTTATGGACTTTAATTATGGACCTTAAACAGCCTTCTGGCATAACTAAGATGTAGAGGGGTAGACCCATCCGTCCGTCTGTCCGTCCGTAAGTAACCGCTATCCCAGGATACACAGCACATAAGGCAAAGGACACTCTAAATGGCACAAAAGAAACTGAATAGACTTTTTCTAGCATCTGTTCTAAAGATATTCCTTGGGATTTCAAAATTAAACCAAAATGAACTCCTCAAACTTAAATTAAACTATAAAAAACTTCTTTCCACCTAATCAGACAGCCGTTGATTGGCTTAGTCAGTCTCAGTACAATAAATAAATAAAAAGTATCCAAATGGATAGGCATTAATTTTGCAATGAAACAAGGTAAGGACTTAACTGACCTGGTGGACAGCAAGATGTTAAGATGTGTATACAGGGCTGAGATGGTGTGTCTCTGTGTTTGCAATTGTGCTTCTTGTTTTAAATATGCTGTACATCTGATATACCATTGAATATACTAATGTATATAACACAATGCGTTCTGCAGTTAGAAACTTGCCATCAGCGTACAAAATCGGCATTCAAAATTAATTTAAAATATGCTGCCATCTTAGTCTTTCTAAAGAACATTACCTGTATGTTTAAACAGCATATTTTAAAAACCTGGCAAAAGGATAAAAAATACATTTTTTCTAAGGTATGTGACATCAATGAGGAGATCATAGGTGCGAGGAAGTAGAGGTCCAAATCTGACCCTCAGAAATGAAACTCACGGTAGATTTCTTTTTCCCCCAGAATTCAAGAGGTCTCCCTTAGCAATTCCCCTTTTAACTGCTCTGTAATAGACTGGCCAGGAAGGAGGAAGCAGGATCGGGGAATGAGTCCAAGAGAGGCTAAGACAACGTGACCCCTTCCTCACTGCCGGCAAAACAAATGGCCCCCAGAGTGTCAAATGGGGGCAGGTGCTGTCACACTCCCATTTAAATCAGCTGTTGGAAGGGCATCCAAATGCATGCGGCCAAAACAGAACCGCTTCGATCTGAAGGCAAATCTGTAAGGAGTGTTTGTGTTAATAATAGTCAAAGTGATCGTGGTTTAAAATTGAGTCCACGAATACACTACATATTAATATGTGACACCACAGCTAATACAGAGTAAAGACGAACTCATGAATAATACAAACACCAAAAAGAACGGTAAGTTCAGTAACTTTTGGTGCCAAAGCAAAGCGATGCAATTGTCTCTCTTTTTTTTGGACTCAAGATTAGTTGTGAATAAGAACCATATCTGTCCATACAGTATAGTGTCTAAACTGATATTTTACATAAGGAGGCTGCTGGTGACTACATTTAACCACAGTAGTGGGTACGAGTGGTGGGTACAGTTAGGCTTTGGCCAAAATCAGGGGTGCAGGAAGGCTGGGAAAGTGGTCTGGACAGCCGGGGGAATGCTGGTATCAGTGTGGCCCAGTACTGTCCCAACCGCAGGGAGGCCGGGTACCCTCAAGAAGCCTCTGCTAGCCCCAGCCAATCAGGCCCCATGACAGTTCTCAAACTGAGGCCGCAGACTGGCGGGACTGGGGTGTGACTGGGCTGCCTGAATCACCGATATGGCACAGTGGAACTGCGGGGCAGTTCTAATGTGGGAGGCTAATAACCCCATGTGTAGCATACGCCGCGATGCCCGCATGCATCTGTACGGCCATGGGATGCACTCTTCTCTGCGGAAACCGTACCAGCTGGACACGGGATTTGGAAACAGAGGCTGGGAAGGGGGGGTGGGCCTTCTGAGCACTGTGACCAATCCAGAGGTCAGCGGGCAGTGAGTCGAGGCCCGGGTGACCGGAGGGTGAACCGTGCAATGGGCATCCAAGGGTGGTGTATGTTCGTTCAGCGCCGCCCGCTGCCAAAATTAGTAGGTGCAGAGACCATTTTGCTTGCTTTGATAATTCTGTGCTAAACCGGCAACGTGACATAGCTCCATTTTGGGGGGAGGAAGGACAGAAAGACAGAGAGCAGGGATCAGTGAGAGGCATATTCTGTCCCAAACCGATTAAATAAAACATGTGGGAAGCAGCTTTTTAGAAGGACCGGTTTCTCCCGTCAGGCAGGAATCTGTTCTGTTGTTGTTACAGATGTGGTTTTCCCCAGGTGCAGTTTGTGTGTTATTGGCTCCCTGGTAAGTGGCTGGGAGCAAAGGTCACCTGATTTGTGTCAACCAACGAGAAGACCCTTTCACCGTGGGGAAATCAGGAAATGACCGTCTGACAGTCTCCTAAATATTGCGTTGTTGTTATGGACTGTCTAGTGAATGTACAGAGGTAGTGCTTTATTTTTCTAGGTGGTGGATTAATTTAATGGCAACTTAAAGAATGTATATGGCACCGTCGGCTCCACTGAGGAGATGACATGTTCGGGTGCATGTGAAACGGCCCGGAATCCAGGAAGCATCGCCTGCTGGGGGTCAGTAGGAGACCACTAACGGAGCTGACCTCCAGGGACCGCCAGAGAGCACGGAGAGCCCTGGCAAGAGCACGGAGCCAGAAAAACCTGCCTCAAATAAGGGGCAAAAAGTCACTAGGGGAGGGGGGTCTCGAAGCAGGCACACAGAATGAGGTGGGTCTCCAGGTTCTGGGTGGGTGAGGAGTACAAACAAATGGTTAACAGCACATGAGACCGCCCACTCCCAGCATTCTTCCCGATTAACTGCGCTGCCCACTGGGACACTCATATGCCTGAAGACGTCATTTAGAGCTGGGGAGACCGAGCGAGAAGATGGAGGAGGAGGAGGAGCAGGAGGAGGACAGGTAGGGTGATGGTGGGCCACATCAGCACACTCTCCTTCCCATGTCACGTGACACACGCCCAATGATGTGACGGCCTGACCTTTACCGTTCCCCGCAATTACCAATTATAGCTCGTTAATGCCCTAATTATGTGTGTCGTTTTGGGCAGTGCCAGAGGGGATATACTAAATAAGGCTGGAGGTGGGGTGGGGGGTGGGTCGATAGCTGAAGACCACTATTGGTTGCACTACACAGCCTGCCCCAAACCCTAGGTATCAAATGAGACAAGGAGGGGGTGTTGGAGCAGGGGGCACAGCAGGGTGTTGAAGACATGACCGAAAGACTGCAGACCTGCGTTCTTCATACGTCAGCGTGTGATCACACAGCCGGACGTCCCGCTTTGTGAAGCTGACATGAAGCCACACTAATGCCTCTATTAAAAGGCACCAGCTGGCTCCTTCGAGGCCTAATCTAATTTATGGCTTAGGGTGAAATATATGTTTTTAAATATTTTCACACTACAGCCATGGTGTCTTTTATATGAAAGGCTTCAATTTACAATTCATTTCAATTTAAATAATAATAACAAAATCATTAGTAACATTTTTTGGATACTCTTTCAATTGGGTAAAAAAATCCGTTTTAAGACAAATGATTACTATGGGATTTCTTGAGCAAAGATTGGGCTGCATAGGATTCTGGACAAACGCCGTCCGGTCCGTAGCCCATAACCCTGCTGTCCCGTCATCTCCAACAAGCCCACATGGGCCTTTGGGTGACTGGACGGCACCCACTGGTGGGGGAGCCATATCTGAGCAGTGACCTCCCTGAAAGAGGGGCCGGCTGGTAGTCTCCACAGAGGGGACAGGCAATCATATAAGGCATGATAATGAGGCTGCGCTCAGATGTCCCAGTGTCGAATGGCTCACCAATCACAGTTTATGTTCGACGACCTGCGTAAAGGAAATATATACCTACACTAAGCCACATACTCCAGTCTGTTCTGTGACTGAATCTGGGGTTACCAAATGGCCCCCTACCCAATGCCATTCCCTGCCATGAGTCTCCAGGTCTGCTTGGCTCTGTAAGCACCCAGGAACCCATGCCATGTATATGGTCAGACCTCGGTTTGCTTGCCTGTCTGTCACTGGTTCTCATTTCCTAATAGCCCTGTACCGTGTACGTGGTCAGGCCTTGGCTCACTGGCTTGTCTGTCACTGGTCCTCATTTCCTAACAGCCCTACACCATGTACGCAGTCAGGCCTCAGTTCGCTTGCGTGTCTGTCGCTGGTTCTCATTTCCTAATAGCCCTGTACCGTGTACTCAGGTGATCCTGAGGAAACATTCAAGAAAACAAGGCGAGGGGCATTTCCAGGGCTGAAAGTGGGACACTGCATAATCATTACCCACTACGAGTACCCATGAAAATGGGGCCTCTAATTTAGCGGCAGACCAAGGTGGCAGGTGGTAAGAGGACAGAGAGGGGAGCGACTCGGCATGCTCGGTCTGCCTGACGCTCCCAGTCTCCCTGACGACCTCCGCCGTAAGACGGCGTTGCATAATCCCGGAGCCCCCCAGTTGGCTGACAACGGGATGATTTATGCTCCTCGTCAGAGGAAGCAGGTAGCGAGACTGCAACGGGGTGGCCAGCGGAAGGCACTCGCGTGTCTGCGCGTGTGAGCGCACACGCTTGTACTCCGAGGGGGGGGTTGGATTTGAGACAGATGCTCTCTGTGGGACTCCACTCCCCCCATGCCTTTCTCTCTTTTTCTCTGTTCAACATTGCTTCGTCTACCCCTCCATGCGCTACCTCCAGTCACTAACTGCATGACAATACAATAATGTCAACAATATCACGGCCAAGAAAACAGGAAGTCCCGATGGCAGAATGAACAAAGGTCATAGAGACGTGTCACCATTATTAGATGTTGAAACAGATACAGCCTATTACAAACTTTCTCCTAGATGAAAATTCTTTTAGATTAGTAATTTTAATAAACAAAGGAATGAGCATTACATTTTAACTGCAGCAATATGGTTAATATCAATCCATCTTCTAACTGTGTATCTTGGTCAGAGTACCTGGAGCCTTGCCTAGGCATCACAGGGCACAAAGCGGGGGTACGTACTGGACAGCATGCCAGAGGGTTAATATATTACTTTGAACTTATATTACTTATCTTATTTTTAGCCAATAATCCACTCTAATATAACACATTTGATAACGCTTCCTTTATTGTCTGTGTAAGACCTCAGGGGTGGGTTGGATCAGGTGATGTCCAATCAGTCCCATGAATCCTAGCCTCGTAAAGAGACAGGAAGTCCTGCAAAGGAGTCCCAGCACCAGCCTTAAAACAGTGGTCCCTGTCCACTGTTTCCCCTCCCATTTCACGGCATACTAACGAAACAATGTTCTTCGACCCAACAGTCGGTTAACCTGTAGCCTCAAATGGCTACATGTGGAGAGCAAAATACCTTTGTAAACCGTGCTAGACACGGAATAACTTCCTGGCATCGAGGAACAAACACAAATGAATAGATAATGTTGCACATATAAATACCTTGGACTGCAAGGAAAACAAGTGGATTCTCGATCACATCAAGCCCGAACTTTCATTTGAGGCATAAACGACCAGACAAAAGGCGTCATGTTTCAGGCAAATCATGAGATGAGATGATGGGAAAACATTGCAGTGCTGGAAAAAACTGATGATTAAAGAGTGAGAGTATGACTGGCGATGAGGTGGATGGATCTGATTTTCACAGCAAATATGCCATCGTAAAACCTTAAGACCAACACAGAACACATTCTGGAGGAGTGGGGCTGACATTGACTCGATGACAGCCGATGCGTCGTGTGCCAGACGGATATTCAAATATTGTTTGGTGTTTGGTTTATTGCAAAATAATGACTTGGTACTAAACTGAGAAACAATCATGTTTTGCAAATAATATTGTTGGTTGTACTATTTTAAAGATAAACTGAAAGGTTCTCAGAGAAAAGAACTTTATAATGAGTTTATGAATGGCCTAAAACATTAAAAAAGATAATCCATGCAAACACATGTTGTATATTTGTATTTGGAAACTGTATTTGACTGTACATTTGTTTGTTTCGGAAAGGTCAAGAATTACATATTCTACAACTGACTGCATAGCTCCAAGCCTTCAGACTCATTTGTGGGTAAGACAGTAAGGAGGAATTTATATGGTGAAGCCAGTTTTACAAGCTTGACCCTCTTGGCCTCTCCCCTGTCTTGCTTTCGTACTCTCTCACTTTCCCTCCAACATGTTCACCCCAACAGGCTTACATTTTCAGTAGGAACTTGTAGGGAGTTTTATACAGGCTCTCATACAAACGACATCCATTCCAAAAAGCCTTAAACAGATATCAATTAATAATAAAAATTCGGTTATCCGATTTTTTTCTGGCGTGTAAAGCTTCATGCTTTGCAAAACCTGCACACACTGTCTTAAGCGTCCATGTGTGTGAGAAAGGCGTTATATAAATAAAACATTATTATTATTATTATTATTGAGCACTTAGACCTTGGTTTCACTCCAGAGGGGAGCAGGGAGAGACAGTAGCTCACTGACGTGAGGCAGACTCCATTTCTCCAGAGAGACCATCCAGTCACACAGTCTGGGTCCCTGCCTTCGTTAGGACACCTGGTTTTACATAGCACTTGATACCTGGTGGACTTTAACTGCCCGAGATCGGGAATGTGATGCCACACATCCGGAAGCACATCTCATTGATGGTAAACAATGCATAGGTGTCACAGGTGTGTAATATGACTACACACGTGTCAGACTAGACAAGTCTCACACCAACGATGATTTCTTGTGTAGTTTATGGTAACTGGCCTTAAAAACTCGGGTTCCGTACAGGCAGTACCTGCAGCGCGAGGACACAGGTCGGTATGGCAACACACACCAAGGAGAGTCCAGTCACTGGGCGACATCAATACACTGGTCAAATGTTGCAACAGCTCGCTCCCCCCACAAGAAAGAAATAAACTGGGCTAACATGTCTAAGCAGAAAACGGCTGCTTAACAGATGAGGGAGTTCATCCAATGAGGACGTGCAAGGATTCATGGGAGACGCCACTAAAGTAAGCACCATATCAAACAGGTGCTTGAGCAACGAGGGAAATTCCTGAAGTTGCCGAAGCTGTCGAGGCATTGACATCTGTAGGGTTCACGTCCCTGACTGCTCCCATGGTCCATCTAACAAGGGTGTCCCTGTCTAGATTTACTCTGTTTTACCTTCCATTTAGCAGTGCCTTGCCAAAAAAGAATGGTCTGGAACGAGCATTGAAAGTACTGTTAGGAATAGTAAGGCCAGGCTAATGCAAATACGCAGATTAAAATATAGTAAACAACGCTTGAGTTATTCATAGTTGAAGAGAAGGTCTGACCTGGATACTATGCCTATTATAGTACTATGCTAAGGTACTATATACATTTACACACACATTCCCGGCTATTCAGTTTGCACTACTTTGTTAGAAAAATGTTATTAAATGTTATGAGTTTGTGTATTTTTGTTTCTATGATTTTTATTTGCTAATGATGACACGCAACAGTGTGCATGTGTGGATTCGGCTCCATGCCCAGAGTCAGAATTTTTTCCCTCCTGGAAAAAGAGCAGGCGTCTGACCCACACAGGAATGAGCCATGACCAGGCTGCACCAGGAGCATCCTGCTGGGAAGCGTGGATTTACAGGGCCAAACAGGTGCCCTGCCTGGAAATGCATTTTAATCTCGTCATATCCTGTTAACGCCCTGGTGTCTGCACTGTCCTGGCCCACGACAATCCCGGTACTTACACTGTTTTCTATAGAAATGTTTTATTCCCACGCCCCCCCCCCCCCCCCCCCCCCCCCCCCCCCCCCCCCCCCCCCCCCCCCTCCCCTTGTTTTTGTCTTCTTTTGGGCTGTGCTTTGGGGGTGCGGCGGGGGGAGGTGCGCGTGTGGGG
>JAACJT020000021.1:6860875-6880133 GCA_009936485.2 Gymnarchus niloticus | reverse complement strand
GATGAGGGGTGGGAACAAGGCGAACAGCACATGGAAAAGGCACTTAGAGGCGGTGTGTAGTGAGCCCCCCCCCCCCCCCCCCCCCCCAGATGGAAGGTAAAACTGAGCCCCTCCCCCTGCTTCAGACCCAACAGGCTGGAAGTCAACAAATGTCCAGCTGGAGATGTTCCCCCCACCCTTATTACCTGGAGTTTTATTGGCTAATGGGATGAAACATACCAATATGTCCTGCTCATTTTGGAGCTGGCTTGCGCCTCCGACTAAGAAAAACAGTTGGACTTGACTGTTGGCCTAAACACGTCGGCCACCAGCAAGTTTTAAATGGAATGCTACTAATGAAATATGCTTTATATAATAAACTTTGATACAGATTTAATACAGATCGACTCTGCATCCTAAAGTCAAATCTGAATGTGGCCTTGTAGCGGAATCAAACCTATGATGCAACTGAATTAAACATGTATAAGTAAGGTGCTAGGAATTTATATGCAATAGGAAGTGTGAGAAATGTACAGATAAAAGAAGGTTTTAGAAATGAGAAGCCCTCCACGGCTCTCACCAACTCTGCAAACACACAAAGGTTCGAGAGGAGTACAAAAGCCAACCTTGGATGGTCCTCTTGAAGAAGGCCTTGCAGGCCTCGCAGGAGGCCACGCCGTAGTGGTAGCCAGACGCGATGTCGCCGCACACCAAGCACAGGCGCTTGGGCATGGAGTTGAGCATGTACTCGCACTTGATCTGCGAGTCCTCAGCGATGGTGCTGGAGCAATCTTCATAGCGCTTGGCGGCGGTGCCGTTGGGGCCCAGGCCACCCGCCGGCCCATACAGCGTGGGGGAGTCCAGCCCGTTCTGGTGCCCGTTCATAGTGGAGCTGTAGCTGCCGCTAGCATCCGAGGAGCCACCGGGGCTGTGGTGGTTGATGCTGTCGGTGAGGGAGGCGGGGCTTGAGGGTTCCGTCTTAATGTAGGAGGGGCAACTCGACTCAATGTGGCGGTCCTTGCTTGACATTCTGCAAAGGAGCCTGGTAAAAAGGTAAGACGGACAACATCAAGCAATGCTCTTACGGTCATTTTTACCCATCCAACCCAACTTGACATCAACACAACGGTCACATTGCGGTTCCCATTCACATCAGGATGACATGTACTGGCATTTGTCTTTCTGTTCACGTGCCAACTGGTGCCCAAGAAATGACGGAAGCTACACCACATCTCTCTACTGTCACCTCAGTGTGCCCAGTGAGATGTCCGGAGGCTCCCGTTCTGCCAATGGCCTTTACCACCACAGGTGACGGACAGACAGCAGGAAACAGAGTCCCATCATATTCAGCACGCCCTACGCGTGATGGTTCACTGTCTTCTGTCAGATGCTGCAGTTAAACACTGCGATTCACCACCCGGGTGATCCAACAGCAGGGAAACATTTAGGCCTTGAGACGAAAATCATAAAAAAGTGGGGGGCTGGAATATGTTTTTTTCAACATGTTAATGACCTCACTCCGTGGAGGAAACACAGCAGTTTGCGGCACGCCTACAAACGTTGCTGGTGTCCCTTGGGTCCCAGTAAAGTGGCTGAGCGACTGTATATCTAAATTCTAAACGGCTTGTTTGGCTCTGAGGCACAAGCACAGAAGGAGATATATTTTTCTTTTAAGAAGGGCGTCAAACATGGAGCGGCGATGCTCACGTTGGGTTTTTTTTTTTGTGTTTATCGTCACGGGCCGTTTTCTTTCACTGCTCACAAAATTATCAGCAAGGAGAATAAAGCGAAGTCGGGGCCAGCTCGAAAGAAGGTGGGAACATTGCATTCCGACCACGTCTGGACCTCGGGGTTGAGCTACCGAAGGAGGTCCTCGCTCGCACGACGAGCGTGCTTAAACTTTGCGACAACGTCACGAATGCAAACGATGACCATTGCTCCAGGAAAGAGAGGCGGATGAGGAGATGGAGCGGCTGATGGTATATGTCATTACAGAGTCAATATCAGCTTGTCCAACATGAAGGTAATCAGCACAGGGCACGGATGGGCTTTATTGACCTGTTGTAACCGGTCCACAGTGACGACGACAACAAAATGAGCAGAATTTCCCCTGCAGCCCAGTCACTGTCAGGCTAACAAAGGAGCTACCTCTCTGTTACCAGGTCCTCCCTGCCCCCCCCCCTGCTCTCACCCCGCCATCCCATTCCTGCCCCTTCCCCCACCTCTACTTTCACAGGTCCCTAGGAGAAAGGCCTATTAATGAGGCCTGTAATTAATAGATATCTCTCACTTGTCAAAGAGGACGCTCCCAGGCCGAGAAGAGGGGATTAAACATCTCCCCAGTCCCCCAGTCAACAATCCACCAGACTCCATGCTTAAAAAAATAAAAAAATGCTCGGAGTATTATTTAATTTAGTGGTAGTGGTGAGTCCAGTTCGCTAATCATCCTGCATGTACTGTGACCCGGTGCTTTGAAATGAGAAAGAGCTGAAGATACAGGATCTTACGATGCAAGCTGGTGAACGCAGAAAAAAGTAACACGGCACACGGGTGAGATTTAGAGGCAGGAGGGGGGACAGACACTGGGGACAGACACGGGGGACAGACACCGGGGACAGACACCGGGGACAGAATGCAGGGCCACACAAAGGGCTTTTTAATTAAGGAAGCCTGTTTCTAAACGAGGACTCTAAAAAAAAAAAAAAGGCTTGCCCAGTTTGTAAAGGACAGATTCCTCTGTTGCTTGTAAAACAGAAGGTACAGAAACCACCAGGAACCGTTTTCAAAGAATGAGCGCCTCTGCGTTCGGAAGTGAATTTGGGCAACGGTGAGAGGGAGTCGCATTTAAACAGCTCGAGTTGAGGATCCAGAAAGGGGTGGGGGTGGGGGGAGTGGGCGTGGCAGGGTGACACGGTAATTTATTTTACAGAACCCTTTCAGAGATTGAATCGGGGGCACCGGGAAGGATTGTGTTAGGCCCGAGACGTGTTTAACTGTTTTAACATTAACAACGTGGGCTGCCGTGGCCCCTCAACATCAGACAGAGTCTAAATGGCTGGTGACCCCCCCCCGGTCATCTGTCTAATCACTTTATCATTCACCGCCTGTGATGCATGGGGAATAAGCGGCCTCGGACAAACGTGCGTGACTGGCATCTGTCTATCTGTGCGTGCCTACGTTTCCGAGCACAAGTACCCACGAGTGACTCGGAGGAGGGAGGGGTGGCTACTGTCACACAGGCAGATGCAGAGTGGTGCATTTTACAGCTGCTCCTGCAGTTAGCCGGTTTTTTTTTCGATAAATGGATATGTCTATTCAATAAATACTACAATAACAATAAAAGAAACAGCAGCACAAAATATAGTAACGCTAGTTAAAAATAATAAAAGCCAAATATAAATCTTTAATATCAGTTCTTGAAAATGAATTTAAACATCTTAAAGAAGTACGTACCACAAAGTGATATACTGGAAAACGGGTGGGTTTAGGAATCAGAAAATCGAGGGGCAAAAAAGAATTCCTTTATCGGCTTTTAACGTTGTTTAATAAAATGACGGCAGCCCAGGAGAGACTGTGTAGTACGTAATTAGATAAATCTGGAGCGTTCGTATTGCAAGTTAAAAAAAAAAAGAAAAAAACCTGACTCAACTGATCCAAAGTGGAGTTGACAAAGTGACAAAAGCAGGCAGTGATAATGGCTAGTCTACATACAGTGGGAAAAGAGGAGAGCCAGCAGGCCGGGAAGAAAAAAAAAAAGACATACGACAGCAAATATTATTAGAATGGAGACCTCAAGGGTAAGTCAGCACCACTGTCAAGCTAAAACTTATTAAGCATGGACTCTTTTAGATTAGAGCGCCTTCACCATCAACACATCAGGCCTAATTCCTTGTTTGTCTGCTCGCCCTTCCATTTGTTTGGCCTGTAAACTCTGCAGTTACCGTGGTCCCCCAGACAAATAGGTGGACAGAGGTCTCCTATAGGCCTTCAGCCATTTACCTCTTAATGAATCCACTACCGTGTGAAAAGGCACTAGAGGCAGCTCAATGAAAGCACTGGGACTGATGTGTCTGCCACAGGAGTGAATAACAAAGAGAGGCGGCCGACCACTGTAGCCGTTTGTCTAGTTTACAACACCGTCCTTAAGTTCCTCTACGAGAGACATTACGCTCTATAACTTTGCTGAAAGTTATTGGCTGTCTCTGTCCTCTCCTTTTCTCCTGGTCTTTGAAATTCTATGACTCTATTAATTCAAGCCCGCAATATTCACAACTATCTATAAATTCAATTGTCAGATGGTGGGTTTTATTCTAGGCCGCACTTGAATCTAAAATTAGAGGCAGTAAAATTCACATTAGCTCTAAGAGGAATGGAATTCTAAAGGCCATATTTTAGAAGAAAAGAAAGCCTCTCCGACAGAAAAGAGACTATTTGAGAGGTAACAATTTTATCTGTTTTCCGCACACGAGGCAGCCCCAATTCCACGGTGTGCCATTAACCAAGAATCTTACCGTGAAAAGCTTTGAAATTTAGTTAGACATTATGAATGGAAATAGTAATTGTCAAGTGGGGGGAAAAAAGACAAAACAAGTCACACTTTAGTAGTAATAAACGTGAATTATGCACATCAAAGAAAGGGCAGTTATACCTATGTTTAGGATTTTGTAATTTTAAATACACCTTTATCTGAGTGACTAATTCCTGATCCTGAATTCAAACTGTTGACTCAAACAACTGTTTTGTTTTTTATTTTATTTTTATGGTAATAATAGTGAAGCTGGGACAGTGTTATGATTGTACCACTGTAGGCCTCCAAGCCTTCTATCATGAACATTGTACTTTTCTCTCGGTAGATATAGAAGAGGAAAAAAATCTGAATTAGCCAGCCGGAGTACAGTCAGGTGCTTTGAAAATGGCGCGTGATGAATCACTGTACGTCACAGACATATTAATGGGTGACGATATTTTCAAAGGCGGGGCAGAAGCAGAGAGGTGAAACACAAGAGGAATGGAGGGGGCATATTTATATACCTCATATGCCTCAGAAATGAGACCATTTACTCACCCTTCCTCTTTTAGTAAGTTAAGCTTTACTTTTAGTTCAAGTTAACTGGTGTACAACAGGCAGACACATGCATGCAGGCAGCCATCTTAACAAAAAATATTCATATAATATGCATGTTTTTTTGGATTGTGTGTGAGGGTGTGCATTTGTGTCCTGCGATGGACCGGCAATCCACCTGGGGCATACTCCTGCCCTAAATGGATGGAGGGTCTTATTCTGATAGAGCTTATGGACACAATGGGAGAAAATGCCAAATAAAAACTTTCAAAATTGAACATGAAGCGCCTGAAAATGAACGTCAAATAGAATCATCTTCCCTTTACTTCACTTCGCACACAAGTTTTTTGTTTAACTTGCAATAGCGAGGCGTCACAAATCAACAGGAAAACAATTTTAGAAAACACGACCGCTCGGCAGTGACAAGGTGTCATCAGACAGTTTGACTGATTCAGTGGCCTGACAGCGACAGAGCCAAACGTGTAATCACTGCATTAAGGTGCAGCCGCCCAGGGGGCCTGAGATGCACGCCAGCATTTCATCAGTATTTCCTCCTTCTTTGTGCATGAAGAGTCCACGTTTTTTAAAACATGTTTTTTTTGTTCGGCTTGTGGGGAAGTACCGATGATTACAGAAGAGAAGAATCGGGAAAGGAAAACATTAATAGACTTAAAACTGAAAGAACTGCTGACTTGTAACGATGTGGTTACTTGGCGTGGACGTACATGATATTTACTGGCTAAGTCTGTGTAAAACCCTAAATCAGACGGCTGCCTACCTAATGTTTTGTTCATGTGACACAGCATAACGGTAAAAGCGGTTGCTATCTTTTTTAAATGATCCCGATCCCGGCTCCATATGGCGGCGTGTCAGTGAGCGCACCTTTCGCAGCGACAGCGAAGCTAAGTCATCCTCAATCGGCACCAGGAGATCAATCGTTATAACATTATGGGGCTGGAAAGTAGTAATTCACATCGCCGTCGATGAATGCTGGCAAAATATCACCTCTGATTACACACAATCAATGCAATAATGGCAAAAACACATTTATGCAACGGGAGAGTCGGCCATAAAAACGTCTCTGGCCTGGTAGGTGAGACGCTTGGACAGTGAAACCTGAAGCCAACGAGCAGAATGGCAGCTGACAGATTTAGATGCTTCTACCAAAGAGATATTACTCACTGCACACAATTAAATCAATGCACCACCCCTGCCCTCTCCCCATGAGCTTTTCTAAGAATAAAAAATATTTTATCAGTGAAATCAATACACTTCTATTCCCTCCTGCAAATACTGGCCCTACCAATTGACTCCCGTGCTGCCACAGGAGCATGTCCGAGCTAGCGAACGCATGCAGACGCGTCCCTCGCAGACTGCGAACGTTTGTCCACAGTCTCCCCGGAGGGCAGAAGCACCCGGAGACGTCCAGGCGGTTGCTACAGCCATGCTCTCGAGGCAGTCGGAGCCAAAGGAGCGCCAGCAGAAGGGCACGGCGAGGTTTCTGGGCTAAACGGCCGATGGCACTCTTCCACAACTGAGCCTGCTTTCCTGAAACGCTTCTCTAGATTAGGTTGTGTGTATGTGAGGGGCCTCTTCTGACGCCTTGAATTAGTAGTACAATCGAGGCCAGGAAGGTCCCATTATCACATCACATGCTGAGTCTACCTTTGTGTTTACAACACCTGTGGAATGGGGGAGTCGTCCTCATATCTCTTTGCCGTTAACTTCTGAGGTCCTCCTGTGGTTCCCGTTTTCAATCGAAAAAGGAATCGATGACACTTCGCGAAACAACAATATGCCAACGTGGAGCCTCGGGATTGCCAGAAGAATCGAGTATGTGATGGTAACAGAAGGACAGACAGATGGAGTGAATGACTGGGGCTTCACCTGCTCAAAGGCTTTACCTGCTCCAGCCTTGCACAATTTCTTCAGCACAACTGGATTAGCCCGTGTTATCGCTGAGAATTAGGTGCACAGCCACCCTGCCCACCAAACCGCAGGGTGGGGTGGGGTGAGACTGAGTGAATAAGCTTTGGCATTTTTCAATAAGCAATATGCTTAAAACCACAGTGTTCTCACTGGGGTAAAGCTTTCATCTGTTTAAGGGCACGGCAATATGGGTCAGATAAGCAGAGATGGACTCCAGTCCAAATGAAATGGTTTCACAAATAACAATAATAATTTTTAAAATGTAAAAATCTGGATTAAAACCATATTCTATTAGACAGATGGTAAAAGAGGATTTTCCAGGAAGAAATGACAAACCGATAAAAAGAAGAAAAAGGTAGTAAAAAAACGGGGGGGGGGTGATTTCGGTGACTGAAGCTGGAAAGCTACGTCTTTAAGCAGATCGGATTCTCGAAATTGGCTGTCAAGTCAGGATTGTTGTGATTTATACGCGTCTATCAAGCGCGAGGAGACGCTGCAAGCTGCCGCAGACGCCTCCTCGCTCCCACAAAGCACCTTAAAATTTCAACGCTGCCATCTGTTACCAAATCTAATTCACGTTCCCGCCCATAATCGGGTTTAGTTCTGTAATACCCGCTTCGGTGCCCTTCCTTGCTGACCCTGCCCCCACCCCACGTGACATTAGCTTAACCAGGGCCTTCCCGCTTATTTTTTCCTATCTTTTTTTTTTGGGGTCGGTTTGAGTCGTGAATGTACCTCAGTGATGTGCAGGTAGCTTCTTTACGCCTCCAAAACTACATGCTTAACTCTGTTTGAATGGAGTTCAGAGCTGAGGCCCAATGAACTACAAAGTCTGCAACGGGGTGATTCAGATTTAAACAACAATGCCACCATGGTGGGTTAAGTGATATATTTAGGATATTGCTATTGTAATTATTTATTTATTACGCTAAGTACTAAAACAAAACATATGTTCTTTTTGCAGAAAAACTGTGCGCACGAAACAATTAGGGATTTAAACCATGGTTGACAACTAACATCTTAGCTACAGGAAAAATCAAACTTGGTTGCATTCGCCAACTTTTAAAACCATAATTAAAATTAATTACAAGAATGATCTCAACATTTGGTGTATCTGAAGGTCAGGCAACATGCGATCTGGATCCAAGTGCTCATTTTCTGAAAGATTTTTTTTTCCCCTGTCGTTCTTGCCGTTCTTTGATGACAAGTCGCCAGGCAGCGACTCACAAACTGAGAGGCGACGTCCTGACGAGCACCTTGTTTGCCTATCTGAGTTTAAGGCAATCTGCTTTATTAGGCGTTTGGTAAATTTACAGTAACAAGCTGCTCCCTTGACAAATTAATCACTTTCCAAGCATTTTATCATATAAATAAAATATCACCTCAGGAGAGATATAAGCTAAATCAGTTGATTTAACCCATCTATCAGGGAAATGGCAATCGTCGGGGTAATTGCTCAAGAACAGATGGACTTTTTTTTCCCGCTGACCTGAGGACTAGGCTTCTGTCTTCCTGAATCTGGGTGCTCTGAGGTGTGAGATATTAAGTGGGGGGGGGGGATATGATGTCCCTCTGTCTCTGTACGGGAGCTCAAGAGCGAAGGGTGTACAGAGAAGCTTGTATGTTTATTTTTATTTATTTCAAAAAAAAAAAAAGCCTCTGGATCTGATGAAATGAGCCTCCTGCTTTCGAGAGGGGCATGTGTATGTGAGACTGGTGTGCAGCACACGTACTGGTCTCATGGCAGGTGGTGGAGACTCCCGGTCTGGAGTAAGTATTCACCGCTGAGATTTTTGTTTCCATCTTTGAGTGGGGCTTGGCTGTGTCCTCCTATCTCTCTCCCCTGCTCCCCCCCAATTCCTCTCACTGAATTTAACACACACAAAGCCGGCTGATTACACGTGCATGAAAGAGTCGCTCCCGACCTGCTGATATTCCTCCGCTAAACATGGAGGGTGTCAGTGTTCCTGTGCCCTGGACACACAGGAAGACGGGTTACAGCATGGAGAGATGGCACTGACTCCACAACCAACTGGGCTCTTCTCTTCTCCAGCATCTTAGGTAACCGCACAAGAAAAAAACTCACCTCAGGGCATTTTAACTTCCTGGAGGGAAGCCTCGTTTTACACTCTGTGTAATCATTCTTTAAATCATATTCAACAACAAAAAAAAAGCATCCAGGTTTAAAATCGACGGAAGTCATCAGAAAAAGCAGCAGAGGTCCTACAACGCCATTTCATCATGTCCTGAGATTCTTGGAGTGTCCAAGGATCTGCAGAGATGCATTTATTTTGTATCTGACTGAGCCATCTGAGGATTTCAGAAAGTTATCTTTTCATTGCAGTGATATTGTTTGCGTTCCAGATTGAAGCAGGAAGTGATTTATTCTTATTGTCTATTATATACATACATAAAATTTACTAATATATACAGCGAGTGAATAAGTAAACAGTTCAAATAATAATAATCATATATCTACAAACTGATGATACAACAGAGATATAGAGAACACGAGAGAGATAGAAAAAGATATGCGTCTCGTCTTGGAGGGAGGAGTGTTTACTGATTGATCAATAGTACGTTTTATTAAAGATTTTCACGCTGCACTGCTCAGTGTACTGAATTAAGGATTGGTGATTTCAGTCTGTAGTACTGCTGGAAGGTAGGCTGCTTGGCCAAATCCAAATGAACAGGAAACCTGACGCAGAAAAATATCTTCAATTAAAAAATGGCTGTTTTTCAACGTTTCAAAATAACTGCACTTCTTGTGACTGAACCATAAAGACTCGATAAAGCTTTATATGAATGAATGAATAAATAAATGATATGTATAGAATGTCAGAACAGGCCAGATACGTCATTGCTTTCCCATTAGCTTCTATTTTTGAAGTAGCTATACGAATAAGATACTTTTACTAATGCTATTGATAGCATGCTCTAATTTCCAGAAAGCGTACGTTTCCCTTGTTGAGATGCCAAAATAGGTACACTCGATTTGTCAGCCTATTAATCAACAATTGAGCAGCACCATCAGGAAGCAAAGGCCTGCTGCGGATCTGAGCGTCCTCACCACTGTGTTCGGCGTGCGGCCTCCCCGGGATCCGGCGTTGATACACCCGGCCCCCAACACGCCTCCGTGGCGTGGCTCCGGCTGGCAGACGCGTCTCCTGCCTGGCACGGGCCAGAGGCACGCCAGCAACGTGAGCCCAGCTGGCTCAGGCTCTGGTGGAACTCTACACACGGGTTGAATCTAATTGGCTCGACCCCGGGTAACCTCTGGGAGTCCAAGTGACGTCACGCTCCGTGCTTCCTGCAGTCAGAGCATGGCCCACCCCCGCCCTTCTTAAAACGGCCTGGCCCAAACTCTGAAATGTCCCGCTAAGACAGCCGAGATATCCCCGGAGGCCCTGACTGACATGTCAGCAGCATTGTTGCATGTCCTTCAGGGAACTTGCCAGGTGAACACAATCCAAGATCTACAAGAGCCATCGATAAGTGCTTTTCTTTACTTCCTCTACAAGCTCATTATACTTATACAACACATAACTTAGCCTAACACAATGAATAGTCATTTATTTCATCTGTCTCCTCCGTGGCAGTAGTTTTAGCAATTCTCTGGCAGTATAAAGAGAGCCCGCAGCAGATTACCAAACACTTGAAGAGTACGCTTTCTTATAAAAAGCTAATTCATACCCGTTAAACTACCCATGTGTGGCAGACACCGACTAATATTCACAAAAGGGGATAATTAGATTGTAGGTATACACGCAGTACAGAAAATAAGCAGTTAAAACGTGACTTCCTGGGAACGGATTTTCCCAGCCGCTCTTCTAATGACTTACTCGTATGGCGATAACCGAACGCGTAAGTCTTGTGACCTCAAACAAATTGCATTAATCAAACAAAGAGGTTTTAAAACGGCGAAGGACTGTGCGATTGCTGGCAGATGAGAGAGTGAGAGTGAGAGTGAGAGAGAGAGAGAGAGAGAGGGCGAGAGAGAGCGGGGGAGAGGGGGCCCAGCGAAGGCCCTTAACTGGTCACATCTGGCTGTATTTTATACGCAAATCAGCCTCCACTAAATCTAGATAAAACTCACCGGCTCGTGATCGGCGCAATGATCTCCATACATCTAAATTTATATGCTAATCGGAACCCTTCAGGCGTTTAACACATTCCTCCGCATGCGGGAGCGAGCACTATCACCTTTTCCAGCTATCCGGCCCGCATCACATGCCCCCCCCCCCCCCAAACCACCTTCTTTTTCTGCCTCCTCTCCTCCTCTCCCCCTCGCCGCCTCTTTATTTGCTCTGGCAGGCTGAATAATTCAGGCTGCCCGCTGGCCGTCTCGACGGCTCGCCTCGGCCCCGCGCGCACCATCCCGGAGCAAAGCAGATGGACACCTGCATGCGGCAGGTGAGACAGATGGCCCCGCTCCGTCTCCGAGGCCGGCCGGGGGCCGCTGATGGCCGCGGCCCGGCCCGCCAGCGCATCCAGGCACATTAGCTTCCCGCCGGCAGGAAGAAAAACAACAACTCCGCAAACACAACACCGGCCCCCCCCCCCCCATCCACGCACCCACCCACCCATCCAGACACCGCTCGGGTGTGCCCATCCGTCGTGCACTGCCACCGCTGCCCACCCCGGATGAGCTGCACGCAGACGCCCCCCTGCCCGCGCGACTCCATCTGTCCGTGGTGAACCCAGCCCTTGGCTTCACGTGGGGCCGACGAGCTTGCGTTTATTTGTCACACGTGCCACCTCTCGCCATTGCTATTCTGGGTGGCATGGATCGTAAGAGGAGCGTATGACACCGGTATGACACACATGCATTCTTCGTACATCAAAAAAATGGAAAAAAAAAATCAAAAAGTGCTAACAGAAAAACAAATCCAATTACTGTACAACCAATACTTTAATTTGTTTATAGAAATAAAGAAAAAATGAATACATAACAAATTTATAATGACAATGCTTTTATTGGCTTTGGATTTCGTGTCCTTCCTTACCTTGGGGAATATCGAGCATGCGTGTCACAGAGTACGTAACTGTCCTCGGTGCTGAAATGCTGCGGCATTCTCCACGCGCCGCTTTTGGCGTACTTATCTTCACTATTAACTTGTGCCTTTGATAAATTCATTCTATAACAAAGGGAGAGCAAGAAAGGAACGAAATAGGCGTCAGAGTGACAGTCGGAGGGAGGCCGGCACAGACCCATGCCTACAGATAGCGACGGAGCCCGACACACCAGGATGCTTTCCGTTTTCATTTCATTTTTCTTACGGGATTTTGCGAAGCCGAGGGTTAGCTCGAGAGGGGACAGCACGACAGGGACCGACGTCAATGCGTCAGCGTTGGTGTGAAGCACACGATTCATTATACCGGGTAGATTTTATCTAAACTGAGCCGTGCCATAAAGTTTAAATAACACAGAGGATGGACAAGCTGCAAAGTGACATTTCACCTTCTTGAAACATTCTGGAAATTGAGAATATATAATTAAAAAGCACAAATATAAAAGTTAGCATTATTAAGGCAGATAATTACACAAATAAGTTTACATTTTGGAAAACTCTGGACCAAGATGTAACTTATTGAAACGACACTTGCAGCTCATTTTACCGGTTCATTTTTGAGTTTATTTTTAGAATTTACCAAAGATACTAAACGCTAATAAATATTCTGACATTATTCTTGGCCGTCTGACTGCAAGGCAGACAGTGTGGTATTGCTGCATGCCTCGATTTTTACAACAGCAAAATGACACTGCATGAAATATTTCTGTTACATTGTGTTTCAAGCAAAAACAAAAAAAAAAGAAAAAATTTAGCCAAATATATGATAATGAATTCAAAGGGCAACTGGCAGATTTGAAGCTCATTTTTCAGTTAAATAAAATAAAGTAAACAAGCAACTGGATGACGTCTCCGATGGCTGAGGTTGGTTCCACGGTTCATGACATTTTGCGTTGAGTTTACATACCACGTGGTGTTTTTTCTGAACTCTACACACACGTATGCACAGACAAACATAAAAGAAGATGGTGTGCCTGCGGTGAAGGAGGGGGGGGAGGATGGGCAGGTAACTGGCTCTGCACCTTCACAGGGTGAGCGGCCCTCGGGATGCTAACGGGACGGTGTACAAGTCCCCTACTGTCTTCCTAATTAAGAAAGGAGGCTCCCTAATTCCGCCTTCCGTTCCGTCTCAGCGGGCACGTTCAATGTCATTAGCCACACGGCCCCCCAACTCCAGCCACACTTTGAGTAATGAAACTAATCAGTCCGCTAATATGCTGCTCGAGCCTCTGTCTGAAATCAGATTTCACACGCCGAGCCCCCATTCGGA
Organism: Gymnarchus niloticus; assembly: GCA_009936485.2. Lineage (NCBI taxonomy): Eukaryota > Metazoa > Chordata > Actinopteri > Osteoglossiformes > Gymnarchidae > Gymnarchus > Gymnarchus niloticus. Next base: position 6,866,821 of record JAACJT020000021.1, on the reverse strand, counting down.
CTTGTCTGCCCCCCGCCTACCACTGCCAATCCACCCTCATGGCTGCCCCACGCTCTCATTATTGACGTTCCAGCAATTGTGGCTTAAAATAACAAAATTACTTTCAAGAGCTGGCTTTCACGCCCTTCCCCCCCAAGAGGAATGCTACCAGTAAGAGTATAAATGCTTATTCCTGCTTTGTTTAACATCACATTTGCAAAAGCGTTTTTGAAACTGATGACACGTGTAATACGGAAAAAATATAAATGAATAATTTCCAGGAGCTGAGCTTGATAACATGCAAGGGACTTTATTTTTGTCACTGGCGTGTTAGCTAAATGTGAGAAGTCGCAAGTGAACATTAGCAAATGAAGCAAAAAAAAAAAAGAAAATGTTTTGAAATGTGAGAAGTTACTTTTAGAGTTAAGAGGACTTTGTTTTGATAGGCTTATTGTTAAGGATGAGCCCTGGCTTCTGGTGTGAAGACCATGAGGATGTTTACCACACAAACAGTCCCCTGTCCCCCTGTTTGGAGGGTACACAAAGGGCCTGGTGGGGTGGGCTGCGGTTCTAACTCACTCACACAGATGTCCACCCAGAGGCCAGTGTCGAGCTCGACTGGGGTGGGAAAAAGAAACATCACGATATGTACGGTTGCGTTTCAGCTGGGTGAATCGGTAGATCGATAAGTGCAGTAGAGAGAGAGAGAGAGAGAGAGGCAGAGATGGGCCAATCGCTTCAGATTTGATTCCAGACAGGCCGTCCTCTGTCACATCGGATTTCAGGAAAAACTGCATCACCTCCGTCCATGGAGACACACAACATCAGATCAGTACACGCGTGCTGGCGAGTGCCGCCACAATCGAGTGGGGGAAGGGGAAGAAAAAGAGAGCGTATTACTTTATGTTTTATGACTTTATAATCGGCTGCATTCATAAATCCTGGATTCATAAAAGGTGCCGGACTACATGGGGCTACAGTTCACTTGCTGGAGCCACAGAAGTAAATCCAGACACTGCCTGGTGGTTTGTGTAGCTCTAGCACTTGGCAGTAAACTTTCTGATTGTACAAACAACAACAACAACAAAGGCACTTTACAATAGCAAAAAATCTCCTTTGGCATTTATGTCTGGCCTAAAACAACGTGAAAAAAATGAACGGTGGAACATCCAGTATGCATGGGGTCTTGGAATGTGCCAGCAAATGGATGTTTAAAAAACATTTTAAATGTATTTGTTTTTCAGCCAGCAAAACCGACGGATTGTTCTGGAATCTTTTCCACCTCTAAACTCTTGATGCTGAAATGTAAAAAACATTCTTGCTCTGCACTGGATTTTATTTGAATATCAGGAAATATTTTCTTTGAAAATAATCTTGTGATATAATGCGGTATCAACTGGTGTGAAATAATTGATATTTTTATTTCCATCATGAACATTTTAATTTGTCATTTTACCTGTTCCTAAGTGAAATACTTTCACTGTCAATAATTCAAACCCTGGTCTTGAAAAAAAATAAAATAATAATAATAATAATAATAATAATAATAACAACAACAAAACAAGAAAATATATTCTACAAAATATTCTACTTCTAAATCCCATTATTAATTTTAAACAGGAACAATAACCATTAGGTCCAAAAACAACTAATAACAACAAAAACAAACAACAACAAGGATGACTTTTTGGAGGTTTATAGCTATTTTCGATTGCGGGACTATTGTCTCAAGGGTCCGACGCAGCAGCCATGCCCTGTAAAATCTCTGTGTAATCATTTTCAGACAATCAATAGTAATTATTACATCTAAAATGAAATGTGGTAATGGGCATTTTAACTGAGTAGAAAAATACCAGCTACGTTGAATAAGTATTTTTTATTGTACTTTCTTGTCAAAGATAAAACCATATACCGCAAGACAGACTTTAGTACAGTGAAGGGGAATAATAATTATTATTTTTTGGCCCTTTTATAATATCATGTCAAATAATCAGAAAGGATATATAGAGACAATAATATAAAAACAATGAAACAACAGGGACAATAAAATTAACTTACAGGGTTGTGCCTGAGTCCATTTCATGGCTGTGTCAAAATGGATGACTACAGCCAAGGATTAGCAGGGAGGACAATGAGCTGAATTAAGCCAAGTGTGTGTGTGTGTGTACGCCTCGCTGTTGTCTGTGACGGTGATCACCGATTCACCCGAGTGTTGCCATTCCATCTGTGAACCGTACGAAGCCCGATCGATTAGACAGGTGCCACTCTCTCCGCGCCGCCGCTGGTGCCCTCCGAAGGCCCACTAGATCCCCGCTAATTGACACTCAAGGCAGCCCGCTGCAATTTTCTACTTGGCTGGCAGAAGGAAGACCGATTACGTGCGTAAATGCATGATTTTACGCGAAAATAAACAACGGGGGAAGGCTAAACAAGCGAGCATGTTATTTAGCAGAAAACAGGATGTCCCTTTTACTCTCAGATTCACCAAATCTCCTCTACGGAGCTCCATTACACTGCTAATTTGGCAATAAAAATAACATGATCAAGCAGGAAACTTTGTTCATGCAAAGTATACTGCAGTAATCTCTGGCTTCAGTGTTCCTACGACGTGCCTTATCTAGCTGTTAAAAACTGCGGTTCATCACTAATGAAGGAGCAGGTGAGATTCGGTGACGTCACCCCGTAACGGACGGAGCAGACGAAGCATCGGGTTCAATACGAAGACCTGCACCTGGAGAAAGACAGGGGGCGCTGTGTTACGTACAGCGTGCTCCCGGAACAGTCTGCATCGATGGCCAAGGTAAACGTGATCGGGTGAAGAGTGCACGTGCAGATAACGTGGACAGTAGAATTTCTATTTATGTATATATTTTTGCTTTCCTAGTTGCCATCAGTATGAATCAATTCGTTGAGAAGTAGAAAAAACATTAACAGAAGAAGTTTCCTGTAGCTTGTAATGCAAATGTACTTGACACCTCTAACAGCAAATGAAATGTTTTGGTTCCTGTGTGGTAGGCCAACTTGGACCAAACCTTTAGGCAGGACCCAGTACTATGACTAGGATAAGTACAAAATTCCCAGTATGAGAAAATGTCACTTCTTATAAAATTTATAGTGCATGAGCTACTTTTGTTAAAATCATTTTTAGAAACCCATGCCACTATTGGTCGTGTAATCTTAGGAGGCAGCTGAATTTAAACAGACCTTTGACATATAGTAACTAAGAAAGTCATAATTTTTTTAAATTGTAATATTTCCTAGTCCTGTTCATTTCTCAATGAAGTTCTGTGCCTTAATATTTGGTTTGACATTCCCTGTGCTGCTGATGACTTTCATGAACAGCAGCATAATGACCATGATGAACAACCAGGAATCCTGAGATGTTTATATGGTAAACCGCGGGTAGGCAGGTCAGGCTGCATGGTACGGGTGAATATGTTCTTGTAGCAAAAGGTCGTGGGTTGGGAGGTGGGGGTGGAGGTGGATGGTGACCTTATGGGGATCTGGCCAGGGCACCTTTGTGCCCTGCGGTGCTGTGTGGTGGCTGCTGCGGTCAAGCGCGGCTAAGCCCTACCTGCCCCACACGGCTGGAGCCTTCGGCTGGGGCCTGGCGACCGAGGCCAGGCCACGTCACACGTGCCATGTGTCTGTCTGCCCTCGGGGGGAGGGGGGCAATGAGGGTCACCTGCAGTCACCTGAACATTACGAAGTCATAATAAACTTAGCGGAACATAAACGAGCAGATTATTTAAGCGTGTTTCTACACATAGCCCTAACATGTGCATAAAAACATAAGGACGTATCAGTGAAGCAGTAAAAATTCCTCTAACTGCGTTCAGTTTTTTAAATCTGATTTTTAAAGAAATTACTTGCATGAAATTCAAATAAAACTGGTGTCACGTAACAGTGTACATGTAGGGCGAAAACCCTAATTAGTCTTTATCTTATTTCATTATAATTCTCTTTTGTTTCTTCTTATAAACCATCATCATCATCATCTTCCCTCCGCTTCTCTTGGTGAGACTTGCGGTTCTTGCATATAATTACTGTTAATAATGCAGTTTAACACGTTTGCTCCCTAAACACGCATGGGAATAACATCACAGGGAGAGGACCCAGGAAACCACAGTTTGTATGCAGTTACCAATTTCTCACTGATCTTAAACAAGAAGCATAAAAGTGAAGATGTTTTATTCCAAGATATACTGTAACCACACTAACAACTGCCCACCCATCAGCTTACATCTTGGGAAAGGAAAAACAGGAAAGGAGGCAGGAGTAATGGGGAGGACATTAGGTCACACAAAACAGCCCCAAGTTTACAGATGAGCAGGCAGCGCTTCATGAGTGAAACACGGAAGTGGTGCCATCGCCGTGGTTCGGGAAGGCCGACAGAAGGGATGGGGGCTAAATATTTAATCGCTGGTTGCCGTGGCGAGTGGCAGGTCACCTCCAGCCCCTTGCTACCAAGCAGCTGTGTTACACATGGCCGTTGGATGTAAAGGAGATAAAAAAGCTCACAAACTTGCACTGGCGTGGTCACATATCATCTCTGCGAAGCGAGACACCCCCTCCAACTTCACCCCCCCCGCCTGCCAGAATCCCCACACACACACACACACACACACACAGTGAAGGGGAGCATTCTTCAGAGGAAATCAAGATTTAATGGTACTGGGCTTCCTCTGTCTCTCCAGTTAATGTGAGAAAAGAAAAAAAATCTGCAAGTGAACACCGTAAAGCCCGAGTCCCCAGCACGATGGTCCCTGGGCGTGCACAAGATCAGCCCTCCCCATTTGAAAAGCAAACCAGCTTGAACTTTCTGACCAGCACCCTTTACATATCACAAGACAGTCCGTTTGCTTATAATTGTTTAAACAAAGCTGGCTGTTTGTAGAGATGGCCGCCTTTGCATAATGTTGGCACCTTTAATGAAAACAAAGAGGGGACATACAAATGCCCCCCCCCCAAGAAATAAAAAAAATACAGGCACGCGTGCACCAAAAATTCCCAAAGACTGACTGAGGTGTAGTTTTATCATCTGTCAGAAACCTGTAACTGACCGAATGGAATCTGCTTACAGAGAAGTATTGAACGTTGGTATAAATATTCTTACATCAACTTTCAAAGAATTACACAACTAGGAATTCACTTTGGACAAATACTGGTGAAATGTAATAAATTTAGATAATTATTTTGAAAAACAATGGACAGGTAGATTTTTTCTCATAGTACTAGATACAAAATAATTAGCAAAACCGACAGGAAATCTGTATGGCTAACTAAGCCGCAGTGGATGGTGAGGAACGACCCCGTTTCCACGCTGACTGATTCCTTCAATACAGCGGGGCATCAGGGCTAACAGCGGCATGCTCTTCCTCAGCGGCCTGCCCCAGCTGGTATTGTTCCCCCAAACCACTTTAAACTCCTCATAAAACCACATCCACCCTGTCAGAAATGTCCTGATGGATCGGGATATAAATCAGAGGAATCGACAGCGCGTCTCATCATCAAGGGCTGATCTTATGTTTGCCTGCATTTTTGATTCGTTTCTTGCCCAAGGCTTTCAGTGTCGTTTGTGCTGTGTATATCCTCACAAGCACCCAACTGTACATTCCAAACAAAAAAGGCAAACGAGGAAGAAAAAAAAAACACAAAGAAAGAATAAGTAAATAAAAAGGATATTTAAGGCCCCCCACGCTCGTGCACAATGCCCCAGGACGCCTGGTGTGTTTTGCTCAGTCCACCCCCCCTTTCAGCTGGAGTTAATTACCCCCGGAATGTACTGGAGCCCTCAGCATAAAGGCAAGCGGAGGTGCCCGGATCCAGATAACCTGGGATGCAATAAAGACGGCGAGCGTCCAGACCGTAATGGACGAGGGGCCACGGGAAGAGGCATGTTAAACCTTGCCGTGGACTGCTCCGTGTGTGAGAAGGCCACATGATCTCCCTGTGCCGTGTGGTTGT
>JAACJT020000021.1:6834129-6860775 GCA_009936485.2 Gymnarchus niloticus | reverse complement strand
TGCCCTCAAAGTTTTTCTGGACGGGCGCCGACCCCGAAGGGGCCGGGGGCCCGGGGGAAGGGGCATGTAAACCCTGGCGGGGGACTGCGCGGGGGGGGAGAGGGCGGGGGGGGGGGGGGATGCAGGATCTGTACTCTGACAGTGAGCAGAGAAAGAAGGGGGTGGGGGGGGAATTAAAACATCAGCACAGCCCATATTGATATTGACAGTGTTTGATGGATGAATTAAGTAAATGATTTTATAAGGAGATTAAGGGGAATTTCATTCACGCAATCTCCCCTTGTTGTTCCTGATCCCACCCTCTGGTGTTCTCACTTCTCACGGAGGGGAAAAAAAATGTAGATCATCACCTTTCATCTGATGGCAAATGGCAAACGATCCTTTATGTTTTTAACTTAAGAACATGCCAAAAATACTACGTAAAATTTCAAGTATGCCACAGTAGCCTGGAAAATATGAGCTTGGAATATCTGGTATGTTTCACTTCTCTTTCTCCTCCGATACAGAATTACACCCTGGAGTTGAAACATTACGCTTGTGTGCATGTACCTAAACGTAATGCAACCGAAAGCATTTGTTGTGTAAAATATTGTCATTTTTTTAAAGCCTTTAAGAAACAAATACGCCAACGAGTAAAAGCAACGAAATCACATTAAACAATGATACACGATTTCTTAAACAAGAAAACATCAAAAGGATGCAATTTTAATTTCATAAAGAGGAGTTTTTTTATCTCAAAATTACATTTTTAAGAGAAAAAAAATTACATTAATTTGCACGCATTCATGTCAATATGGTTATGGTCTGTTTACACGTTATTATATTTATATGTACTTAAGTCCAGTTTGAACAAGAGAATATGGCAAAAACGGTTAGCAATGTCAGTGTCTGAAGTGAAGAACCAAATTCTTTTCCCTGTCTACTTAGCTAAATCTGCCCATTCAAAGGTGTTTGTCACTGAGTAAACCTAAAGTTGTCCTCTGTTATATTCAACTTGTGTTTTTTATTTAAAAGAAAAACCAAAAATTTCTGTTAATGATAAATGCCACATGCAAAGCACTTAAAAAAAAAAAAAAAAAAAAAAAAAAAAAAAGAACGGCAAGAGGAAATGCTATTTTAAATTCTGTCTTTTTGTGTTTGTATGCAAATGTGCCTGGGGAGCAAAGCATTTGTATTTATTCAAAACATTTATTTTTTCCAGGAACAACAAACAAACCAACCAACCCACAATTATATGGAAATTAAGATATACGTGTTCAGGCATAAATCCCACGCAATTATGACAATTGCCGAAAGAGCACTTGTTCTGGTATAGCCATTGTCATTAATATAACAATTACGATTTCAGTTGACAAACGGACACACCGTAGCAGGGATGTCCGTGGTTAAAGAGCAATTCGCCACATGAAATAAAAGCAGCCATTCCACCTATGCAACCAGTTAAACATGTCTAACCTCCTTCAAGTAAGCGGGGTCACCAATAAAAGCTAAAATAAAAACCAAGAAATAGTAATTTTGCAGAATGATAACAGGACAATCTATCAGCCCAACCATCAGATACTAGTTCAATCAAATTTACCGTCAGACCTGAGAAAGAGGGAAAGCGAAGACTAGCTCTCAGGATACGTAAAGACTTCCTAATTTTTTGGCCAAGGTGAACGTGGGACGTGAGATAACAGCGCGGCATTTTGCAAAACCGCGGTTTCCCGACCTGCTGCTCGGAATGTCAGAGGCGGGAAGCATGGCGATCAGGCGTGGCGGATGCAGGTCCAGATGCCAACTATCCCTCCTCCCCACATCATTCCCAGTCCGGCTAGCTGAAGGCTGTTCTTATATGCCCTTATCAAGGGTTTTGTCAGGGCCAGGCGTTAACAGTAGCTGTTTTTACTTTCACGAAATGTGAAGAATGTTAACTTCCCCTGGTCTTGTTTTGTCCAGCTCGACACTCTCACAGCCAACGTTCCACAGCTGCAATGGCTTCAACGAACAGTCAACAGTGTCGCAAACAGTACACGCTGCGGCGTGTGTTTGGAACTAAAACTCCACTTACACCTGGACGACGAAGCACACGTGTGCATGTCACAGCTCAGCTACACAAGGGCCGGTCAAGACCCTGCGTTCACACGCTTTCAGTTCAAGAGTTCTGAGGACACTTTAAAACACGTCGGGAATCATCTCAACAATCTTTCACTTTGCAAAAAAGGCAAAAAGAGCATTTTCCCCATCATATTGTCCTACTTTTCCCAGGGTAACTCTAAGTCTCCTCTTAGTTTTTCCGGCTTTTTTTTTTAGCACTGACCAATAACGACGGAACAGACACGGTATAACAGTAAAATCTCTAAGTATTAAGTAGAGCTGTGAATTTGACCCCCCCACCTCACCCCACCCCACAATGTCCATTTTGTGTGTCTGCAGCCCTTCTAGTACCTTTAGTGGGCCACATGCTGTGTTCCCCTGGCATTTTCCCGGTCGGTTTTCAGCTTTGCCTTTGCGCCCGTCAGACGCCTGCCGTGTGCTGCCTGCTCAGTTCAGCCCTCTCTCACTCCCCCAACCCGTGACTTAACGAAATAGAATCGCAACAGAAAAAAAGAAACGCAGCATTCTGTAGTCACACGGGCAGTTTTCTTTTCTATCTCCTGATTTACACTATAAAACAAAATCTGAAGCTCTTCCGCACCGCCCCCTTGCCGTAAATTAGGGAGACGAGAGTCATCTGGGACGTCTCCTTCCCCAGGTAACGGCTCGACGCGCGAGACGCAGGGTGCCCGTTCCTCCCAGCAGCGAGGGCGCGCACTCACGCACACACAGACACACACCGACATGCCACGAGGCTCCACGCGCTACCTGACAGCAGCGATAACCTTGACGTGCTACCGGTCACCTCGGCGACAGGAGTGGGGACGGACGAGCGGACCGTGCGAGGAAACACACGCACACACACATGTATGCATGCACAAAAGAACAAGCTTTCTCACAGACAAGAAGAGTAAGAGTAAAAGGAAAATTTACCTACTCTTGTTCAGAGTGCAGGGTGAAACAATCAGAAAGGGAAAGTTCTACTGAATCCATGTGTGCTCTGAAACCATAATTTGTTCAAACCCCCTCTATAAATCAAAGTTTTTTTCTTTTTTTTTTCCTCTCTCTTCTCCTGTCAGAGTGCTGCAATTAACAGAAATGTTCTCCTGGTGACAAGCCTATAGGCATAGCCAGTTGGGACCAAAAGCTCTTGCCCCCTTCTAATCAAGGACTTAAAGCCACGATTGGAGCTCATTAATATGAAGTAAGGCTTTGCATATGTAGTCCCCCTGGTCCATCTGCACACCCGATTGGTGCCCTCCCAGCCAATCGGAGCCACGCAGGGTTCCGTCTGTGAGTGCAGAGAGGAGCGGAGCAGGTGGAGAGGGAGGGGAGAGACAAAGAGTGAGGGAGAGGGAGAATAGGGAGGGCAGAGAGAAAGAGCAAGAGAGGGAGAGAGAGAGAGACGAACATAGAACAAGAGGGGGATTTAAAGAAGCAGCACATTGCCCCTCATAAGGCAAGGCTTTTTCAGTTTCCATTGTCAATCGCAGGGACGGAAACCCCTTGTTGACACAGACAGTCTTGAATGATGTGCAGTAATGCAGTATCCATCTATTCATAAAGCAATCTCCCATTTCTCAGTCTGTGTTTCCCTAACAGGAAAAAGAATAGTTCTTTAATGAAGGCATCTTTGAAAAAAAAAAAAAGCATTTTCAGGTATTTCTCAGAATAAAAATTTTGCATGAAACCCATTTTAAGCTAGAGTTCATCTGTCAGTAAATTTGGTCTGGTCATTAGGAGTGAACTGTATGTAGTAAGGCTAAGTAAGAAAGTAAAAACCTATATCCAAGCAACAAACATCTAAAATGTGATGTCTGTGATTTGATATGCTTTAGCTGACAATTGTTACAATTCTCTTACACAGGTTAAGTATTCATTCAAACTTTGAAAAATGTACTGAATAAAATCATACTAAAGCTGAAAGCACAATTTGCTCATAAAGAAAACTAGGAATGGATTCTAAAAAGATGATTTCCTAAAAGCCCACTTTAGAAAAATGAGGTGTTAACATGAAATTTCTTTGCTGAGAAGGGGCCGTGATAAACAAAGTCTTCTGTATGACGGCCCGCCGACTCATTTTATCCAGCCTTGCTGGGTCCAGGCAGTTTTCTGCCACAAGTGCAACCAGCCTGCCGTATTTCCACAAGCAGCGGGGAACATATTGCTATTTTCCCGGCACAGCGCAATTCCCCACTGATAAGAAAATTCAGGAGCTCCACCAGTCCGCTAACTATTGTGTCTTGCGACCACGTCGCCTGTGAAATTGTCTCTGGCGAGGTTCTTTTCCTTTTTTTTCTCTCCTTTCCCTCCAGCTTGCAGGGATTTGAACCCCATTTTCCCGAACATGCCTTTCTTCTTTTCCATTATAATAAGGAGCCCCCCCCACCCCCACAGCCCGGCCTCCGCCAGGACGTTCGGATTCCTCCGCAGGCCGGGTGCCGATACCTCCCCTCGTGGCGTCCTCCCTCATTACGCGGTAGGGGGAGACGCTCGCCGCGAGTGGCGCCCCTCGGCCCCTGAGCTCCGCCGCACACGCGTGTCAACAAATCACAGCGGCTCTCGTGAGAGGGAGGCGCGCACCGATCTTATCGGTTGGGATTGCTGCGTTCCCTCTGGTTTTGGCTGTTTTCATTGATAAATAATTTCTCATAATGGGCTTATAACAATGGGAGGGCCTGTTTTAAAGAACAAAAGAAGACCTTTCCAGCATATTAAATATAATGGCGCCTTCTGCAATCACAACTATATATGAATAACTTGCTCTGTCGTACTCATATCCATTTCAGTATAAGAAATGCAATGACTCAGGAATGAAATAGGGTAAGTCAGGTCCTACTACTAAGACAAATGCTGCCATTATGCCTGTTTAGACACTTATGTTAATTTTTTTTTCCAGCTTGACTGCTTGAAGGGGGGGAGGGAACAAACAGATAATCCAGTGACCACACAAATTAGTGCGTCTTCCTAAATGGGTAGAGCGTGTGTCAGAGATACGGAGCTCCAGGCGACGGGAGATGCAGGAAAAGACCACGGATTCCTGCCCGTGGCAACGGCGGATTCCGCAAGTCAATCAAACAACGTGCTCTGCAGCTATTCAGCATAATGCCTTGTGTCTGTGGAACCCATCAGGAACAAACGCTCTCACTTTCCGCTTAGGTACTTTATAATACGTTTACTTGTTTATTTATTTTTTTTTAAATGCACCATACAGTTTTGTTCCTATATATTATGCTCATGCATAAAAACCATACATACAATTCAAGCAATTCAAGGTTCTTTCACTCATAATAAATGAAACTCTACATATAGAGTTTATAACTGCATTTTGCAGCAGAATTGTTTTTTAATTGAACATACTATGTAACCTTGTAATACACACACACACAAACAACACCAATGCTAAATAATATACAGCTGAACTTATGATTAAAAAAAAAAAAAACACGATAAATAAAAGTACAAATTTCAGAATTGCTGATGATCGTTGTTCCAAGTTGGGCATTAAAGAAGACATGCATTTTGGAATCATTTCCAGTACAATATAGAGCTCATTTATTCATCTGCAAGATGTGCCTTTTTTTTTTTTTTTTTTTTAAAAAAATGGCCTGCATTCAGACTTCACAAAAGCTTTGGATAAAAGTACAAAAAATAAAGATAGAAAAAAAAGTTTCAAAGAGCCAGCGATTAAAATGTGTTTTAATTGCGCTGTAAGAAATGTAAATGGGAGGAAGTGAGGAAACAGAGATGTCTTGCTGCCTGAATACTGAGGAAGGCTCCCGTATTCCAGCAAGTCCCAGAGGACTGACAGGCATCCGTTCGCCAATGCGAACATCAAACGCCGGCGTCTCCACAACTTTCGGACCACGACGTTCCGTCCGCTCAACCACAGGATGCGTGTGAAACACGTCCTGCTCTTCAAGGGGGGCTACTGATGAGTGAAGAAGTGTGGGGGGGGTCTCTGGGGTTCCCCTGGGGGAGACAAGGCTAAGTAGGTGCTCGGGGTGTGGCAATAGCTTGAATTGTGAAGAGCCCCCCCCCCGACTCCTGCCAATCTGAGCGGAGGGGAGCGCTGCTCAGTCCGGATGTATTGATTCGATTACGCTGGCTCTCTCTGGTTGACAGTGGAGCCCCGCCCCCTTTAGATCACATTACCATATCTGTGCCAAACAGCGTTGCGCAACCCCAAAGCTGGACAGGCCGCCGTGTGAGAGGCCCTCCATCCACTCTGCCCACGGCTAACCTCCGCAAGCTTCTTTCATACCTAGTTCAGAGTTCAGCCGCCGACTCACTCCAGCATACTGTACACACTGCTCCGGGTTCGCCCACATGTAGCTCTAGGCATTATGAAGTTATTAATAAGATTAAATGGGCAAGGATTCCTGATGACCTCCACTCTTCTCCTATAATAGTCACTAATCCCTGGTACCTTCATGAATACATCTGAACTTAAGTATGCACAGCCAGGCAGTCGCTTCCTCAGCGTGTCGATACGTGTCAATAGCTGCAGCTTCTTTTTTCACCCACAATTTTTTGTGTCTTCTTCCCGCTGCGACCCAACCCTATAACACCGCACTCTTTCGCCTGGTGTGTCCCCCCCCCCAAAAAAAATAAAATGTACAAAAACAACGAAGGCGAGTTTGCCACTAAAAATATGAATCTGGAGAGAATTTAACACGCCGATGCTGGCATTGTTTATCCATCCATACGTCTTCCAGAGCCACTTTTCAAATGCCGCTTAGCGTGAAATCTGTCTCAGAAAGCACTAGACATGGGACACCCTGCACAGGATGCAAAATAACATAGGTTCTTAATACTGCAAAGCATAAGTATATGCTACCAGCTCTGCTGGTCAGATATGTAAATATGGACTCACGCCAGTCTCGGCCTCTCTCTAGTGTGTGAGTAATGCTAACGAAAATGATGACCTCTTTGGTCACAGACTGTTGACATCCGCCGCGGAATGACCAAAGCCCCGATTGGTGGTGCATCAATCACGGCAGTCAATAGGGTAGGGCAAGTTCATTTAGGTCACATGTCAGTCGTCTAAGCCCAGGGAGCTCCGGCCAGGGCCACCGCTGCTGGAGATGTTTGAGATCGGCCTGTCAAAACCGTGTCCTCGGGAATCCGAGACTCTGCTCGTTTACCGACTCGCTTGTGATCTGCTGCCTGCCTGTTTACCGTCGGCACGGGAACAGTAATGGAGGCGGCAGGGCGTCTTTTTTTTCGTGCGCCGAGAATGTTTATGCAACAATAAGAACAGCTGTGTAAATGATACATATGTGCAGCTTTTGGGATAAAGAAATGAACATTCTAAATACATGCAGAGCGGATATGGATGCATGCCTGCCACATCTGCAGCATTCGCAGCAACTTGCTTTTACGATGTCTAATGTTTAGTGTCTGAAATGAATATAGTAATTTGCATGTAAATGTGATTATGAAAATATAATTTAAAGTTAACATCGTTCTGCATAAAATTCTCGCCATAATGATCTTCCTGCAGTGAAATTATTAATTTAGTAGAAAAATAATGTTAGCAACTAATGCATACCAAATATTACAACTTGTTAATTAAAAATAATGACTTGTCTGCAGAGAATTAAATCTGTAATAATTAGGGAGTCCTCAAAGTAACTTTGGATGATCTGTGGAAATTGTAGGAATAAACTGGAACATGGGGCTGCAAAGCCCCCCCCCAAGTGTGCGTGAGACCCCGTTCCTAATGGAGCCGTTTCAACGTGTCCACACGAGGTTCTTTGTGATGCGGAGTGAATCTGCTTACACACACACGCCAAAGCAGAGACAAAGACAGACGGCCCGCACGCGCACGCACGCGCCAGTGCAACACCGCTTCCGTCCCCTGCCGCCCAGCTCTCCCAGCGTCATGGACTCTGTTTAGCCACACTCTCAGTGGGGGAGCGGGGGAGGTGGAGGGGCCGCACGGAGGCTCTTACACCTCGGCGCTGTAGGGAGGCGGCCAGAGCTGCCGCTCACTTATTGAGCTATCCATTTATTCCCCACCGTCCTACACAAAGTAAGGGCTACTTAACGCTACCATTCCTGGTCAGAAAGTATTTCTTCAAGCCCATGTGTCAGGTTAAAAAAGGCGGAAAATGCTTCCGGTAAATTCATCAACGTGTCCATCTAGCAGTCAGTTCCCATCATGTACACACCGTGAGCGACTCTGCCGGTGGACGTCCGCCTCATAGTTCCGCGAACACGACGGCAGGGATGGCATTTTCATGTACATATGGTATATATTTCAGCAGTGGACAACAGAGGGAGCCACTGGCTGTGATCTTATTATAGAACTGCTGGCCGGGCCGCCTGGGCAGTAGGACTGAGATGTAAAGAGCTCAGAGCCCGACATCTGCCTTCGGGTGTCTGCTGTTAGACGGGGGCTCTTTTAATTCGATATTCTTAAGAAGTGCTGCGCTGTCGCAGCCGAGCTACCATGTGCTCCAGTGAAAATTCCTTAAATTTCATTCGGTGATCTGCCTGTAACCTGCGTGTTAAATAAATATAAAATTTCCATACGTTTATCCTAAATTTGTTCGGTTGCATTTTTTTTTCTTTGCTAAATTGAGCAAAATGGATGGGAAGGAGATGGAAGCCAGCAGAGAGAGCCGTCGAAGCCCTCTGAGAGGGGGGAACGAAAGGGATCCGTGAGATGTCACATTTCACCTTAAACAAGTGGGACCACTTTGTCACCACTGCCACGAGTAGAGAAACCAGTGTGAACAAACCACTGTAATAGAGAGGGAATAACCCTGGGTTTCCATGTCTGGAAATGAGCGACCGGCTAAGTAATCTAATGGTCTATCAGCAGGTACAATTGTCACATGAAGGAAAGTGCCAATTTCAAAGGCCCCCTGCTCGACTGTGTGATAACAGGCTCTCCAGGCACGGGGGATACCCGCCATTGGTTGGGTGGCTAACCTTTCTTTGATTCGCTGACTCCTGTTACCACCACCCTCCCCCCAGTCGCCCCCCCCCCCAGTCTCCCCGTGCAGGATGGGAAATAAAAATGGGCCCCCCCAGCTGGAGACGATTAGTCTTCCTCTCTGAGCGGGACCAACGCAGGAGTTGGTTTTACTGTGAGAACAAACAGGATGGAGGGATTGATGGGGCTTCAGCGGTGGGGGGACTGTTATAGAAACAGGCCTTGGTCTATGTTTAATCTTAAAGGCTGGATGGACATTCACACCTAGCAATAACCCAACAAAGCAACACTTAACTTCTGACACTCCGTTCAACTATGTCTTTCAGTGTCAGTCACTCTTTCTCTCCATTGACCCATCAATTCCTCTATATATCGACAGGCTCCACAGAACTCTAATCAAAAAGATCTATTTCTGAAGTCGATTTATCGAATCAAGGTCACTGTATTAACATTATGGATTGATTTAAATGATTCTACTTAGAGTGCACTCTGTAAAAAGCAAGACAGCTGAATGGTGATACAGTATATCTACAAAAGAGGGTAACAGCTATCAGTGACATCACTGCCATGTCATTTCTTGCGTAGCCAGATGCTAGCATGTCGCTGTTCCTGATACATGACATACATTCCTGCATTAAAACACCTGTCAGCTGCAGGTATGAGCAAATTGTCTGGACAGGAGGAAGCAGCAATGCCACTAAATCCTCATCAGGGGCTGATCGGTACCACACACCAGCTCTTTGTCCATGCCCCCTTCCCATGCCCGACTTTTAACCGCCCCAGGTTGCTCATCCACTCACCTTCCCATTTGAATCCCCACCGCCAACACTGAAATACATGCCAAAATGGTGCTCGGTGCTAACCTGCATGTCCTACGTTGAGCGACATAAAGCCCCATAGATATTAAGGAATCTTCTGGAACGCATTGGGTACGGATGTGACAGACAGACTTCTGAACATTTATTTTCCTTCTCTCGAGCCGTGTGGTGTCTACCCCATTACGTGGGAGGGACTGCATTCCACATAAGCAGCCAGTGGGGCCACACTAGGATCTGTTCACATACAACCGTAGCTGTGTCGAGGACAGCTTTAATTAATATTTGGTGAACTGGGAAGAACGATATTGTGTTTGGTTTAAATTGGTCCCATAAGTGTTTTAATACAGTCTATAAGTGTGCTTAATGTATCATCATGCTGCCAAGTGCAAAATTCATGTTCCTGCAGTTCGGCTGCTTGGAAATGCGCTCCACACACGCGATTCTGTAAGACACAGGATTGGTCCCCAGGGTAAGATTGATGCCCCTTAAGACAGATGGCACGAGATCCCAGGATCGTCTCTTTCATTCAGGGCAGTCGGCCTGCCTCTACTCTCCATAGAGCTCCTGTTAAGCACTTAATCTGTCACGAGTTTCTGAGTAAATACGCTCGTGGAAACAGCGGCCACCTGAAACACCGTAAGTAAGTGTCGCAGGCAAAGAATGTCTGGCTCATGGATAATGCATCGTGGAATGTGTGAATTATGCATGCTTGAAATTGCGACGGGATCCAGTTTAAGGTGAAAGCCTCTCCTGATACCGCAACACCACGAGCCTGCCGGAACGTGGTTATGCTTATGAGGCAGACGCCGGAAATGCACGTGAATAACGAGCCACAAGCCTAGTATTAAGGCATCTGTGACCTATATGCCACACAGGTCGGGTTTTGTTTCATACTATCAAGGCTTCAGGTACATGAAGCTGCATAGCAAACAGAACCTTGTCTTCGTTGGCCCTGTTGATCACTTATTCTTCGCAGCTGGGTCTTTGTTTCCCAGGGACTTCTGTGTTTGAGAGTCGGTGTGACACAGCAAACTGCCACAACTGCACAGCACCACAACCACGGAAATGCTTGCAACCATCAAAAGCTTTAGCCATCCATGCAAAACAATAATCTGGTTGTTTAGAATCTTGCTTTACTGAAAGAGACTTGACACCCGAAGGGACTTCTGATTTTGGAAGGCTCCCCTTTTATTTTGCTTCAGTACACCTGAAGACCTTAATAGCCGTTCTGCGTCGTGTGACAGCATTAAAGCGGTAACATACACAAACACGTTTTCAGAGGCTTGTTTTCTCAGTGCAAATTGCTTTAAATCGCACTCAGACGTAAATAGTGGCTATTTTGTTATGTAAGTGGCGGGGCGGTTTGTGACAACCCAGCAGCCAATGGCCTGAGACAAAGACTGGCTTTGCAGCCAAGCACCAAAGAGGGCGCCCTTTTGTAAGGGCAGCCGGGCCTCTATGGGACCCTGTCTGACAGGCTGCCAAGAAGCACCAAGTCATGAGGGGGTCAGTGTTACGCACGTAGTTTATAGAGAGCCTACACCAGACGTCTCAAAGTGGTCATGTGATAAAAAATGACAAAAGTAAATCATGGCTCATGTCATATGACTATGCATTCATCAGGCAAAATAAACCTTAATGTACCCTTGACCTAAATGCAATTAGCATTAGGTTAAAAAAATTGTATACATATTTTTAACATGAATGAGCTACAGAGTCAGAGTTTCTGTCTCACCAACACGGTGGGAGTGAGCTGGCTGTACCGTAACTTGCTGCCCTCTTACAGGAAGCCATGACCCTTTGCTAACCATTCCCAGGGTGTCCCTGATCCATGCTGGTGTCTGAGGGGTGGCGAGTTGCTTGTGAGATCACAATCAGTTTACGTCTACCTTCTCTTTCATTGTAGCACCTTTCTCACTGACTTGTCCACTTTCGGTTTGACGGTTCTCAGTTCCTACTGTACGCCGCACTACCGAGTCTCTTTTTACCGTATTGATGTACTATATTGAAGGTAAAATTCTGAAAGGATTGAAAGTTAGCATCCACTGAAAAACTGATTCGACCCTCAGACGGCAAAGACTTCCAACCTCGGCTCCTTGATACTGTTGATGTAGAAAGAAGACGTTCAATTCAACCAGTTATTTTCGTTTGACCGTGCAGATAGTTTATTGTTCCTGACAAGCGCCCCAGTTCCACACGCTGATGTCACGGGAAACTTTCTGTACGTCACTCAATAATGCAGGAGCAGCAGCCTGGCCAACAGATAACAGTTCCAGGTGTGATACCCTAAACCACAAGGCTATAATGTTTTATATTTGTACCAGGTGACAGAGCGTGCTCTCTGACACACAGCATGGAAGCCAGCCTGCAGCACTGATAAGCCGACTTCAGTTTATAGCAGGTAACAATAATTTGGGGGAGGTCTCATCAAGGGCAAAAATGTTCGCTCTACAAAAGGAAAAGCAGCGAGATCTATCAAGACAATGAAGACAAATGCGTCTCCATTCACGTCACCTTCCTCCTCACGCTGGCGCGCATAGAGTCCCCCGGTATAAAATGAAGTACCGATTGTCTGCATGAGAAAAAGAGAAGAATGAGTGGGAGGGTTGTTCAATTCGGTCCACACTTCCCACATCTTCACAGGACCCTTCAGACTCAGAAAACGGGGGAGGGGGTGATTTCAATGAGGCCTAACGTTGCACACTGGGACCCTTCATGCAGGCCCTTACTCCTGGTCACGTTATTTTTTTGCATCGTCTCCTCGTCACTGTGCCGCCCGTTTTGGAGATGCCAACAAAAGCATGGTGGGAAGAGGTCCTGGCTAGAGCCAGGGGACGTCCTGCCACCGGTGTTCTTTCGGGGTGTCACTTATTCATGAGCTTTGTAATACAAATAAACAGCTCAAACACCTGGAGAGGGGTAGGAAACCAAGACAAAGGGAAAGAGACAGGAACAATAAGAAAGAAGTCTAACACCGAATTAAATTTATTGAGTTTTAATGCAGTCTCCTTCAATGAGGGACCTCCCAGTCCCCACTGGTAGTGGGAATAAAAGAAATCGTTCATAATCTCTTAGAAGACTATTAATGTAAAGAGCCACATTTGCCTTCTTGGCTCCTCAATGGGAATGTCACGTCGGATGGATAACAAGACACGTGTGGAATCCTGAGCAGGAAGTGCCAGGCCCCAGAACACTCCGCCACCACGTCTCGAGCCTGTACACGCAGTAGGTCCTCACCAGCTCTGTACGCAAATGTCAGATCGCAGCTTTAATGCTTTCATCTTTTTTTGGCCTGAGATTATTCTCATCCCCACCAAAAAAGTTACAAAATGGACAACAATGGGCTACGGGGTTGAAAAACCTCCACCTCCATTGTGAAATTCAAACACATGTCTTACTCCTTACTCTGAGTATTAGAACATGAGGATGCAATTGGCATACACCCCCTTCCCAACCCTCTGCCCTCCCTGGTAAAGGGTAGGTCTGGGGAGACCACCCATCAGAAGGTTTATTCTGCAGATAAACCCCCTGGAGTGTGTCAGCTTGTTAAAGGAGAACAAACCCCCCACCTTCCTTTATCACTAATATGCACCTTGAGGGCAGGCCGGCTTTATGATAAACTGTGAAGGGTTTGCAGGGCGCTGCACTTGGGGCGGGGCGCAGGGATGCATTTATAGGTGCGTGCCCAGCCGCTATCCCGCCGTTCCCCACAAACAGACTGAATTCAATCAAATAAAACAACATTACGACCTCGCTGTACTGAAAAAAAAAAATAAAACCACGCGTTCATTCGCTGGGCAATCTCTCCATCATGGACGGTGAAGGAAGCTCTAGGAATTGCAAAAACAGGGAAGAGGTGCAGTTCGCAGCAGATTTGCAGCAGCACGAATGCGGGTGACCTGTCTGATTTAAAGCGATCTCCTGTGCCACTGTAAACCCCTCCACCACCTAGCTATGGCCTCTCCCCCATTCCCCCCCCATAACTTTGGTCTCCACTCTTTTCTCCCTTAAGTCTGATAACAAATATTCGCTCACCTAAATTAGGAACTTGAAGTAATTACCCAGCCGTTCCTCCTATAGGTTATTCATAGGACCAGCCAGTTGTAAAAGAGCTTCCTTTGTATAAATAAGTTACTTGAGAGTGTGACTTTAATTACACTGCTTTCACACAGGACACGGGTGCAATATTCTGGCGGAAGAAAGCGCACACATCTCTTTGTTTATGGTGGGCAGATGTACGCAAGATATAGTAATAATGAAAATGGACGATGCGAACTGGAAGGTATGAGAGAGTGAAAACACATTCAGTAGCTTCTCAAGGATAATGACAACAAGGAGCGTGGTGGTGAACTGCTCAGAATGGCAACGGGTGTTACCGGGGGTCCAATGGGTGCCCGCCTGCCTGCATAGATTGGGTTAGGGTCCGCTCACCTGTAAGCCAGGAAAGTTAGCAGGCCAAGAGGGCTGCTGTAGGCTGATAATTCCAGGATAGAGTAGGCAAGAGCCATAAGTTTGCAAGGCAGGGACACCTGCCTTAGCGTTCCATTGTGGGTTTTAATGCATGATCAGAGTTAACTGTTAAAAACCACACACAAATATAAAAAAGTCTAGAGTAACCGAAATGTACAAATAAACAATAAATAAACTTCATTTCTGGAAAACAATGTGAAACTGTACACAGTAAATCACCATCCATCCATCCATCCATCCATCCATCCATCCGTCCATCCATCAAGTCCGGAGCCTTCCAAAACACCGCCACAGCACAAATCCATGGAATGGTAATAATATGCAACACAACTTGAATAAATAATCAAAATGAAAATTGACATGGTTTGTTTTGCTATAGTATAATTTTTTAAAATAGTTTATATTATTTAATGTAATTTCTACAATAGTTTTTACTTTTGCTCATGTAAGATATATGCATTTTTAAACAATAAAATTGATAATATAGCAATACTTCTCAGAAAGAAATGATTAACAACAACAATCTCTCACATTCCTAAACACAGTTGGAATGAGGAGAATTTACAGTAGGGTCATTGATTATTTTGCAGGACATGATTATGGTAAATTGCAAACCATTTAGTAAATGTGTGGAGTTAGATGTACACAAGTAATTAATTTGGGTGGTGTTGATTGAACCATAATTTCAGGACCCTCACCTCGTAAATAACAGCATTACAACTATCTATCTTTAAGTTTGAAGAAATACTAATTAAAACATGAACTCTAAGACTTTCAGTGTAATCCCACAAGTATCACAGAAAAGATTAAAATGTCTGCAAAAGCACAGAAAAAAACAAGTAACAATTTTAAAGAAGGTTAATAAATTGTCGGTTAAGAACAGGATGCCATGCATGACAGGACAGGTTAGAAATAGAGAGAAATCTGCCCTTCGATGGTCTCTGTCCCTCCTTTAGGAAACGGAACCTTCCCTCTCTGTAAAGCCATCTTTCGGCTATTGTTAGCCAAAATACAGCAGAGAAACCCACAAAGTGGAGCCACGCTATAGGAGCCACAGCTAAACATATCGTCTTAGGCCATCGCAGCGGTGTTCCACATTCGGAGACCGGGTGCAACTGGCTAGCCGTGCTATAGGCAGTCACTCAAACGCTCTGGCAACCTTAAGGTTTCAACTAGGGCTAAAAGCTTCAGATGTTTAGCTGCTTTAGAATAGTGACACATGGGTAGTGATGGGACAAATGAGGCTTCAAAACTTGTGGTGGGTGGGAGTATCCTGACCGAACCAATCAGCACTAGCGCTAAATGAGGCTTCAAAACTTGTGGTTGGGTTGGAGTATCCTGAACTAAGCTGTTCCCCCGCAGCTCTGAGGAAAGCAAAGTGTATAAATACGAATGTGAAGAGAAAAAAACTTTACAGAGCAGTAAATGAGATGCAGTACAGCGTAAAGGTTAGAGAAAAGCTCTATGATGACACGCTATCTCCCAGCTGCTGCTCTGCTGTTGTACCTTTGAGCACTCTGCATTGCTCAGCACCTGAAGTGGAACAAACCTGCTTTTATATTTGCTAACTACAGACACAAGGACCAATGATGCATCAGATTCTTATAAGCTCCACGTGGAATCATCCATCTTACGACCGCTTATTCAGCACAGGGTCACGTGGGCCGGGAGTCTACACCGGGCAGCATAGGGTGGAGACACCGTGAGTAGTCCATTGTAGGGAACACACTCACATACACCAGTGTGAGACTCAAACACACAACCTTGAGTTGTGTGAGGCAACAGTGTCGTCCAATAAGCCACTGAAATCAGTTTTGGTAAAATATCTCGTATGAACTGTTCAATGTGAGGTGAGGTGAGGTGACTGGGTGGGTGGGTGAGTGAGTGAGTGTCCTGCAATGGACTTTCATCCCATGGAAAGATAGCTAGACCAGCGAGTTTCTATTTGAAATGACTAATTCGTTTTGAATCATTTTTTTTATACTTCCTTTACATAATTCAACAAACAATATGAGACAAATCACAACACAGGTTTTCTTTTTAAGCACTACACAAGTGTATTTGGCTGTCCTTAAAAAAACGATATCTTCAAGGCTTATAGCCGCATCTGTATCTCCAAAAAACATCTTTGGTCAATGTTGTAAATGTTTTTTTTTTTTTTTAGAGATTAAGGAATCGTCACTAAATACATTTTTTCCTTCAAGCACGTAAAAGGGGTTTACACAGAGCCTGCTATATTGTATTCTTCTCACACAGATATACAGAAATCTCCTGGGTGATGTTTCATAATGGGTTAAACACCAGGCCAGCTCAATGTCCTTAAAGGGTGCCTTGGGTCCATTCACAAAATCTAATAAAAAAACACTTTCCTCAGCCTATTAACGGTGACCAAGCTGTGTGCCATTGTACAAAGCTTCTGCAAAGTAATGATCCACAATTACCTCCTAAGTGCATTTGCAAACGGCAACACAAAGTTTTTTTTATTATTATATTTTATCTTAGTCTATTCTAAAAATAACAGTCCTAAAAAATGGAAGCTGATCAAATCTGGTTCCATCAATAATGCCGATAACCGAATGTTCACCAATAAAGTTCCATATTACAGCTACAGTTTGAAAGTATTCCGTCTTTGCTTATTTAAAGAATTTTATTGATTTGTGTCAGGAGCAAATTAAAGGGACCAACATTTCATCTTTTTGACATGACATAAACGCTTGGGACATTGTTTTGATATTAATTCACCCATATTCATTTCCTAAACTTACACAGGAAATATGTTTTATCTATTATGTACAACCTAATATATAAAGTTGCATGTGTATTTTTTCCCCATTTGTTTTACTTTCTGAATATCATTATACAGCAGTATATGCATGGCATCCACCCTGGAAGTTACAATGTGTTATGAAAGCAAGAACGAAGTGAGAAATGGTCATTAAATGACTGTTAATAACCTTTAATACCAGCCTTTTCTATCTTTAATAACACAAAAAGAATGTTATGAACATACATACACAGAGAGCAGACACAAGGAGGACGTGAAACAAACTAAAGGCCGCTGGGACAACGTTTGTAGAGGTAACATAGGAATCCATGTGTTGACTTCAGTCACGCAATCATCATGCTGGCCACTTATGGGCAGCCTTGACGTAACAGTCAGACAGGAACCTTCATTCAGATGTTACCATAACTATGGTTATTTTACACATACAGGCACCGCTGAAGCCCTGCACTCGACGTTGTACCGCACATGATGTCTGGCGGCAAACTGTTCTGATGTTTTGGACAGTAAAATGCCCTAGAGGAGAGAACTTTAATGCCATCACCCATCTTCATATTGTGCTGTAAGTGGATTCTGCGGTAGCCGTTTGAACCCAGGAGTACATACCAGACGTAAGCTTCTGTGACCTTGTATAGTGTGGACTGTACCACTTTCTACCGCTGCTCCCTGACACAATGGACTGCACCTTTCCTCAAAAAAACGACTCAATACATTATTCAGATCACCTTCCTCCTTGGAAAAAAGGATCATTGTTATATTAAGGTAAGATCGGTACAAGCTTACAACCCAGCTGAAGAGTGCTTTTTAACACAATACATTATTAATCTGCAAAGACGGAGTCCTTAACCAAAGCAATCTGCATTGTTAACCTCATGAATGGTAGTGGAAGCAGACAGCAGAATACTCAGTCAAATCGAAGAGCGCTAAACTCAAGAAATGTAGTGAATTTGCACAGCAGACGTCTCAAATAAGATTTGACACCCGAGTTTCTGATGGGTGCTGTCCTGATAAATATGGCCATTGTAACTTCACAACAAATCAGCGTCCAGGTACATCGTAGCGGTGGGACCATACAAGAGCGAGTATTTTGAGTCAATTGAATACGACAGAGGCTCAAAAAACAATCGCACAATAAATCTGAGGAATGAGAACAAAAATAAAAAAAAAAACACCCACCACACACATGTAAACACATGCACAAACACAGTTTTGTTTCATCACTTAGGGGGCAGCAGAAGGAGACAGTTGAAGAGGACTGACTACATTAGAAACAACTTAAATTGCTCTAGGACAATAAGTTAAGCCGGCTGTTGAGTGATGCAGTCTAAGCTCAGAGAATCTTCAGGCTTTATGTTTTCTGGTTTAAGCAGCAGAACAGTTCTGCCACTGGTAAAACTTAGTCAACCCTGTACTTTGTTTTCAAACAAATAGCTTACAGCGTATGTATATATAATTCGATCCTCATCGTGGCTCCTTTTTAAGCATTACCTCCCACTGACATTCATAGAAGTATTAATGTTTTTCTCTTATAATCGATCCTAGAAAAAATGACAGCCATGTCTGTTTCAATTCCCATAGGAAAAATTATTTTCTAAGTGGATAAATTCTCTCTCAATACTTGCAACTTGTATGCAAGTAGAATCATCTATAATAGCTATTTTTCAATGGGTATATGTTACAACTAGGAACACGACTGAGAGAAAAAATCTGACATTTCTAGATAGTCGCACTTCACAGTCAACAAACACCTTCATCACAAATTCAGTGAAATTAGTTGCTTGATTTTATATATTTTTTGTCCATAACAGTTAGAATTTTTCATATATACCATCGAAATAATCTGTGTATATTGAGTTATACATTAGCTGAAAGATTTAAGTCGGTTACATTATTTGAGAATTAAGAAAAAATGTTTAGTTGTATTTGTACTTATGCTGTGCATTTATTTAGCAAGATATTTTATTGAGGCCTTTCAAGAGTATGAAGTATACAACAGCAGCTCATCTGCGGGAACTTGAACCTGCAACCTTTTGATCATAAATCCAGCTTCACAACCACCAGGATACCTCCTGCCTTTGTGGCGCACACGTAGTGTAAAATTCCTTCCGTGGACTGACCTTTTTCTGCCGAGAACGCTCGGGCCAAAGAGGTCAATACCATAAGAGGAAGAAAGGAATAAGGAAATAAAAAAAAAGAAAATGCAGCCCATTTGGTGGGTCCTGAGATGAAACAGTAAAGGTAAAGCTGGCCTGAAATTGATGTATAACATTCCAGCTGGTTTTGCGTACATAAATCATGCTTTGGATTCCAGTGTCTGTTGTTTGAATCCCTTTCAAGATGACTGGCGTTGTGAAATTAGGCTAATTAACATGAGACAACGAACTCCACAGCCACTTATCAAAATTGATTGGTCCCCAATCGAAGTCACACCATCACCCTAACGTATAGTCGTAAAGAGTAGCTAGCTCTGGTATATGATTGGAGTTGTCATGTTGCAGTGGGACAATTAGCCCCTGATTTTAGATCACGGTGAACAGACTTCATAATTATTAAGTGTTTAGGAAGCTTGCTTATGGTTCATATTTTAATTATCCTTTGTCATGTTGTAATGCTGAAAACAGGGTACAAAAGCTCACATGTAGAGGAACTTCTGATATTTCTTTGAAATCACAAAATAACGGGGTATCACAAAAATGTATGTTTGTTTTTTTTCTTTCTCAGTTGCTGCTCTACCAGCTTAGAGGAACTACTTCTTCTATCCAGATGTCCCTAAACTGTCTCTCATGTCCACAGCTTCCACAAATCCATCATTAATCCTCTCAATTAATTTATTCCAGCAAGCTTCCCCCATGGTTTAGTCCAGCAGTGTAATGTACTGCACCATGGCAACAAAGCCAGTGAAATGGGAGATTTATCATACCCATGATTACCCGTGGTGGGATGTCCCTCTATATTCAAGCTCTTCACTCTCTCTCCTATACCCCAAAATAAATTTGTCACTCAGCAGTCTTCTCTCTTTTACAGCTTCCTCATTGCGGAGCGACACGAGTCTCCCCGACAAATCTCACTCATGTCACTGCTGGCGCCCCCTGCAGGGGTGGAGGGAGAAATCTGCCATGCTGATCCTTTTCTGATGATGACTCATTTTGTTTATTTTGTCTTGCTAGCCACCGAAGCTGCACATCAGAAGGTTCCAGAAACTTGATGGAAAATTAATCTTGTCTCAAAAAAATAAAACTGCTAATAACCATTCTCCGATGATGCAAAGAACATTTAAGAAGAAAAAAAAAATCACTATATTACAGTACAAACACTAAAATGCATTGCTGGCACAATGTTGATCCACAGCACCAATTTCCTTTGCAGATCTGTCTATTGACCAGTCAGTCAACACATCTTCCCTCACAAGCTGCTTTCTGCCAGTGTTCATTTGGGAGGATTAAACACTAAAAGCCCACATGCAAAAGTGTCCACTTTGTCCATGTTAGAGCGGACTGAGGGAGAACTGGTCTAGGGACAAATACTGTCCCAGCAAAGGCTTCTTTATGTCCTGGGACAGGGATAGCCAGCAACACGCCGCTCTTCACATGTACCTTTGCGATTGTTGCACACATTCATAAAAAACAACTTCAGCAGTAAAAAACAGAGAACTGAAGCCCTACCTCCCTCACCCCAAGGCTCGCTTCTCTCGTGACCTCACCTTTGTGGCTCTTCATGTCCAACCGGTTGGCCACCCCTGTCCTACCTACTTAAGAAAAACACAGCATTCACAGGGATTTGCTGTAAGTTAGTCAAATGCTTCTCCACTGCACTGTAAAAATGTAACACACACGCTATGGTTGTGTGAGACCGCAGTTTCCTCAGCTGGATTCCAACTTACAGCAACGCTTATATCCACAAATAATGGCTTAAATCTGCCCACAAGATGAATGGAACAGAGATTTTAAACACAAAACATGACAGACAAGGTGCCCAGGCAGTCAGTCTGACGAGGTGCCCAGTGGGGGACTTCAACGGGGCCTCCTGCCCTGTACCAAGAAACAGCAGCAGAGCAGCCGTGCATGGCTGCGGCGCTAGGGGACATGAGGGGGAGACAGGCAGTGGCCCAAAACAAGCCAGCCCACGTGTCAACCGGAGCCTCAGTGAGTCTGCAACCCGCCCCCATCGCGATCCACCGCACCTATCCCAGTCCGGAACATCTATTTATGTCAGAACAAATTGGGCAAGCCTCACATCTCTCTATACCTCCTGTCCAGGACAAGACAAGGCCAACAGAGGATGGAGAGATGGGAGGGGGATACTGTAGGTAGTAACGAATTAAACAGAGTGAAGGAACTGACAGAGGGAAAGAGAGAGAGACAGACAAAGAGAAGATGAGGGTAAAGAAAGGATAGCTTCAGTTCAGTTCACATGAAAGCACCACGACTTGTAGTTGTGGGAGGGTGTCTAACAATGGCAGACACTCGTACATGGCGAACAAGGGGCTGATTAACTGAGCACCCTGCTGTCTGGCAGCCTTACAGTAACATCATAATCTGCGACGGATAACCTCTCCTTTTATTTCCTTGAGAGGAAGGGAAAAAAAGAGCACTGTGCCTTTAAGACACTTGCGTTCACTATGTATAAATACTACAAAGCTGTGTATTGTCGCACTCCCTGTTCCTTGGACTATTAATGTTCCTCCTTCTATTAGAGTTCTCGTTGGTTGGTAATACCAATGTCTGGACTCTGTTATTACTCCTAAAAAAAAAAAAAAAAACACATTACAGTTGCTGTGACATAACCAGGAGTGGTGCTGAATGGTCCATCAGACCATCTACTGCTGGCGGTACCACAACGACTGCTACGGCCCTGGAGCAGGCCTGTACAGATGGGTGACAGGGACCAACGCTCATGCTATGTAATGTCCATCCAGAGTACTGAACTCACTGAAATTAATAATAAAAAAATACTGCACATCATACTGGCACAAGACTCTCAAGGAAATCAGTATAATTTTAAGACAAAAATCATTCGGCAGTTTGCTTATGTAGCGATCTGCAAAAAAAAAAAAAAAAAAAAAAAAAAAAATAGCCATGAAACCATGTGTGATACGAAATCTAGCACCATTATTTATGTGGAGCCTCTAGAACTGTGCGCTTGAAGTGTAGCTATGAAAAGGGAACCACGGTACTCATTTAGCTAGTCTTAGGCGGGCCTGCCGGCAAACTGAGGTGAACGTGCCGTATGCTCGTCTTAACAGACACCAAGAGAATTTGAGAAGACGGGGGAGCCAGCTGCTTTATTTTGCATATTTCTTAGCACATCAAAAATATAGACAAGCGCGGCCCATGGCACACGTCACCATCAAGGATAACGATTGGGTTGGTCAACTTGCTCGCAGTCAAAGGCGTTAGACGACCACAACAAACTGGTGGTGTAGGGGCCTCCGCCAACCTCATTCAGTCTGACCTGCTTTCGGTATCATTAACGGGCCCTGATTTCATTCACCTTAGACCAGGACATGATGGCCTTGAACGACTCCCCAAGTCCTTAAAAAGCAACCATAGGGTCCAGTGCAGCAAACAGGCGAGACGCTACTATGAGGCCAGTCACACACGTCATTACCATACAATCACAGGCAAGTCTGGGCTACTGGCTTGTCACCTGTGAGGCCCGCTTTGAAGAACGCAAAGATTGTTGTTCTGTTATGCAGCCAGTGTCTCTTGGCTCACCTTGATTAATTTCCATGCTCCTGCTCCAGGAGATAATTTTAAACTGGAGGCGGACACATGGAAGTCCCCTCGACAATGGCTGTGCTGGGAAGGCTGGGGGGGGACCAAAAGCACAGTGGAAGCTGCAGCTGAAGAAAAAGGAAGAATCATCCGCAATGTCTGTCCATACTGAAATGTGATGGCGTGGGGAACCAGCTCTGACACACCAGGACTACCCCTTACTGAGAAGCCCATCTAATGTCTCCTGTCCTTTCCGAATGCCTCCTTATTACCTCTACCCTGCCCAATAAATACCAAGCAACATGCAACCACGATCCTTAAGCATCCATTTGCGCTGCCTGGGAGAGACAAATAAATACATTAATCAATATGCCGAATCAGTCGTACTTTTACAGCAGAAGGTGGGTTTGCGTTTACAGTCCAGATCATCAGCAAATTATGGATATAAGGATATAGGGTCCATCCTGTAAAAGTAAAATCTGGGGGTGGTAAAAAAAATTGTGGGACTTATACTAGCATCTAGAGGCTGCTAGTCTTGGACAAATCATTACCTTTTGTAGCCTTTACATCGTGCATCAAAAACAAGATCAAAACCAAAACCTTTTGGAATGCAGGTCCACGTAGGTTGTGCCTATGTCTAAGACCTCTCCGGAATCTATTCCCGAAAACGTATTAATTCACTCTCTCAGAGGTCTTGCTGGGTCACCCAAGATCCCAAGGTTGCACGATAACCTCATAATTAACAACAAACGTTGGCCTTGGATCGGGGGGGGGTGTTTCCGTCTCATTTGCGGGAACAGATCAACGACATGGCCAATATCAGAGCACCCAAATCCCCCCGTGTGCTCCCGCTGCCGTCCGCAAACACTCAGGACACCTTCGTTATCCTAAACAAATTAAAGCTGCAGAGAAACAGTCCATAAATTAGCTTATGATTTATCAGCCACAAATGCTATTATGCTTAGAATGGGGGGTGGCTTCAAAACGAATGCTTAACCCAGGGTTCGAGCACGGCCCGCATACTCGCGCTGGCTCTGTTGTTACAGACCAAGTGACTATCAGCCACGTAAATATATTTCTTTTGAAGCACGACATAGCAATGCAAAGATCAGCAGAATGGGCAGAAATAATAGAATATTCATCCCTATAATCCATATTCAATTCTTTTGTCTTTGTTTTGCGTCTCATTTTCTCACCAATGCATATGAGGGTTGCCTGCTTTCCTAATTTAAAGTTGTCTTTCCTTCATCACTATTTTTTCTTCTTAAATACATATTTCTGCACAAGTGAGCTCTTGATAGAAATGAGGACATGTGCTCTTTCCTAATACAATGGCAAGCTCATTTTGAGCAAACCAAAAAGGAATATATCTATATATAAAAGGAAATTATTTCATATACATTTTTTATGAAAAGTATTCTTTTTTAATTTTATATAACAATGCAGTCTAATTCACTGGTAGAACTTTAATCAGGGAAATGTGTATACTAAAAAACATTGTAAATCTTTCAAATAAATTTTAATCTTGCAGAGAATATCAGTTTTTCAGCTTAACATCAGATGAAAACACAGAAATTTAAAAATCATAGTATTTACACACAAATTTAAAAATGACGTGACTTTTTTTTGGAAAAAAACTTTTTTTTGGACTTTTTTTTTCAACTGAATGTGCTTACTATTAGCATGAATTCTGACTTATCTAAGAATATTATATGGCCGCATAAAGGGGCAGCACAGTGGGAACTGCCTTCACACCTACAGGATAAAATGTTTGAATACTGCCTCCAGTTTGTTTGTGTAGACTGTGCAAGTTTCCTCAAGCTAGTCTGGTTTCCTGTTGCAGTCCAAAGATATTTTGCCTCTATTCTGCTCATAGCGTGAGATTAGGTGCCCTATGATGACTGGCATCCCATCCAGAGTGTACCCCATCCTTGTACCCTGTGATGGACTGACATCCCATCCACAGTGTACCCCAGCTGTGTGCCCTCTGATGACCGACATCCCATCCAGAGTGCACCCCAGCCTTGTGCCCTATGGTGACCGGCATCCCATCTACAGTGTACCCCAGCCCTGTGCCCTTCGCTGCCTGAGATAGACTCCAGGCCCCCCGCCACGACTCTGACCAGGACGAGCAGTTGGACTGGATGGATGTCTGTGCAAGTAAGATCAGTGGAGTACTCAGAGACGCGGCGTGGTTTGGCTTTCACTGTTACTTAAGCAAATAGCAAGAAGCTCTATCAGAAAAGCAGAGAAAGCTGAAAGCTTGTCTTGACCTTCGTGACCTTGAGGGTTTCCAATCGCCATTGCCTGTTGTTTCACCTTTTTTGCAGTAGGTGACGTGCTGACAGCCTTTCTCTGAAGAACGTCAGGGTTAATTCTAGACCAATTCCTGTGTGACTCTGCAGGTCCTTGAAAGCTTTTTAACCTTATGTTGATCAGTGTGAGAAAAGCAGCCCTAATGTCACCTTTTTGCGGTTCATCAAAACCCAAGCCCTTACTCAAGCAGAGAGGAGTGTTAAAGGCTCCTTACTGATTCCTGATTAATAAACTTTGATAACTTTATCTATTCCCTTGATAACTGGAGACTTCACAAAGTTTACCTTAGTAATAAAGCAACAAAAAAATGAAACTAGTATGAATGCATTTAAAACTGACAGATGTGCAAAAGTTTATTTTAAACCACAAAACTGAATGTACAATATGCAACCATAATCATATTGAGAGCTAGAAATAGTTAAAACCATCCACCATTTCCTTAAAAATGGCAACACATAGAGTTTTAGTCTAAACCACATAGGAGCTAAACCAATTTTTCTCAGCCACTACTCTGAGGGTCACAGCAAGACAACGTTTTCTTTTCATCGCTTTTTCTTCCCCAGAAACGGTGGCCTTAAACACCCCCCCCGGTCTCTGCCTGCCACTATAACTGTTTCTCCATCGTGCCCAGATTAAAGGATAAATGAACAAAACCATTACTGCCACGTACTAACAGGGCCTTCAAGTGCCGGGTGACAAATATGGATACCTTTCAGGACGAGTGAAGCCACGGAGGAATAATTTTGCAGATTTCATCGAGAGTTCTAATTATGATCCTGTCAAGTCTAGAACACAGTAATCCATAACTGAGCTACAGTCATGGACGATCTTGCATAAAGGAGTAATTTATGTCCGCACCAAAAGATTGAGGCCCTTTCTGTATTTAGCATGCTCGTGTCCACATGACAAACAAGGGATTTAAAAGTGGGCTATGCCAAAGAAGCAGACAAAGTTTAATGCTTTAAAGTCGTCGGCGGTGGCGTGAGGGTGGCAGTGTGGGAGAATTGCAGAGATTAACAATTAAATAAGTTTGAAGACAGGAAAATGACTAAATAATACTGAATGATTCATTTCAGCATTTTTTCAACTGAAAACATAAAAAGAAAAAAGACGGATCAATTATAGAGACAGAAAAAAAAAATCTGCATTGTAGGCCTCCTGACAACGGGAAGCGGCTGCAACAGCCAGCAAATACATCCACAACTATCCCAATTAATTAGTCTCTCACCGGAGAGGATAATCAATTTTATGTGTGGGCTGTGGGAGGGGCGTGTGCTGGTGATGGAGCGGACGGGGAGAGGAGCTTGACGACGCCTTGTCTGATGTGAGGCCCGAGGACGGTGCGATGCGAGCTGACAGCGTGGGGGCCATTACCAGTGAGGGTGTGGGCCGACGACTGAAATTGCCTTGAGTGGTGGGGGGGGGGGGGGGGGAAAGGCAGGGGGAGGCGGGGGGGGGGGGGGGGGCGGAGAGAAGAA
Organism: Gymnarchus niloticus; assembly: GCA_009936485.2. Classification (NCBI taxonomy): domain Eukaryota; kingdom Metazoa; phylum Chordata; class Actinopteri; order Osteoglossiformes; family Gymnarchidae; genus Gymnarchus; species Gymnarchus niloticus. Next base: position 6,834,175 of record JAACJT020000021.1, on the reverse strand, counting down.
ACCCTAGATGGGGGAGGGGGGCTGGCAGGAGGACAAAAAAGGGGGG
>JAACJT020000021.1:6813220-6823530 GCA_009936485.2 Gymnarchus niloticus | reverse complement strand
AAACCACCAGGAACGGGGTTGGAGCAAATTAACCAAAAAATTAAATATTTTTTGGGGGGGGGCGGTTTGGGAAGTTTTTTAACACCCCGGGGGGGGGGGGGGGGGGGGGGGGGGGGCTAAGCCCTCCCAGCCCAGGACGGCTCAATGGGCCGCCGGGGGGCGGGCACCTCTACAACTAAAGGAGGTGCTGGACAGCCCTGGAATTACCATTACCGTCCATGAGTGTCTTTTCAGTTTCGACCCCGACGTTTTTTGGCGAGGACCCCATACTGTAAAAGGAAGACAGGATGAGTAGAACACAGCTTAATCCTTTTTACTTAATCATGTAATTATTGGAGAATATTATGTATGCTGGCCCGGAAGTAGGACCTTATCAGGAGTCATAGTTACTAATGGTAAATTTCATGGACTTGCCAGATATGATCATATAGAACGCTGCAAATCTATTGACGATTTCATTTTTTATTGTGCATTGCATGAAGATCCCAAGGAAAAAGCTGGACACCTCATCAATTCGGTCGTCCTCCAAACATCCCAGGGCAGGTGATTTTGGTGGAAACTCTCTTCTCGACTACTTTCCAGTTGATATTCTAATCAACGCATGAAGGTTAATTAGGAAAACGAGGTTCCCAGCTCGCACGAGCTTTCCATCTAGACCATCAAAGCAGCCGTCTGGACGGTGAGCTCGCGAACGCAATCCGGGCGCTCTTCACTACGTAGGTGATGTGCGTAGCCGTCTGCGTGACTGCCTTCATCACTGCTCACAGCTAACCTTAGAAGAAAAACATCAAACAGATCTCAGGAAAACTGAGAGGGACAGCACCTTCATTTGTATTCACCGTGACATTACAGATCTAAACTGTGGTTGTAAAAGATTTTTTTTTTTCTTTTTTTAGTATTTGTCATGCTAAGTTGGATGATCTTTTCCTTTCACATCACAGTTTCGAGACTCCCGGCTTCCTTGCTTGTTCATACCCAGAAACTCTGAAGGATCATCTGGCTGCACATCATTCTGGAAACCTGTTGTCTGGCTGCTGGTCCAGGAGCCATGTGGCTTCCTGGTTTTAAGAGTATCAACGGTATGTGGCTCCTGTCTCTCTAAAAGGCTAGAGAAAGCAAATCTGAGGATCTACTCTCCTGAGTCTTCAAATCAAGCAGATAATAATAGAAGAAAAATCATCTTGAGACAGTGTCATGATTAATCAATCACTATGACTCAGCAGGTTTCAGTGGGCACCATTGGACACTGGAGTTTAAGATGAGCTTCCTCATATAGAAGCCCAGCACAAGTTGAGCTTAACATCAAGGGGAGAGTACCCCAGGACTGGCAGGCCCAAGGTATTGATGGCTTCTAATCTTCCATCTCCATCTGAAGGCACTACACTGTGCAGACGTTCTGTGTGTCAAGACCTTTCCGTGACTTGAAGTAAAACAAAACAGAATTGGTCTTTGCCAGAACGTACCCAAAAATTGGCAAACTAATTCATATTTACAGACAGGGAAGACACTGTCAGATGAATTACAGGTAGGCTGTGCTTGGTCCGTTCATGTGCAAATGTTCCAAAAATAATTTCTAAAAAAATTCATAAATATCACGATGAAAATACTACAAAATCCAAGATGAGAAATAAAGCCATGTACTTCAGCGTTGCACCTACATCAGTGCATTGAAAAGATGGGGGGAAAAAAGCATAGCAGTTTTATATAACAAATTAAAGAAAAAAAACACTGTTAAAAATAAACAAACAAATAAATAAATAAATAGTCATTTGTATCGTGCCTCATACTGGTTACCCTGATGAGGGATTTTGAAAAAAAGAGACCTCTTTCCTCGTTCCACTGACAGCGAGCGGCAGACCAAATCTCTCTCACCCAGTTTTAACACCCAAACAACCTCCCCTGCAACCCTTTCTCACTCTTGAAAAGCACTAATGTTTGGGTCTCTGTACGGGCAACATGCTTAACAGGGTTATGACTATGCTGCACACAAAAACCACTCCTTTGAAGTCCAACCAAACATTATATAGGGTGTCACTGTTTATTACAGATAACTAATGCTCTAAGTCTTTATTTACTTCTATTTATTGGCATTTTATTGAGGAGGTCACTGGAGAGAGGCTGGTCGGCTTGTCTGCCTGGTTCTTTAATCACCGTTAGTAGGTAAAATTGTCTGTGACAACTAATCCAAAAAGCAGATTATATTTATTTTGGCTACAGTGGCTGGTAATTCGTTAAAATCAACAAAGCCTTTTCATTAGCCCCCTGCTGTTGTCCTCAAAACAGACATTCTGTCGGTCCCAAATCACAGAGCACGGCACATGTGCTGCCGAACATGACTGGCGGTGGGGGGTGGGGAGGGGAATAAAGCGAGGGGGACAGAGAGACGAAACATTCACAATCGAGGACCGGGAGGGGAGGAAGAGGGAGGGTGGCTTCCACAGCCAAGAGAGTGTTGTCCTCCCAGCTTATTCCTCTGTGCATCCCAGCAGCCCCTGCAGATGGCCCCGCCGCCATCGCACCCCCCCGCCCTCGTGCAGGCCATCTTTCCCAAACCGCGACCCTCGGCCCTAGGCTTTAATCCCTGGGACTCTTGCGGGCTGCACCAGACCGCGGCGGACCGGTCGCAGTCAAAAGCATATACGGCAGGTTTGCCAAGACTCACAGCCATGCCATTACCGGCCCATTAACAACTGTCCGAAATTTCCTTTTATTCTCAGAAAATGTGGGGTTTATGATAGGAATTTGCTACGAAGGGACATCCGCGAGGATCAAAGAAAGCTGGTGACCATCTGAATTTTAAGAATTCCACACCTTTGCTTCAGCCGGAATTTCGTTTTGACGATTGACGCATTCCCTGTGTTTATTCTGATTTTGCAGTAATACAGACACATAAAATCGCCACAAAGCAGCATCAAAATAAAACAACTCCTCCGTCCGTCTAAGGAGCACGAGCCACATGAGTAAATGCGAGCCGAAATCTGAATTGACTGCTTACATCCATTTATATCGGAGAGTCCTGAATTGAAAGCTTTTGCAGGCCTGCAATCAATCCATACCTTCTCATCGTGTCTGGGAAACTCTAAATTTAGCATCTATTGAGACATGCATACACACGCGCAAACACACACACGCACAGAGGCCATTTGTGCCTTGCCCTAATTTGTCCAGCCCCTCGCTGGTTCGCTCCCTCGCCATCCCCCAGCCTGCGCCCTCGCCCTCTCCGCTCGCTCGGGCGGCACCGGCCGGCTGATTAGGGATGAGAGACACATTAAGCAGTCGTTCTGCCTCCGTCTCGCTTCGGTAACCCCAGTCGGCCCCATCCCGGGCTCCCGCAACGACAGGCGATACCGTATCTGCGTTCTCCTGCAACCCGACGCTGCGGCCGTTAGACGGCGTCTTCCCCGCTCAGGCCAAAGGTGAGACAAAAACCAGACTGATTCAAGACGCCACAAAATATTCCTCCTGTGGCTGATCGACGACAGGTAACCGGTGTTTCTGAAATCCATCCAGAACAAGTGCTTATCCCTTTAAGGCTGTGGTGATCTAAAGCCTTTCCTAGGAGGCATAGGGAGAAAGGTAGGGGACTCTTTGGACAAGATATGACTCCATTACAGCGTACTCGCACATACACGAAGTCAACACGCCTAGGGCAATTTGGAGTCACCGATGGCGGTCGTTGTCATATTTTGAAATTCCTCACTCATGCCATCATTAAATTCTGCTTCTATATTAAGAAGATTATCTTGAAATTATTCACAAAATATACTTGGACTGCAAACGAGTAAACTTGAGCCAGAAGACTGGATCCTAGCAACCGAAGACAGTTTAACTTTTGACTCTGCTGTAGTAGGTAGTGATATCTCAGGTACTCAGGTAGGCAGTCTTAACATTAACGGACATAAACTCGTGCTTTTTGGCAGGCTATAAGCAGCACTCATCACCAGGATTCGCTGTTTTCTGTTGACCCCGGTGTCAGCAGCTTTCGAGAAAACCTAAAATTGGTGTTCGTCCAGCTCACTGGCCGAATCAGAGGCAACACGGCCACTGTGTCAATGTCCAGAAGTGGCTCCCCTGCTTTACCCATGGAGACCCCCCCCACCCCCGACCAAACCACTGCTTTTTGATGCCTGACTTGGGAATCGGAGAGGTGGGGAGGTGGGAGGAGGGGTCCGAAGGGACACTAATTGGCAAAAGAGGTCAGAGGAGGCCCATAAAGCGAGGACACGGGGGGGGTCCGTGCAAGCTAACAGGCTGCTGCGACGATAAAGTAAGAAATAGAGGCAAGGTGGCGAAGTGCCATCTCTCCAGCTCCCTGGACAGCCGTGTCTGTATCTCCTCCATTAGTCTGGCCAGGTCCTGAGAAAGCAGCTGCCACACAGCACCACTTTCCTGATGGGAAATGCTACCGCTGCCTGTGGATAGTTCAAAATCACCTCCCTCATACCCGTTAAAATGCACACGCCATCCCTCCGAGCAGGACGCCATGAGAACTGCCCATCTTTGAGTTGCGAGCATTCGCCCGCGGCTTAAAATGTGGTTTACAGCATGGCACGCTCCTTTTCGTCATACGTGACAAGGTTTTACCGATCAGGTTTAATGCGAGAAACTCAACACAAGCTTCAGCATCAGTGTTCTACGATATTAGCATAATTTGGAATGACTTCAAACGAAACGGGGTATACCCCAAAAATACATAAAGAATACTTTAACTTTAAGTATACTATTTGCACAGAAATATTGTTAGTTTAACAGCAAATATGTCTAAGATGATATCCTAACCGACAGTTTGTCCTGCTAGTGAATTACTGTACCATGGGACAGTCCTTCTTGCTGGAGTTAGATGTCAATTAACTGCTCATTCCATAGCCAAAAAACATGTCTGACACCACAGACATATGGAAAACCCTTCAGTTACAAAGGGGGACACACGTTCTAAAATGTCTCAATTGGGGGGGGGCAAGATGACATCATTTCTTTGCCCCCCCCTTTATTGGCTGTGAAAAATCGCTGTATTTACTCAGTCAGGGAATATTTTGAGATTTCAGCTCAGGCAACAGTGAAGCAAGAGGCATCAATTATTTACAAGAGGTAACTCGATGCTTCCTCTGTTGAGGAAAATCTGCAAGCTGTTCCCTAGAGAGAATGAAAAATGAATTAGGTAGAATGTATCGCCGTGTGTTTGAGTAAAACACAGATTTGAATTTGGTGGGTGCGCCACAATCAGGCTGGCTGCTGTTACTCAAACAGTCAAGTGCCTGAATGGAGAAAGTGGAAAAGATTTCCGTGAATCACAGACTTGAGAGAAACTTGAAAGACTCATCAATAAAACAGTGCCTACATTTATTCATTTTATCTTTGTTTACCATTTCACGCTGCGTTCATAAATGGTTTGCATCCTGATGGGGCACGAGCACGTGACACCCGTGTGTTTTCCCCCTGCGGCCCTCTTTTCATCCTCAAATGGTGCGTATATATATCGACGACAACGAAAATGAGAGCTTGCCAGGCTGGCTTCCCCTTGCTGCCGGGTCGTACCCCTTGGTGTAGAGATGCGGCTGCAATAAGAAGCCAACTTTACTATAGAGAGCAATACAGGAGAGCGGATGAGCCACAGTACAACGTCTATACGCCCATCGTCCATGGCCACCATTCCACGTCATGGGGAGCAGCAGTTATCCATCCAGATCGTAAATGTCTACCATCCTTCTTGGTGTGAAAGTCCCAGTGCGAATTCAAACATATGTACTGTATATTAAATATAATACAAACACACAGTTATTGTATTCCTGTGTATCTCACAAAGCACACATGGGCAATGTAGAGATACCAGTTCATCAAAACCGCGTCTTTGAACTGAAGGAGGAAACCAGAGTACCCAAAGAAAACCCATACAAACAAACATCTAAAGCCTCACTTGTATACACACACACACACACACACACACACACAGATGTTTGTATTTGTAACCTTGTGGGGACCTTTCATTAATTTCTATGGGCCTAACCCTACTCCTAACTATGACAACTCTAACCCTTACCCAGCCCTAACCTTAACCATAAGCAACCCAAAAAACACAGGAATTTTGGCTCCTTATCTGTTTTAATTTTTTGATTGCATTCACAAATTTTATAAAACCGAGTTTTAAAAATGTCAGGTTTTTATTACCTCCTGGGGACACTTTGTCTCTACAACGTAATATAAACATAGTACACACACACACAGACACACACGGCCAGAAGCAAGCCTGGAATCCAAAAGTCTGGAGGTGTGAGGCCACACTGTTATGCTACTAATCAATTAATGACGATCTAATACTTCCAATTAATCTTGACTGAAAACCATAGATCTGCTGTGGATGAAGACAAGGCATGAAAACCAGTCAGCTGTTTGACCATTAGCTGAATGTGAGGGCCACGTTACGCTAGGCCGGATGTGAGGGCCACGTTACGCTAGGCCGGATGTGAGGGCCACGTTACGCTAGGCCGGATGTGAGGGCCACGTTACGCTAGGCCGGATGTGAGGGCCACGTTATGCTAGGCCGGATGTGAGGGCCACGTTACTCTAAGGCAATAGAAATGAATCTCGCTGAATGTAGCAATGTCAGTTAATAGAGACACCAGAGTCATACCAATAATAAGCTTTGGGCTCTATATTACCAAGAAATTAAATGTTCAGTAAAGTACAAACTCAGGGCTTTAAGACATTGGCTATTTTGCCTTGATGCAAAATATTTTAATCTCCATATCCATTTGTTTTTCCATTTCACAAATGGTTAATTATTAACTGTATCAATGCTGTAAGTAATGACTTTAGAGTCATTACAATCACAGGGTAAGGAACTACATGGTAATTATGGGTAGATGCATTTAGCCTAATTATCTCAGCAGTCAAAATGGACAAACTCACAAGCGTGAAGCAGAGGTTGCTGGACACATCAGACAAACCTGTGTCACCGGAGCAGCCTGGGAGCCTAAACCAAATCGACCGCTTGGGCCCTGACCATCAAGGACCGTCTCTGGATAAGTCAGAGAGCAGAAGGCTGGCCACATCAGATCCCACTTATATTGTGGCGTGCTCCCAATCCAAGAGATGCCACTTATGGACGGGAAAGCCAACTATTCTCCTAAGAATGGTCACGAGGTCCAGTACAGCACATAATATAAACCATTGTATTGCATTCTCCAAAGGTTAAGAGTAGCCCTGTAAATAACAGCTTCTGTGATAACTTGTTTTGTTTCCAACAGAACTCTACTAAGATTAGTTGCTGGTAGTTTATTAAGTTTAAGACCCTCTACTTTATTACTGCAGTCATCACAATTTAGCCATTAATCTGACTGATGAGCATATCATTCAAATTAACAAGGACTTAGCAGACCGTCAACTAAAAGGGTTAGAGGCAGCAAGCTACCTTTATTACCTGGCAGGCTGATTTCCCTGTATAGCTATTTCCAATAAACGTGATGCATACGAATTATTCACCTCACTATATATTTAAATGACATTCATTGCATTATGCAATTACGCACATACATTAACTCTGATATTCATCCATAATTGTCAATTAAATGGAAGAAAAATCTGCACTGCAACTAGCTGTAGGCCAGGTACTACTTCATTTGGCTCCCAGTAAATAGAGCACGTGACCAAACATTTTTTAAATATGCAGGAATAAACTGGCAGAAAAATCTTCTTTCTTCTTTCCTATTGTTTGTCGCAGGGTCCGCTGCTTTCGATGCCTGTCTCCACTTTTTTCGGGTCAGCGTCAATTTGTCGCATATCCTCTTTAATTCTATCGAGCCAGCGTTTTTTGGGCCTCCCGCGTGGTCATTTGCTGTCTGGACTGAGTTGTAGGGATATCTTGGCCACTGTTCCTTCTTCACTTCAGATTACGTGTCCATTCCATCTCAGGCGGGCCTCTTGCATCTTTTCGGTGATCGGTGCTACTCCCATCATCCTTCATATATCCACGTTCGTGACGTGGTCCCATCGTGGTGAGACCGAGTGACCATCGGAGCATTTTCATTTCCATCGCGTGGAGCGCTCGTTCTTGTCGCACGGTCGTGGGCCAGCATTTTATACCATAGAGGGCCACTGGTCAGACGGGACGATGGTCTTGTACACTTTCACTTTCATATAGTTCAGCATTTGCCAGTCACACAAGACTCCTGTGACTTGATGCCACTTGAGCCACGCTGCGGTGATGCATGCTCAGGTGTCAGGGTAGCGGTCGCCATCGGCTCTTACATGGGAGCCCAGGTACTTAATCTTGGCGATTTTGTTCAGGTCTTGACCATCCACACGTATAGTCCCGGCCATCTGCGAGCCGCATTCCAGGTACTCAGTCTTCTTGCTGTTCAATCGCAGGCCATTTTCTTCCAGCCGGTCTTTCCATTTTTGTGTCAGCCTCTCAAGGGCAGGTCTCGTTTCTTCCACGATCGTGACGTCATCTGCGTACAGGAGCGTCCATGAGATCGGCGTTTGGATATCTGCCGTGGCTGTGCCCATACACAGGATGAATAGGAGTGGTGACAACGCTGAGCCCTGATGGACACCGACACAGATTGGGAAGGGCGACGAGGTTCCGATGGGACGCCGCACACTGCTCATCACGCTGGTATAGAGTATCTTAATCCATCGCACATAAGTTTCGGGCACATTGTGTTCCCATAGAGCCTTCCAGATCAAGGCATGAGGCACCCTGTCGAAAGGCTTTTCTGTTTCCAGGAAGGCAATGTGAATGGGCTTGTTCTTTTTCCGACGTTGTTGCATGAGCAGGCGGGCAGCGTGTGTGGCGTCAGTAGTCCCACATCCTTTCACAAGTCCACATTGGTTGGGGCTGACGGTCACAATGCTCCTAATCCGGCAGTTGAGGACGAGTTCAAAAATCTTCATTTCGTGGCATGGGAGGTGTATGGGGCGATAGTTCATGCAATTGCCAACATCACCCTTGCCTTTCCAGATCAGCACGGTAACGCTGGTCGACTAGGCTTCGGGTGCCACTCTTTCATCTATGATCTTGTTGAACAGCGTCGTTAACATTAATGCAACTGGCAGAACAATAATACTAGTTTATTACTAAAAGGTAAGAATCAACAAAAAATGCATAAGAATCACTCAAGTCTCCATATTTAAAATAAATAAAGCTATCATGCCCATTCTGAACATTTATTTTTTTTAAATGTAAGGATAAAAAAATACCAACTTACTGCCACTTATCCAAAACAGGGTCAGGGTCAGCATATCCCAGGAACATGGGACAGAGGGACACTCAGGAGAGGATGCCACTCCATCAAAGATCATACACAATGGGCAATTTAGAGAAACTAATTCACGTAACCACATTTCTGACTGTTTTTGGGCCAGAGGAGAGCAAGCAAGCTGCGTACACACAGAGCTGGAGCCGGGATCTCAAAGTGTGGGGCTACAGTGTAATCCACTGTGCTGGCCAAACAGAAAACCTCTGCAGAGGAAATCCATACGATTATGAATCCGAAATTATGAGCAGCTTCAGCTGGAATTAAGCATCACTGGAGCCGAAGTGGAACAAAAAATAATGGAATTGATCTGAAGAGGGAATTGAGCTGGAATTCCACGGCGGCTCATTGCCCTACAGTTATCGCCAATTGTGATAACTGTAATTTCTTCACAGGAAAAAAAAAAAAAAACAATTGAGGTAATTTCCTATTGGCTGAGCTGCCAGTAACAGGAAGGAGGACGTATACAGAGACAAGCACTCCAACAACCTTTGCCCTCTTTCACTGGACTGGCACGACTCTCAAGAGAAAGTCTAAGACCAGTATGGGACAAACGCCAGGCCATAATGTGCAGCATTAAGTCTCAACAAGTGCCAAATTACACTATAACAGAGTAAAGTCATTTCTGCATAACCTCTAGTACTTTGAAATAAATCCTCACACATATGCAACGTTACCCCTTGCCATTCCATGGAAAAGTCCTAAACCCTCACATCCAGCCATGTTCTTGCGTCTTTTAATAGGGCACGGTGATTTGTAAAGGCTGAAACGCAATCTGCAGCCACACCGAGAGAAATTCAAAACTGCTACATAGAATTGTCCAATTTTATTTTTTTTTCTCCATCCACAGGAGACATTTCACCGGAATAAAACAGGCTTCACAGCTTTCAATCAATGAGACTGTTAGAGGGAGCCTCGACTGGGGCAGAGGCTGCGGTTCTACATCTCACAAAGATGTGAAAACAATACAGAATGCAAACATCCATCCATCCATCCATCCATCCATCCATCCATCTTCCTAACTACTTTATCCTATTCAGGGTTGTGGAATGCAAA
>JAACJT020000021.1:6766919-6808987 GCA_009936485.2 Gymnarchus niloticus | reverse complement strand
CCCCAACCTTTAGCTAGCTGATGAATATTAAAAATGTATTTTAATAATCACGCTATCATCTGTAACAAAATAACATGACTTTCTATAATTCATTCATTATAACATGCTTCCCAAGCTCTTAAGAAAAACAATTCTGAGGATAATGCATGCAGAAACACACCCTATATCTGACTAGAATGACCTAATGCAGACGAACGTGTACGTGAAATGTCGTCAGTTTAAAGATGATTTCAGTTATAGACATGTATACAAGTATCCTGCAAACAAAAACAACAACCAGCTCCACACTGCTGTGGAACAAAAACATTTGGATACAAGAACATTAATTAAACAAGATGATGAGAGTCAAAGCAAAAATGTCATGTTGTTAAAGTAAATCAGTGTATTTACCACAAAGCAGCTATACTTTTCACAAGGGGTCAGCTATAGAAGGTGATCATAATGCACGCTGTGTCCATTCGTATTGATGCCTTGAGCAACTTACTGTAATTTTACTCATTCACAAATTTGTACAGAAAAGCAGCTAAACATACACAGGGCAAGTGCTTTATATAAGATTAGAGAATCTTATTTTTAACTAATATTCATTAGCAATAAGTGCTGTTCATGCCTCTAGAAAGGAGGGAACATACAATACTTAAATTACACAATTCTACAATTAGGTTAACACCGGTAGCTAGATAACTTAAGTACAATATCAAACCAGCTATTGTAACATATCAAAGGATTAAAAGTGTTTAAAAACAACAAAATCAAATAATAAAAACACATTACATTAAAGCTGCATCACGGCAAGGGTGCACACCTGCCCAGTGTTGCACGGGATAGTCGCCACGTCCCCATAACATGCTAAGGATAAGGGGATGGAGAAGGCTGCTTTATGACAGACTTTGTGAAGCATTAACGATATCTGAAATTTGATTCAATCACTTCCCATTTCAACAGCATCAGTGTCCATGCAACCTTCTGAGTATACATGTAACAATATATTTTTGAAATGTCAATAATACATGCAAAAAATTAAGTGTAAGAGATGCAGATGTAATGCAGTAGTACTCTACTGATGAGGCAGCTGGCTTCCTTCTTATTGGAGTATGGAATTTGTTTAATGAGTCTGGGAAATCACCTTCTGCAGCCTAACACAGAAATATATTCAAAATTTCTGGGTCTGTCCCAGACAGGCAATACTAGGCTTTCATGGTGAGCTGGAGGCTTGTGGAAGATGCTGTACTGGGCTCCTGTACAGCACTCTGACCCCATTCAATGATAGCCTTCCAATGTTTCTCTGTGCTTTTAGGTACCTTGTGGAGGTAGGCATGGTTTATTAAAAAAAAAAAGACAAAATTTGTTACAAGCAACAGTACCGCGTTTGACACCTCATAGCACTGTGTCCAAGTTTAATCCTTTTAGAAGAACGACAGAACAGAAGATGGGGAAAAGGTTTTATCGATTATAGAGAGGGACAGTGAACAAATTTAAATGAACATTACTATTAAAAACAATATAATTTGTGGTGATAACGGTTAAAGGCCAGAAAATGGACTGTTAATGCTACCCAAAAAGAAAAAAATTAAGACAATGGACAATGCAAAAGGACCATTTGATATATACGCACTGCCTTTGTCAAAGTTAACATCATCTCAGGCCGTTTTCATTATTTATACTTCTGCATTGCTATTCATAGCAGTGTCCCTACGAAAGAGTGGCAGAAGCCCTGCCAGAGTACATGTTAAGTGGTACGCAGTCTGACATTGTCTTTATTTCAATGCTACGCACATTCAGGAATCCTGTTGAAAAAGAAGTATTAAAACAGTAGCCTCAGCAGGCACATTTTAGCCAGAGGAACCTGTTCAAAAATGCACAGTGTCAGTGCCCTACCTTTAACCACCATTTAACCAACAGCCCTCTTGGCTACAAGATTATGCGAGTCCTCTATAGCGACTCTCAAGAATATAAGACGAAACACAAGGTTTCTGAGAGGTGATCTCCATGAGGCTTAAAAGAGGAAAAAGATCCTGCCTGCCAGTCTTATCCTACTATGTCCTTCCCCTGTCAAAATTTTAAGAGGACTTAACGTTAGCCTTTGAAAATCATAATGTGTTTTAACTAATGAAGGTTTACAATTGTTATACCTTCAACAAGCAGACGTTTGTCCATGCAGTGGACTCTGGTGTGCGCTTACTGGCATCGCGAAGCTCGCCTCGCTGACTTCATCCTGCCACCACGAGTCTGCAAACCTGACAGCTTCCGTCTGTCATTTCCCCCCCAACATGGAAACATAGCCCGCGTTTTGTTAGCGAGAGCTAAGCCACTGAATGCTAACTGCTGACTCAGATCCTTGCAAGAAAAGCATCTTATCTGAGAGCGCTCTGACGTGTAGTATCTGGAATGGAAATCGCCAGGGTCCGAACGCAGGCGGGGGGGGGGGGGAATATTTAAAACGCGCGAGGCTTTTCCTATTGTAAGAGATACAGTTTCAGGCCGATAAGCAAAAATTCACGGCGAGAAGTCGTCCGCTGAAACAAGAGAAATGAAGGCGGACAAAAGGGTCCCAGCAGTCCCCTGCATGAATGACAACCGCAACGAGGATGAAGAAATAAAAGCATGCATGTATCCACGGAGCCCCCAGACTTGAGTATCCCTTGGCATGAGAGTACACAGATCTGACCTGTACAGAATGATTAAAATGAAAGCATCTTATTAGCCCCCGAGTATCTGGAATTAACAGCTCTTCGCAATATCCTCCACCCCTTGGGCGTTTGGTCGGCTGGAAGTGCAAAGTTGACCGCTGCTCGCTTTCATCGTCTCTAGCTACCTGACAACATCCTGGAGGTGATGGAACTCTTATTTTATAGATTAATAATAAGGGTTTAGGATACTGAACTCCTGTACTCCTTACCTGGAAAAGCAGTTACAAAACAGATGGGATGGATAAATGGAACACTGAAGAACCCTACTGTGCTTCACCCTTGAGCAATACATAACCAGTAGCAAATTACCTTATAGAGGGGATGTGTGTACATTAACGCTGTCTCTCATATGTGCAAATCTGTCATTTCAAGATTACCTAAAGCAGATCAATGGGTTCCGGTCCTATTTTAGTCTTCTAAAGCACTTGACAACCAAGGAGCAGTGGGCTTGGATTCAATGGCGTGTGCTCGACAGTGTGCAAAATAGGCATATATATACACAGATATACATATATATTTATGGCTCGCTTTGAGGATATGGAGGAGGCGGCGGCAAGAGATTTCAAGCATGGACGTTTCCTATGGCGAAACCCGATCAGAGAGAAATAAGACGAGAGGGGATAGAGAAAAGTCCAGGAGGTGGTGAAATGAGAGACTGTTAAATTCTTAATACAAGAGGCACCGTAATCAGATATATCATCTGCCGTTTTTCAAAGTATCATTCGGTTGAAAATTTAAATTTGACCAAGTCCATTTAAATTTAACACGTGTCCCCTAATAATAATTGGACTTCTTTTTCCCAGAACACTGCAGTTAGGAGGTCTTTTAACCTCAGCCGCCTGCCGCTGCTCATATATAGTGCATCAGCTTTATCTGGAGTGACACAGATGACATCAGTGGCCTACCAACCAGTGCATTTCCTGTGTCTGATTTTAGAAATCTGCCTGCTAATGGACTGGTATCCCATCCAGGCTATCGCTGCTTCGAGCTCTGGGCATTCTGGGATACACTTCAGGCTCACTATCACCAAGTACTGGATCAGGAGTTATGGAAGATGGCTGGATGGATGATTTTAGAAATTACGAAGCTTAAGGTATTAAAGGCTTATGGTCAGCTTTTAATGCAGCCCAGTTACCTTCACTGTCATCTTCAACTTCATTTAATTTCATTAAATCCATGTTGCTAAATACACCCATACAAAAACAGCAGCAGAATTAGTAACTGTCAGTAATATTTCCCCAAAAATGGTCATATACAGTTTTGTATACTGCCATTTAAATAAATCTTCCTCACCACTTCTCTAGTACAAGCTCATGGTCAGTCTGCAGTCTATCCAAGGAAACGAGGTGCACACCTTGAGCTGGATGCCAGAATTCCATACACATGCAAAATAAGAAAACAAAATTTACCTTATTGTCAAGTATAATTACAGAAAACTTTGCACCATATATTCAGAACACAATACTGGAAGCAGAGTGGTTTCTGTGATCCAGTTCCAGCATGAACGACAATGCCACCGAAATCCATTAAAACCATGACTATGCACGCAACACATAGCTCATACAGTTCGCATACATGTAATTTACCAGACAACGTTCAGTGCTCGCGTGTTCGTGTTGACGAATTCACCATCAGGAACGAGTCACCGCTCACGAGCGCGTTCACGAATGCACATAAAACTTGTGGCTTCTGTGCTAAATGGTTAGCTGGCACACCGTTTCTCTCCTGCTGCTTGATGTCCATTTCTATTGAGCCGGAGGGACCACTGAGGGAGACCATTAAACCGTCAGACACTGTGATGTCCAGCACATAAAAATATATCATCCAGAAAGGTGCGCGGATAAACTGGCAGCCGTTGCCTCTGAAGCAGTCGTCCGTTTAGGCATAGAGGGCAGCAAAGTGGTTGGTGATCTGGCCCCTACGAAATTACTGCTGTGTCAAATCCCTGGAGAGTGCCTACTGACCTTAACTTAAACCATCTGAATAAAAACACTCAACTGTATAAATGCCAATATTGTACAACTAAGTCACTTTGGATAAACCCAGCAACTAAAAGAAATTCGTCTGACAATGTCATGAAATGCTGTGGGCAGCACTGCCGGTTAGAGGTCTGAATGCCATCTCCACTGTGTGCGGAGTTTACAGACTCTCCCCCTGTTTCTTCTGAGTATGCTGGCTACCAGCTGCAATTGAAGCCATGCACTGTATGGGCCCTGTGAAGGGCCAGTCCTGCCCAGGGTGTACCTGCCCTGTGCTTCTCGGGATGGCTCCATGCTCACTGTCAGCCTGTACTGAATAAGGGACGGGAAAATGGATAGATAGCCAGATAATTAAGTGTGGCACCCTACAGAATACCTTTCACTTCTCCCCTGACCTAATATAATAATTCGAGAATTCCTACTTTCCACAAAGTGCTGGACTATTCCACACTTCCTGGGGAAGGGGGGGGGGGGGGGGGCCCCCATCAGGAAGGGTGGCCCCAAAGATGGTGTCCGGCGTTTCTTCTGAAACAGAGCAACCCCTGTGCACTGATTACAGACCCCCGCCCCTCTGCCAACAAACCAGCTGCCCTCCGAATTAATCCCAAAGTAATTGAACTTACTCAGAATCCCAGGGGCATGTGGCACTCGTGCAAGAACACTTGACGCTTTTTTGCCGAGAAGCTTAATTGGTATTTCATGGCTTTTCTTCAGAAACTAAAACCTCTAAGTTTTTTCATCTACTCCCAGTTGACTTTCCTTCTACTGACAGTTAAAGGGGAAAAATAAAACATCGACTAGCCATTAAGCCTTAACAAAACTTCTCTGGATATTTAAAACACATTGTAGCATTTATTAGGCAAGCAAACAACTCAAAATCACATTACCGTTATGAATAAGAAGTGCATTGATTTGTAGGAGATGGTTCTTATAATTCTGTCAAATTAACTTCAACAATATACAGTAATTTGAAAACAAAATCTGCCAAAAAAATCGTATGACAGATGAATTCATGGAAATGTTTAATTGATGACGAATCAAGTGTTTTGTTGTCAACAAAAAGAATTTCATACATAAGAGATGCGGAAGTTCGATGCAAAACTGATCTGTAAAAATCAGGTGCTGCATATTAGAAGTATTTTTACATTGTGTTAATTCAGAGTAAACTAACAGTGCACATAGACAGACAGAGATTAGATACAATGATAAATCATTTGGAAATTGTTCAAATTCAGACCTCCATTTTTTTTATTCTGTCACACTGCCCACCTGTTCCAAGATTCTCAGTTTCACAATTTTAATGAAGACAGTGGGATCATTAGTTTCTAATGGCCAAGTTACAATTCCAGTGAAAAACCAAACTTCTCTCTTCACTGCACTAATTATTTCTAGGTGTATGGGATCTAATTTTCTTTATTTAGAAACACCAGACAGGCTGTTTGGTCTGAACAATTTTAGCTGTTTGCTGTCTGGATACGCCGAAGGAACCTAGCTTTGAAAGCCTGGACTCCTCCTATTGGCTGACCTCAGTCCGCCTGCGAGGTGTGAAAGGGGCCCTCCCACGGCCGAGCCGTTCCTCTGCTGATGGCAGGTCTCTACGGGGCCATCTGCCTCCTGAACACTGAATTAGGGACACAGCCAGGGACAGAGGGACGGCTCTGCAAAATAGCCAATAAACCAGAGATAATCATCCTGTGAGAGACCTCTCTACGTCCCAGCACACCGCTTACATTACATAGACCTATATAGCTGTACGCTCTTCCCAGGTATTTTCAAATTAGTGTGCCGTTACCTTCCTAGACTCTACAGTTCCTGTCCTTCTCGGTGAGCTTCAACTTGCATTAAAACAAGCATTTCACCAACGTACTCCTTCACGAGCCATGCTATATTTAGCTGACAATTCCGTTTAAAGTACCTAACAATTTTTTACTCATTTAAACTGCTGCATATATTTTTTTCTGAAGAAATAAATGTTTCTTAGATAAACGTGATTGATATTAAAAATTTACTGCACATAATAAACTAATCTGGAGTAGCTCAGTGGTGAGCATCGTCTCTTCAGGCTGCCAGGGTTGGAGGTTTGAATCCTACCACTTCTGTCTGTGGAGTTCTCCCCCTGTTTACATGGCTTTCCCTCCAAGAACTCCTGTCTCCTGCCACAGTCTGAAGACATGCAGTTAGGCTGACTGGTGTCTGTAAATTGTCCACAGTGAATGTGTGCAACTGGCAACCTATGTGGAGTGCATGCCAGCCTAGTGCCCTGTGCTGCCTGGGATAGGCTCCAGGTCATCCTTGGGATAAGAAATTCGAAGAATGCATCCATCAGTTTCATTTCTATCATTATTTATGATCAGTGCCATTTGATGTAACATGACAAGGTTTTTTTTTTTCCCCAAGCACAAAAATCGCAATTAATTGCCGGTATCTTTTCGAAGCTTTAGTGTCTGTGCTTTTCCAAAGCTGCTTGCGCATTCAAAATGGTGAGAATTAAAAACAAAAAGACGACAGGATAAACAATAAGGAAGTTAACAAGGGGGACGGCAGCTAGTCCCGTCTCCTGCTCCAGGTGAGGCCGTGCGAGTGCCTCATGAATATTCATGAGCGAAATGCTACACAGGTGACACGCTTGACTCCTGTTATGCGTGTAACCTGAACAAAGCTGAGGCAGACTTCATTTTCATAGCACTCCCAGGAGGACGCCTACTTTTCCTACTGAGGATAAAATCCACATACTAATGACATTTAAAAAAAAAATAAATCAGCACAGGCAAAAACAATGTTTAACATATTTTCTTAAGCAGATTCATTCCCCGCACTGATTATTTAGAATACATATTAAAAATGCACTAAGGTGGCACGTGGACGATATTTCACACTGGGCATAATGCAAGCCTTCAACTTGCAAGTCAAGCAGTAACAAAAATAGTCACTGAGGATTGAGTAAAAGACGACGACAGGCGTTTTAGAGCTTAAAGAAGTCTAGGAGGAGAGAAATGGGAAATGCTAGTGAGGTCTGCGGGGGTAGGCAAGCAGTCTTTAACATATTTATTTCCAAGTAAAATGGAGCACACTTTTACCATGGGGCAGGCAGGTCACTGAGCAGGTCAGTGGGAGTTGGTGTCTGGGCTGCCTGGAGCTGCTGGCCCGGCTGATTAATGTGGGACATTCAGACACAGCTCTGACCCCTCTGTAGGACCCACGAGCTCCCCTGTCACACACAGACCGCACTTCCTCTATGTCAGCATCCTGACAGGTACCAACGTCTCCACCTTTTCCGCCTTGCACCGGAGAAGCGAAAAACACGCCGATAATTGAATGAGGTATCGCTCTCAGTCCAGAAGCAGAGCATTTGTATGCACATACTGTTATTAGGAATATTATTTGGATTCAAACGTTACTCCTAAGCTTGTGTACGAGGGCCAGTTAGTTAAACAGGGAGGCTTGCGTCTTCAACGGCATAAGCCAGGTTATATAAGCCAGCATCTGTCGCAACACTCTGGCAGCGGAGGTGGAAAGATTGCAGTCTCTCAGGTCTGATGGCCTTTTGGTGAAACCAACCCCAGTTCGCCAAATGAGAAAACACAGACGTGTACAGGAGACTGAAGGTGTCAAAAGGGTAGTTTTATATACACTTGTGTTGCCAGGAAACTTGAACCTGGCCTTATAAAGGATATCTGGTGTATGCAATGCCTTTTGACATTTGCATTCAGTAAGTAATAAACTCATCATTGAATTTTTTGCATGCATGCTGGCACATTTACTAATTTTAAAACAGCAATATTTCCATAAACCATTGTGATGTATGACAGACACAATGAGTTAGTTTGCTGAGGTCGAGAATGTGACAGTTTTTATGTCAGATATTTTTGTCAGTTGGCTTGCGGTTAACAGAATGGAGCGTTCCCGTCTTCAGCATTCTCCCACGCCTCCCTGCCCAGTCTCCCGTTCGGCCGAGCGGTTCCCGTGCCGGTGAGAAAACAGCTCCCAGCTCTATCGGGGGGCCCATCTTGGTCGCGGAGATGCCGGCGCCGCATGGCGGGGTTTCGCATGTGGGTGTGCAGTCTCCAAAAAGGAAGGAATAAGCGATTCCATGCTCTGAGCACAGCTGCTGACGCGGGAAACGGCCGTGACTCTCCGGGCCTTCGCTTAACCCCCGGATTACATATCGGCGTGCATTATCATGGCTGACCCCTCAGGGGAGATGATTTACCTACGGCATACGCTTTGTTTTGCCGTGACCAAAACTAAGAAGGACGCGAGGGGACACCGATGCTGTCGTCAGTAGAATGCAAGATAAGCATCTTTAACGCCGTTTCATCCACGCTGGCGTTCAGTATCACCCTTTCATGGGAAATGAAAAGGCATGCAGCGTCTGGCTTCCAACGTCACACAGTATCCTGCATTTAAGGTCATATGAGGTCCTCCTCCTTTCCCCCCAGGACTTCGCCATCGGGCCTCAAAGTTAACGTGACTGCGGAAACCAACTGTTCCGGTGACGGCAGAGACGGAGAGGCACGACGAGATGAGAGCAGAGCCGGAAAGACGGAGGGGGCAGAGGAGTAACGGCAGGTGCCTTTTCCTTAGATAAAGAGCGCAGAGTCCTGACATGGCATTCAGGCACCTCCCCCCACCCCAGGGCTAGCAGCAGTGTAGTGGGTCCCCTGACGTCAGGCCCTGCCAGCCCCCCCTCCCCGCACTCAGCACTTTGTCCTCCACCTCACAGGCCCGGCTTGCGCTGGAAACTCATGCATCTCGCAGAACAACATGATTCATGGAAATGTCACGCTGACGGGACTCAAACTGAGAGAGACCGCTCGACGCTCCCAAAATACCTCCACTGACTAATGCCACTGTGGGAGTGACACACACACACTCGCGCACGCACTGGGGTGGGACGGTGTGCGCTTCTCACACACACCTTGCTCATGAGGCCGTGCCGAAGGCGACTCTAAAATTATACAGGCATCTTGAACGTGGTGCGGCAAACGCAGTACATGGCTACAGCCCGAAGGAGCGAATGTACGGAAACGGCTCTGTCAGGGCATCGTTTTACAGAAAATCTCAGTCTGAGGTTCGCCGCTGATACTTAGGTAAGCCTTCATTTAAAGCCTTAGCCCTTTAATAATCACAAAAGGTGGAAAATTTAGTTTCTTATGGCTGTAAGGCAACACTTCCTATGGAATCTATGCCCAAAGGTTTAAGAACAATTGACTACATTTCAAGCAGCCTGTACACCAATATATCAAGTGCATTAAGAGCTGCCCAATTTCTTCATTAGATTCATCAAGGAACCCCAAAGAAGAAAAGATGGCAGCTATTTCAGACATATGGCTGTGAAATTATTTTTATTAATTTCTGAGGCTTACCCTTTAAATGAAAGTTTCAAATTAGCAGGTCAAAAATTTGAGATGAAAAATTTGCGGCTACATTGCTGGAATAAACACACATTTAAATAGTAACACGCAGAAGTATAAAGACATTTCCAAAAGAATGTAATTAAAGGCAAATTAGCATGAGATTGCAAAAAAAATAAAAAATTCTTTGATTTTGGCCAATACAACATATAAACTAATATTATTGTATATTCTTATAAGCCAGAAAAGGGGGATTTTATGCAGCCTAACTTAGCTCCCACAGCATTCATTTAATTTAAAAAGAATTTCACAAAAAAACGTCTGTTTATACAAGTCACAACTTATGCAAACCCTCTAATTCTAATTAATTTAGATGTAGTATAACTTAAAACTGTGAACATGGTGTTTAACTTAATTTTCCATCATAAAATTGGGTTTAGTTGCAATCCCCTTTCTTCTATGAAACGCATCACTTGGTACAGGATGTGTCCAACTCCATTTTTTCTTGGAAAAATGAGGAACCATCATTGCCTGTAGCTACACACAGTATTGCAACTGAATGCAAATCATTTTTTTGCAGTTTTGCAGCTTATAATATGCAAATATTCACATTAGCTAATAACTTGAAGAATGACTGCAGAAATCAAGCATCCATCCATCTTCCAAATGCTTATCCAGTGCAGGATGGCGGGGGTCACTGGAACCGATCCCACGCTGCACAGGGAACAGTTCACATGCCACGCCAGTATCGGCAAAGAAACTTATTCTGTAATTTAGTGACAAGGCAACCTTTTGGTTAGATTTACTCTTTATGAGAAGGCATTTTTAAATATTCTTTTAAACAAGGATCTGTGTTTAAGATTTGACTGCGGATCGAAGCTACATAAACAAATCCAGATGTTTTCTTACCTGCTGCAGTGCCATCATATTTACCTGATATGCAATTTAACTGAAAGCAAACAATCCAGCAAGACGTAACGCAAGTTTCATGAGACAGATTTAACGCTTTAACAAAAACAAACATAGTACATCACCCAAATTATTTCTATAGATTTGTTTGTATACTTATGCATAAGAACTAAACAACTTAGTTTACATACAGAACTACCGTAAATGGATGAAAAACAAGTGTTAGATCCTTAACCAGTCTTAATTACATGAATCTTGCAGTGACATGATGAAATAAAATGACCTTGAACACCAGTGGAAAAGCAAGTTTTCATTGTAGAAACTTGCTTAGCAATTAGGTATTCATATTGGTCTTATCTGAGGAAAAGATTTCTTTCAATTCGGCTTAAGTGTGACAAGAACCTATACCTCATTCTCCCGTTCCAGTCCTGATATTTTGCAATTATTTAATTTGTATGAAATTGAAAAGAAATGAAATTTTTCCTATTAATTATTTTAATTGTTTACAGGTCTTCATAAAGGCTGCATTCTTCTAAAGTTTTTAATCTTTGTCATTACATGTATCGCTCACCCATACATTTATGTCAAAATTAAAACCATTAATTATATATTTAGCTATCACTTTTATCTGATTTGAAACTGGCAACTAATTACGAAAACCACTTAATCAAGGCAAAATTAATTAAAAGCTCAGCAGGACCAAAAACCAGCAGAGCCTGGTGGTCTGGGAGGCCTGGTCGTGCCCACTGTTGGCATGAGCCCGTCTTTGACAATACTCAGAATTTGCCGAGGTCCAAATTACCACTCTGTTTATCCACCTATACTTATTGAAAAACTGAGGTGTGAAAAACGAAAGCACAGAAAACATCACCTCCCCCGATCATTTCCTGTGACTTCCCCCATATGAACTTGGCTAAAGAGAAAAGGACCCAACTATGACAAAACTACCATATAACTAAGCTGAGCATTTCACAATCCTCGCAAAGTTCAGTTTAACCATGACTCATTATAACCAGTAGTAAGCAGGACTTAATGAGCAAAACTGGTGGTACTTGCATACAAATGAAACGTACAGCAGCAGATGTACCACAGCAGAAATTTCCATTTAAGAGTATTATAAAAGAAAACTATCAACAGCTTAACTAGCAAAGTTGGTAACATACAGTGGTTAGAAGATCAATATATGCACTTTGAGGGAGAATTGAGAATTATTTTCGGCATTTTAAGTTGCTACACTTTTTGATGTGTAAAATAGGTGGAAACGCAGAACTGCCACTTGAAAAGGATTCTACAGCGGTCTGGTTCACTTGCTTGTGCCTTCAGCTTTGCTAGTTGAAAGACGGTCCCAGTAACAGGGCAAGTAAAGAAAAGGTACCTATGAGAAGGCAAAAACCGACGTTACTTTGGAATGAAATGTCAGCTGAGCATCTAAACATAACCGAATTACTCACTATGGTCCATGTCATCCATGCCAGTAACGCGAAGAGAAGAACCAACGAGTTATTTTGGATAGTGCTGCAATGAGTGTATACAACAGAAAAATGTTGTCACGGCAACCGTTAACCAGGAATCGAGATAAAACTGTGCAGGGTATCCCCTTTATGTATAACCGGCACCACATTCAGAGTATCTTCTGCCGTTTGCCCTAGGACTCCTGGAATCAGCTCCGTGACCCTGTCCGGAGAATTGGTTATGGAAGATGGCAGGATGGATGCATATAGAAAATGCACTATAAAGAAACATGAAAAGAAGGCTAGCACTGTAGAGAAAAACCGAAGCCACCCCCCCCCCACCTGTTCCACCTCGTTCCCCAGCTGTTGGCGACCTCGAGCCAATCCTGCATGGCCCTTTGCTGTGGCTGTACCGCGGGACGCCGAAACAGTGGAGGCGGCCCTTGCTATGCATTTGCTGCGCCGTGATCCACTTTGCTATAAATATATTTGCCCTTTTCTGCTCAGCCAGCCTGAAGGATTAACAACTCTCCACTTTGCAAAAAGAGGGGGGAAAAAAAAAAAAAAAAAGGAGGGAGAGGCATGGTCAGTACATTTCCCACTGCATTCCTTTCCCGGTGCATGCGAGGGAGTGGGGGGAGGAGTTCACAGCACACACAGCTATCAGTGCCATTCACTCATCTCCACCCTCTCTCGCTGGCCCCCTGATGGAGATGCTGGGCCGCAGTCGCCCGCCCTCAGAGGCTTTCTAATCTGCTGGCGAATGGGAACGCACTACATCAGGGGGAAGCCGCCTCTTCTCAGGGCCCGTCTGCTCCTGCCGCCATAATCTACTGGGCCGAAGCCGGCCCGTGCTCCGCAGGGATGATTACGCAGTATCCCGCACTCCTTCCAGCCCATCTTCTCCAGTGCCCCCATAATAAGTCATGTAGAACGGCAACTCATTTACATCAAAAGTGATGTGGTTGCTTATTAAAGTCTGCGTTATCATCATAAAATACGTATATGATTTTGTATACAATATTTCTGGTCTTGACGAGGCTAGATAATGGCTTGAACTCTATCGATAGTCTTTCTATGTCTAGTAAAATGACAAGACGTTGGTTCAAAGCATACTTTCTAGTCCAGGAACATTTTGCCAGTATGCAGAGTTTAGCTGGTATAGCAATTAAATGCTTACCCCCATACTGGCTTTCATTAATGGATTGTGAATGGGGCAACAAAAAGCAAACAAAACAAACTCCTAGTTGTTATACGTTAATTAAATTCACAAAACAGCTTTACAATATCTTTTTGGCTCACATTTGCTGCGTAGTCTCTGGCTGAGGGCCAACAGAATGGCAACACAGTCAACTAATTTGTTTGTTCTCAAGTTGGTGTCTACAAATATCAAAGCCATTATAAACACGGCACTTCCATTCAAGATAAACACTGACATTTTTTTTAAGTGCTTGGCAAGTTGGTTACAAAAAAACTCCATTTTAAAAATATTGAGTACATTTGCAGTATGTAGACCACAAATTAAAATTCTGAAATATTCAGCTCGATACATAATCTGACCTGCATTCCATAACAAGTCGTCCAAATGGAAAGCAGGCCTTTGTAAAATTTATACAGATGAAATCCATTTTTGGATCTATTAATATTTACAGATTTACACCAAATTACCCAGATTAAACTCATGAGAACCATGATCCATCTACAACCATAGTTGTATAGTTTCTTGGAATAATTTATTAGTACCACTCAAATCCCAATCATGCCATCTCTATAAATCCATCAACAATACCAAATGCTATAGGCCTATGTACAATGATACTACACATGCTGCCACAGCAATAAATCCACAGGCACTAAATAGCAATCTATCATTGTGCTTACACACACACACACACACACAAACACACACACACACACACACACACACACACACGAGACTAAACGTTCCAATTCCAAAGAAGAGACAAATTAATCCTGTGGAAAAAATACTTTTTACAGATTCTTATGCATTTTATACTAAAATCAATTTTGCTTATAATTCTTGTGTGATATATGCATAATTTAATCTTTGAATGCTTACTACTTTGATCTCCAAACTAATATTGGAAATCCATGGTAATTTCAGCTTGGACGCCATACAAACAGGTCTGCAAGTGCTAACGTCATGCCATTCAACTCTTTGACAAGTGCAATACGTCAATAAATAAGCACCAAGCAAGGGTTTAAATAATCCATTTGCAAATATATGCAAAGAAAGCTTAACAAGCAGTAATTTTTTTCTTTACTAATTTCCCATTAACTCAACTTCAAGCAAGAGACAGCTGAAGATATGCAATGTTATACAGCCTGAATTCGTTAAGATTAACCATCCTTTTTTTAAAAAGTGTAAATTAGGATGAATATTAGTTTGGCAATTAAACATGAACCTGACCTAGGGCCAGGATAATTCTGAAAATTTGGGTCAGTTTGATGACAAGTACAGCAATGAAATGGGACTAGAGAGGCAGTCCCAGAAAACGACACAGACGAGGAAACGTTAGGATTAACATTTCCGATCAAATCAAGCATCAAAGCCAATCGTCTCAGAACTCAGGCTGCTACACACCATGGTCACATCTGCTTTTTCACTGGCCCTAAATGTTCCTAAGGATAATAAGGGTGAGCCCATGAGAATAGGGTTAAAACATGTGAATGGTGTCCCCAACACCCTGGGATGTTTCTTCATGATCCGTAACGCGGGGCGACGCCATTCCCGTTTCTGCAAAACAAGCTGAATGTGTTGCGATGTGAGGCAGAAGCTCAAGCCAACAGCAATCAACCTTGGGCAGATGACCATCTTCTACTGCCTCGTAGTGCCAGCAGACGCGAGAACGTGTGATGCAGCGTAGCTGGGTCACCTACTGACTTAATGGCGGGATGTCTTATCGCTACGACGCGAATCCAAATAGCGCCTCCAGCTGAAATCAGATGCCTGGGGAATGGGGCAGCGAGACAGCTATCGGTCATATTTTTAGCTAGGTGAAATGAGGACCTTGGGAGGAGGATCAAACAGCTTGGCGAGTCGCACATAGAGAGGAGAAGATGATACAAAAGTCAGCGTGACTCGAAGGCGACAGTGAGATTATCGGCAACCGGCAAACACGTTATCGTACGACATCCTGAACAGGCTCTGTGGAATAAGTCTTTTAAAAAAAGGCCTGAAGTGAAGAGTGAGGAGCATTTTCACACTCTAAGCACCTCCGATGCATCTC
Source organism: Gymnarchus niloticus (assembly GCA_009936485.2). NCBI lineage: Eukaryota > Metazoa > Chordata > Actinopteri > Osteoglossiformes > Gymnarchidae > Gymnarchus > Gymnarchus niloticus. The sequence continues at coordinate 6,793,353 of JAACJT020000021.1, read as the reverse complement.
CTCAACCTAAGCAACCCAGATCTCTTACCAGCTCTGTGTATGCTGGCGATCCCACTGTCAACAGAAACCACAGTCTAAATGGATGCTGTGTCGGAGATATCCAACTTAAGGGCAACTTAATTTAACCTGGAATTTGTATTGATTATGACAACACGCAAAAATGCATCAGTCACATCCTGTTCACAACCACAATGCATCAAAAACAACTGCAAATGTCTGTCAATAATATGCCCATTCTAAAATTCATATGGTATCATCCAACATGGTGGAATCAAATTCATCATCTGCCCATCCTTAAATGCCTGGGGAGACCCTGAATAGGATGCCAGTCCATCACAGGCACAAACTCACACACAACTAAATACTAAAAGGAACCTCAGGGCTACCAAGTAACCTAAACAGTCTTTGAATTGGGGGTCCTTTATTCACTCTGCCGCCAAACCCCCAAGCCAACGCCTGAAGAACATGTAAAACACCACACAGTGCCAAAGTGGGAATCAAACTCACAACCTTGGTGGTGTTCGGCCACAACAGTACCCACTGAGAATGTATATTATTATAATTACAAAATTCATGACATATAATGCATACACAACATATTCTTTTCTGATCAATACCCCTTTGTTCTTCCTTTCCAGTTTCATAATCGAAAACGAACAACTAGGTGATCAGACTTGCAATGAGTCCTTTTTTTTCGGCCCATCAGTGGTTTTGTGATACCAGAACACTTAGCAGCCAAACAGTCACAGAAACGTGTGACGTCCGCTTAAAACGGGCCGTGCACGTCAGAAAAGTCAGCCATCTCAAGACCGCGACCTCGGAGATGCGCCGCTGTCCCTTGCTCTTCCTCAAACCAAAGATACGGTGTCTTGCAAGTTTCCCCCGGCCATGCGGCGCAACCTTCGGGCTGCAAGCGATCGCAGCACCAGGCCGCGGCAGCACAGAAGGACAAGGTACGTATATCACTTGCATCAAAGACAAGACGCGGGGAGCGAGAAAACGAAATGGTAATGAAAAAGCAGAAGGGACGGACACAGGTACTTGGAAGCGGGACCGCCATTCCGGCTCTCGCCTTCAAAAGGACACACAGTTACGGTACAGCAGAGAAAACACACAGCAGGAGTGATCTGAAGAAGGAACACAAAGAGCCCGCTCTCCTATGGTGCCAATTCATTTCTCCTTACCAAACTATTTAAGTTGGAGGGTTTCGTCCGCAAGGCACTCAGCCTGAAGAGCTTGCCACTGTATTAATTTCATCCCTTTACCTTTCTCAACCCTGGGACCTATGACCTGCCTTACCTGTATAAATAGTAAGAACTCATTTACCAGCAAGAAAGCGCTGAGGGGCAAACATGTCCTGGGTAATGAAGTGTTCAGCTTGTGCATGATTAACCAGCTGGTGGGGGTGGGCCAAGAAGCACAGGCCATGAAATAAGGCAGAAAATTGATTAGCAATTTTCATTTACACAACTAAACAAAATCTATTTTGCATATCGAGCTGGTAAGTTAGCGGGAGCGTCACGTGAGCAAAACGCGACGGCTTTTGTTCTAAAGGGAAGCATTTTCAAGTAGACGTAATACGAAATGCCAGAATGGTGATCTGATGTTCACCGATAATGTGGCTTTCGGCAAGGAGGCGCATCGGATTTTCGCCATATGACTGTACGGGCAAAGACACGTGATCGAGTGGTCATGTACTGGTAGACAGCGCATACGCCCAACAGCTCTGTTTTAGCAGCAAACGGAGTTGATCACAGTTTGTACCTGTATCATTATAACAATATACTGGATGCAGGGAATTCTAGTATTTAAAAACCAGTGGGAGATTTTGCAGAATTCTCCTTTGACTTCCGTGTATTTTTTTTCCTGTAGAACAGAAGGTATATTACGTATAATCTTAAGAACCATCCACAACTATGCATAGCCTTTAATAGAGATATTTGGGAGGACATTTAATAAACAACTTTAGCTGATTATGGTATATCCACAACCTTCTTTTCAAGAATGCTTATATAAGTAATGCATGTTAAGCATCAATCCATATTTTAATGGGTTGATGCCCTGAACTTGTTCACCATTGGTAATTGTATCTTTTTTACTAGTACTACTCCTCAACTCTGATTTACATTTTCTTTACCACTTGGTTATTCATACATTTTTAAATCCTCACGCTATAAGCACCCAACAATTCGTCACCAGGCGTGACAGACCTGGTTATGCTTCCATTTACCTTGTTTCTACCAGTATTTTACATATTTTGACATTGTACAAAAGACCAATTACAAGTCAAGCTGACTGAAGGTAATGTGCAATGGGGGGGGTCATGAAATCATCTGTCTATCCATTTTATAAAGCCGTTCATTCGATTCAGGGTGATACTGACCATAATACAAACAGCAGTAATAACTTAACGTGAGACAAAGTCCAAAGTTGATTTGCAACGTTGAATCATGAGTGGCCCAGTCAGTCGTTCAAAATGATTCAGCCAAACATCTCACCCATTTTACATATGCACCTAAAATAAAAATCAAATACTGTCAAGACAATTAAAATAAGGCTACACTTTCTCCAAGTTAGTGGCTGAATAGAAATTAACATAATTCGCAACACTGAAGTATGGCCAGACTCATTTACTTAACGGTTTAAATATACTGTATGAATGCATAATGAAAGTCAACAGAAAGGATGGAAAATTGAAAAGACCAAAAAAAATCCAGGGAATAAAAACAGCAGAGGAATTAAACTAGTCTTGCTTAAAAAGTGCTAACTTAACAGAAGGATATGTTTAAATCAGAAGTCCATGGAGTGATAGACTGAAACAAATTTTTGTTGAAGTCAACCCTGCTGAGCAACACTTTCTGATCTCACAGAAACTACATTTTCAACTTGGAAGAAATTCTATTCTATTCCAGAGAGCAGAAATTTTCAGTTCACTAAAAACCCAAACTGTCCTACGATAGGATATGTACTAAAACGATATTGCCATTGTCGAGCTGTGCCATACGAACATACCATTCCTGTAATTAAAGACCTGCATTTGTTGCCTGGTGGGGAGAGAGAGGGTCAACTCTTTTTTTTTTTATTCAAGTTCCTTCTTAACTCAAATACATGTCTTGTGCAGCCAACTGCGTGTTTAACATCCATGACGACTATTATAAGTAAAACTTGGTTTGCCTCTCACATATTTTATGTTCAAAATTAATATACATTTTTTTTTTTTTTTTTAAACAGATGCGTTTGCTATGGTGAAACGCTGAGCGGCTTATTACCCAGCTTCTGATATTTTTCAAGATTACAACACCAGTTGCCTTTTACGACACCGCAAGCAATGGCACAAACATTCTGAGATCCTCTGGCACCCTATGATAACAAGCACTGCTTCACAAGTACCAACGCAGAATTAAAAGTACAACCCGGACTATTTATCTATATATACAGACTAATTTAAATAAGCTTAAATTCTGAGCATCCACTGCATCTAGCTTTTGTTCAAATCGTACAGAAAACTAAGACAGGGCAGGATATTTAGTTAAGAAGCATTCCTAGGCCTACAAATTAGATTGACTTTTGCTTACTGTCTTATCCTCCAAAACCTTTATACTTGTCCTAGAGTGTATTCTTATGTGATTGATTTATATTCATTTGTTTTAGCGTATTTTTTTGCCTTGTTGCCCATCCAGAAGACCTTGATTTGTGCATTCGTAAACATTATTATGTTAGGTCTGTGTAACAGATGTTTTCATTTTGAAGTAAAATCAGAAAGAAACAGTACATTACACCAAGATGGCATTTATAATAGCTAGTAAAACTAATGTATGCGCTGTTTGTTTTAATGATAATCTATCCATCCATCCATCGCCATAACCACTTACTCACTGCACGGACACAGTAAATCTGGAGCCTGTCCCAGGACACAGTGAGCATGAGGCTGGGTGCTCCCTGGAAAGACTGCTCAGAAACAGAAGAGCAAAACTGTTCTGGGCACCAGCATGGCACCTTCTGGCTAGACAAACACTGCAGAAATCAAAGACCACTGCTCTCATATTTCTCGACACCTTGCCAATTCTATGCCATTGTGACACTCAAGGCATAATTTTTTAACTTATGCTCATTTTACTCTTAATACATCAGCCACACAGTGTTTTTACCAAGGATAAGAGCATGCAAAACTTAGAGCATAATTATATACAAAAGTTACATACAATTATGCAAATCACATTACATTAATTTCTGACTATATTAGCTTTTAACTTAAGAAGCCACGGGCTGAGATTCACCCCTATTTTGCGCCGAGACATAAGCTAGCATAACCAGTGCAAAACGGAGACTTTGCAAATATCGCTTGCATGCAAATTCTTTGCAAAGTTGTCCAACGACCTGACAAAATCAAACTTTGTGCCATGTCTCAACAATAGGGAGGAACTATTAATTATTTAACAAAGCTTTTCATAAAGTCAAAGGCAGTGGATCAAAATGTCTGAGCAATACCTACAAAACACCAAAGATCAAACACACCGATCAGAACTTCGAAATTCAAAATCCTTGAAGGTATCCCACAAAGCATTTCAGAATACCTGCTGTGACACAAGCTGAGATTTTAGAAAATTATGGATTGCAAACGATGATGCAAATTTCTTCTACTTTTGTTAAGACAGGTGTAAATGTGTTTTACACATGTAAGGTCTCAAATTTATGTTTGTTTTCCAAATACATATATAGTAAGCACTCTACACTTCAACTGCAAAGTACATCAAGACAAGCATATCACTGAGATCTGTAATGCCAACGAGTACCCACCCTGCTTTTTGATTAATGAATGTCTCCTGAGCCAATGCCAGGTGCATTGTAATTCCACAAATGAAGACCACGTTCACCCTTTCTCTCCTGGCCTGCCCCCCGGCCCCCCCATTTTCCTAGTCCACCCACTCATAACTCTACCAGAGCCTTCCACTTCAAATCTGGGCTCAACGTCACTGTAACTCAAACCAGCTGGCAAAATAAATGGAGACAACTAGGGAAAGAGTACAGACCAAACTTACCATTAAGCTGTACACTGCTTCAAATTTAATTTCCTGCAAGATTACACACGATAATTACTCGTGTTATAAATGGCATAACTAATGCATTCCAATTACAAGATCTATAGGCATCGATCTTGCAACAACAAGACTTGTTATAACAGTCATTCCAATGCTACGTAGACAAAGAAATAACAAGAAACAATACTGGCAGGACTGAAACCAATTCAAACAACTTCTGGAAATGGTGGAATTCCAAAAATAATTTAGTATTAAAATAATGAAACAGAAAACTTCAAATCCCCTAACGAAAAATGTTTATATAGCTACATATCAACTGTACAGAAGGTTAAAAAACTAAAAGAAGCCATTATTACACTAAAATGTGAGATGTAAGTGAAGTCATGGGAACTTGTACAAGTGAAGCAGAAAAGTTAAAGAGCAGGACCTGCTCAATCTGATCACATCGTATCACATTCCTCACCTTTACTGTGAAAGGTAAATACTCCAGGTGTGCTGCTCTTAGTCACAACGACAACTGTCAGCACACCAATCATCAATAATTTATCATGTTCATAAAAAAAAATCAACATCATGCTAAAAATGATGGTTCCACTTTTTGTAACACCAAAGATTTATGTAAAAAAATTAAAAAAATGTATGCGTAGCATTGTCTTCAAAATCTAATAATATCACTATGCAGCCTATATAGGCACATACTCAGCGGCCACTTCATTAGGTTCAACTGCCTGTCAAAGCAAAGATCTAATCAGCCAGTCACGTGGTAGAAACTCTATGCATTTAGGCATGCAGACATCAAGAGGATCTGCCGAATTTCAAACCGAGCATCAAAATGGGGAAGAAAGGTGATTTAAGAGACTTTGAACATGGCACGGTTTTTGGTGCCAGGCGGGCTGATTTGAGTATTTCAGAAACTGCTCATCTGCTGGGATTTTCACACACAACCATCTCTAGGGTTTATAGAGAAGGGTGTGAAAAAGAAAGAAACATCCAGTGAGTGGTGGTTCTCTGGGAGAAAATGTCTTGTCGATGGCAGAGGTCAGAGAAGAATGATCAGGCTGGTTCAAGCTGATAGAAAGGCAACAGTAACTCAAACAAATACAACCAAGGAATGCAGAAGAGCATGTCTGAATGCACATCATGTCGACCCTTGAAGCAGATGGGCTACAGCAGCAGAAGACCACACCGGGTGCCACTCCTGTCACCTAAGAACAGGAAACAATCGGTAACAATACCATCGGCATGGGCTCACCAAAACTGGACAATAGAATATGGTATAAACACTGCCTGGTCTGATGAGACCATGTACATCCCTTTATGACCACAGTGTACCCAGCTTCTAATGGCTACTTCCAGCAGGATAACGTACTTTGTTACAAAGCTTGCATCATCTCAAACTGGTTTCATGAACATGACAATGAGTTCACTGTACTCAGAAAGCCTCTACAGTCACCAGATCTCAATCCAATGGCGCACCTTTGGGATGCGGTGGAACGGGGGGGTTTACATCATGAAGATGCACCCAACAAATCTGCAGCGACTGCATGACGTGATCATGTCAATATGAACCAAAAGCGAAACCAGAAATGTTTCAAGCACCTTGTTGAAGCTATGCCATGAAGAATTAAGGGAATTCTAAAGGCCAAAGGGAGTCTGGCCCGGTACTAGCAAGGTGAACCTAATGAAGTGGTAGATGAGTGTATATATATATCTATCTATCACTATACATAAATGTTACTCACACACTAGCTGATGAAAACCAAGGGTAAGCACAGTTTAAGTTGATAATGAGACAAATGATGGTAATGTGTCAAGAACAAATAAGGCTTCAAAACTTGCCGGTGGGAGTACCCCAAACTAACCAATTGATGCTGGGGCTAAATAAGGCTTCAAAACCCATGGTGGGTGGGAGTATCCTGAACTAACCAATCAATGCTGCCGCTAAATCAGGCTTCAAAACCCCATCCAGAAAATATCCTAAACTTATGTGACCTGATGTCAGAACATCGTAATATAATGACGGACGGTTCAGTCACTACTGCATGCCATCAAGCCAAGAGGCAGCATCAGTTGGTTAAACTTTTAAAAACAAATTTCATACAGCGACAGTTCATAAAGATGGCAACAGATTACCTTTGTGGAATCATACTTAGACTATATTAACACCACATGGATAAAATGTACACATTAAAACTGTTTTATGATACATTCTTAATGGAAAGCCTTCATTACTAATGTACGAGAGGTATACTATCTCCAGGAAACCATGTTTATTTTTTTCCAATAACATTTTAGATAGTAGCAAAGTGCAAAAGATAAACTACAACAACATGCAAAACGGTCCCACATTGGAAAAACTTCTACGTAAAAGTTCTAAATAGTTTAACTGTATACATAACATTAATCACACATTTTTGCTTTTATTACAAATTAAACAAACATTTAGGAAAACTAATTAAAGGGGGCATTTTTAAGGCTCATTCAATAAGAAATTATCCACTGGATTACATCTCCAAATACATTGTCTCTAGCCCAATTAACTGATGCATATGTGAATGAATCTCTAAAAGTCTTCATTACACAAGTGACTAAAGGGCGGGACTTCCTGGGAAAGAGGCATTTGTTCTGAAATGAAATATTAAGGTTGTCAATATGAGGGACTCCTGCCGAAAGGAGTACGCATGTATTAGGACACATGTTAGATTATGAGGAAAAAGGTAGACATTACACAAACTCAAAAGGCACTGCATGACTGTGGAATATAAATCAGGAGATCAACTTTGCTCCATTTCCATAGGATTTCAAAAGGCTTTTGGTCAGAATTACTAACTATGGATTAAGAGTAAATAGAGGCTTATATGAACAGAGATGTACTCTACAAACTGATCATCTGAAACAAATGGAGAGATTCTAAGTTACACTTCCTTTGAAATCCAATTACTGTTAAGCCTGTGCTTATTAAGTGGGCATGCACAGCTTACCTTTGAAAAGGTAATGGACTTCCCCATAAACGTAGCTTCGTATAGGAGACTCCTCACATTTAGTGTTCACTGTAGCCCAACCAGGTGCCCAATTTACAGCTACCACAAGTCAAACTGCTACGCCTCACAATTTAACAATGGAAAACACGTTTAAAAATCCTTGCTTTATAAATGAGGATAAAGATTAAAGATATACAATGAACCCACAGAATAACCCTCCCCACCCCTGATAGGTCAAACGTTCTGGCTGAAGTCAGTCCGTCTTGCTAGCTTCAGGTTAATACCATCAAACGTCCTGGTAACAGTAAAACTGTGCCAAATGACCACTGAACATTTGAATAATTGAGCATGTGACCTCAATTGCCTGGCCAAAATCCACACTGCACATGTTGAATTTTTTTATTGCTATAAATAACTGCATTTTCGTTAACGTACTCGCAGGAAATTTCCAGTTATCTACTTCCATGTGTGTTTACAATATTTATACACCAAAAAGACCAAATGCACGTATTTTGCATTGTAATGTGCATTTTGCCAAGGAGGGGCTGACATATGGGGCACCACTCCACATGTCAGGAAGCAGCATCCCTTGGCCTTTGACATGCAGAAGTAGAGAATATTAATTAGCATGTCACGGTAGTATTCAGTTTCAGGCAATAACCTCCATGGTACAGTTTCATCATTAAGACAGAGACAGCCACAGCTTTAAGCTGCTGTCAGTTGTAGAACCATCATATTCCTAGATACACTTAACCACACATAATCCTCAATACTATTGTCTAACAGCAGGCACAAAGTATGCTAGCATGCATTATGGGGGGGGGGGGTTCTTAAAAATGTTAAAAACTGCAATAGAAACAGATCACGACCTCAGGCAGGTCATAACAGAATATTGATATAGTCTGGCATTCTAAGATGGTACGTATGGCATGTAATCTTCTGTCAAAAGCATATAGCGACACATTTTTTTTTTTGGCTGGTGGGTCAGCGCCAAGCAGCAGGTTTTCGCACACCCCACTGTCAAAAAGCGTATAAGCGCACGGTTACTTACGCCGGTTCCTGGCTTCTTCAAAGAGTTTTGGTGCACTTTCAAGGGCGAACGCTCGCCGGCTGCCTCCTCTTTTCTCCCCCCCACCCCCGTGACAGCGCGACCACACGAAACGAGGGGGCTCTCCCTCCGCTCACCAAATTATTAAGCGGCACAGATTTCGGCCGAAGCAAGGAGGGAGAGGCAGAGACGGCGTTACGGGCCGGCTCCCCGTCGCCAGGCGAGCTCCTATTGCGGTCCCGCAGAGCGGAGCTGCTTTACTGAAAAGCCGCAGCCAGGACCCAAAGACGGGAGCCGACTTCTTCCAGCTGGGTCTTATAACTCTTTACTTTAGAGCTCAGACGTCTTTGCTGCCACAGCCGCCCGACACTGACTCGCCAGCTTTCTGTCTAAATCATCTTCTCTGCAGTGTTCCGTTCGCATCTTTTGAAAGCAAACTATGAGCTCCAGTGCATAATATCAAGCCGTACTCGGTTCATACTCACTTATTTGCTGCAGTGCGTCAACGTAATTATTCAACTAAAATATACTGCTTCAAGATGAAAATTAAGCTAAACTTTTTTTTCCCCCCTTATTAAAAAATACAACATATTTCATATAGGAAGTATCAAACAGCCAACACAGGACACCCTCTGTCCCTTTTCAACTTCTGATTTAGAAGAAGTACATTATAACAAATAACTATTGAATCTGAACAGCGAAGACGAAAAGGTCTACATAAGAAGAATATTCTGACCCAGGGAGAGCCCATCGATACAAACCCTTGACAGATCAGATACCTATGCCTTTTGAAAACTTCCTCTGTGTTTTAAGCATGTTTCCTACGGGTTTAAGGCATTCGTTTCGTAAAGACTTCAAAATACTTGACATTACCTCGGGCGGGACGATTTTGGGGCACATAGTAACCAATTACATAGTTACTAATTACATAGTAACAATTACATAGTTACTAATTACATCGTAACCAATTACATTGTAACGAATTACATCCCAGCAAACAGGGAGCGTTCCCGCAATGTCCAATTACGTTCTTAACGTTCCTGTAACGTACCTGTAACGTTCGCTGGGATAGTAACCAGTTACTTAGGTAGCAAAGAACGGAGCGTCACGTGACTCCGTCCATTCCCAGTATAACAGTAAATCAGTCTCATTTAGTCGTTTATGTACATCTAAAGATAAATGTCTAAGTTTATTTTCCCCCAGTTCTGTTATTAAAAAAATATGTGTGGCAAAATATGGTACATTTAAGAACTCGGGATGTACCAAATGCGTTATTTCAGAATGGGAGGGCAGGTGTCGTATGTTTTAGCTGTTGGGAGGAGTGGACATGTCCCTCTCAGACGGACACTATGTGCCCCCCAAATATTTACATAACATTTATTATAATACATAAGACAGTCGTTTTGGTCCCACACCCCTGATTAGCTGTACGGAGCACGCGTTCCATGCGGCTGTCCCGTCAAGCTGACGCGCCCGGGTTACTTTCGCGCAAAACGACGAGTTTTGCTAAACACAGGGCATATCTGCAAGAGACATGTTCGTATGGATGAGAACGGTTAGCTTTCAGAGCCCGAACCGAACCGAACCGAGCCTCGTCGCCGAAACGTTTCAAGGACAAATCCTTTTAGTCGATGAACGGCGTGCACCTTACTCGTCAACGGACCCTTAAAAGTTAGCAGTAAAAGAAACGAAGTCGGCTACGTGTTATTAATTTTTAAACGTCACTAAATGCCACAGATATTAATACATTAAAAGGCATATAAAGATGCGTCTATCGACAGTCACGGCGATATGCATTTCGTTCCCCGGCATCTTGTCAGTTCCTCGCTTTGAAACGGAAATGCCTGGGAAACGTACGTATTATCATCTAATCTATCCTCATCACGAAGCTTACTTTCTTTTGAAAGGCAATCTCGTAATGACATGAGATATACGTGAGAAAAATTTAGGAATAAAACGAAAAGCTCGAAGGAAAAAGAACAGCGCCACGTACTTTCATTATAAAGCCTCGGTTACGGTACCTTGTAAGCCTGTGGCGGGTGTCCAGGTGAAACTGGAACTTAAAGGGCCAGAAGCCGATTTGTGCCTAATAGTGGTATAATTTATGCGAGTAACCAGAGAATCCTGTCATGTTGCGCATGCCTCTTTAAACAGCAGTCTTGCATTTCGTACTTAGGGTGTCAAAGTACTGAGATTCTGAAATGTTGTCCTGCTAGTCACTATGGCCTCAGGACCAAAGAGAAATAACTTTTCTTGCACATCTGTTGACCTCAGTGGAAATGCAGGTTATGTGTAATGGCAAATTATTGACAGCTAATGTATGTTTATTACATACCATTAAAATTTCAATTAACAATTATAAAATATGCATTTAATATATTGGTGTCTCTAAAAGTGCCCATAGTGTGCAGTTGTCGCTACTTGGCGCTAAATGAGGCTTCAAAATCTTTGGTGGGTGGAAGTATGCTCCAGCGTTGATTCGTAGTTGGGGGATATTCTCACCCACCACGGGTCTTGAAGTCTCATTTGCCCCATCACTGGGAAAATCTGCATCTCTACTGTACATTACAATCCCTATGCATTTGCTGTGCATGAGTGTGAATGATTGGCATTCCATCAAGCGTATCCCCTGCTAGGTGCCCAGTGTGTCATTGCCCGGGATGGCTCCATGTTCACCTGGCCTCTGCATTGGATAAACAGTTCTCAAAAGTGAATGGATGGATAATTAATAAGACTACAATTGAATACCTGTCTTTGCATGATATTTTTATGACTAACCACTGGTGCACAACTCAAGTTGCACATTCTTCAGCTGATCGATACGTTTTTTTCTACATGGCAACAGAATATGACATCAAGTCCCGGTTACCAGACCTACATTTCAGATTATGGGAGACACGTGTACTGCACAGCCATCGCCATGGGCTCCGTCATACATAACAGTTGCTAAGGGAAGCCAGCAAGCAAAGTGGTTCACAGAAGAGGATGATGTGCTGATGACATGGATAGCAGGCAATGGGCTGTCCGATCTATAAAAGACATCTTTCCTATGTGAAGACATTTTCCATAAAGCAAGACCCACTCATCACATAAAGATGGTGAAGTCATTGAAGGTGAGAGTGTGCAGGTCACTCCCTCAGTGAAACAAGAGTGATACAGCATTAAAACTATGCATTTTACTTGAATTACTTCTCTAAACGTAATGCTGGACATTGTCTAACTTTTGGAAATGGATAGTTGACTTATAGTATGTCATCTTAAATACTGTAAGTGCTAAAACCTAGTGACAATACATGAATAAGCAAACATGTCTATTTTAATTTGTATGAGTAAAGAGATGTTATGCTAGTAACCACTGCTTGTCAGACTCTGTCTCCTGGCTTTTTAGTAAGGCCTGAATAAAGCCTGGCAGATTTGAACTACAGCGTCCTGCACTTGGTTTGTTAAGATGCTGGGTTTAACCAAGACTTTTGAAAACAACACTTTACCTCACACTCTTGTTATTAAATTTGCTTCACCTATAAATAACTTACTACTAATTCTGCATAAACTGTAACAGGAGGTGAAATACTGCAGAATATATGTAATTATCCAATGGCTAAAGGCAAACTTCTCATAATTGTTTATGAAAGGCTAACTTGTACTTGGATGGGACCTAAATATAAAAAAAAGTAAAGAAAAAGTTTTTTATAGTTTCTCTTCAGAAGCTTTTAGCATAATTCTAATTTTGTTCATTTCAAATGTAGGGTAATGCATAGTGTTGTACAATCTTGTACGTATAGTTATGACTGTTTCATCCAAGTAACACAATGAATGAATGACATTTAATTTCAGCATAACTTTGCAATATTATCAGTTGCAGTCCACATGCAAGTCATCTACTGATAAAGGGCAAGAATTCCTTTCACTGCCAGATCGTGTTCTATAACTTTCAAACGACATACTTAATTAAAAAAATGTTCTAAGGTTACATTTAAGGTTACATGGGACGGTCAGCACATAACATCAAACATGAGAAGTGAGTGGGAGTGAGTGGGCAGTAATAAAGATAGATACTGTGTGACAATACCACTGTCCTTGTGACTGCTGTGTTTTTCAATACAATTAAAACCCAATCACCAACTCTAGGCTGATGCAGTGGATAAAAGAGGAGTGTGCCGCAGCCTCCCTGGACAGGGGTGAAACGAGGACGAGTGCTAAGGTTCCCAGTTTGTCCATCCTTCAAGTGACTTTTCAGGATACTGCTCACAGGAGAAATGGAAACCAAACTCGGAAAGTCCCCAAGGTTCACACACTCACCCTGCTCAAACCATGCTCTGTCCCATCCCACACTGCCGTTTTTCAATGTTTTGATTCCGCTCTTTATATGTAACAAACACAAAAGTTTCAGGTCTTTTTAAATGCATGCTTATTACTTACTAATAATACGATCCAAGCAGGTCTGTTCATTTAAGTTTTCATGTGCTGCCATGTATAGCATGTGAAGGAAAGCACAAATAAATCCTTATGAATATATGAAATGGAGAGACTGATTTAATAGTCAGGGCATTCTAACATGTTATTATTTCTGAAAAAAAGAACACACATATAAAACTTTAAAGATTATATTTACAACACAGACGTCTGAAAGGTAGAAGTACAACATTGTAATAAATAAAGTAAAATCAGAAGAGGTTTTCTGGGTTTTTGAGGCAAAGTAAAGAAAGCAGGAGTGGAAACCGTTTAACTTTCTTTAAAAAAATCTAGTAATCTGTAATACCATGCTAGCTAAATCTAAAAGGACTATACCAATTTACATACTAAACTGGTAATTCTATACTGCAAAAATTAGAAACTGGGACTGTGGTTGAAATAATGGGAAAATATTTTTAAAGGGAAATACTTATTCGGTTAATTGAAGAGACTGGGAAAGATTTTTCGGTGTACACAGCATAGATTTACCTCAGTATAGTTGTCAAATTTGAATAACTTATCAAAGATGTACAGTATGCATTCATAAGCCATTTAACACAAACCTTTTGTTGCTATAATTATATTCTCCCTCATCACCCAACCCCAACCCTCCACCACCACTTACAGCAGCTCCCCCTAGCACTAAACCACTCCCTTCCCACATGAAATTCACATAGGATTTCCTGTCAGAGAAATTTTATCTCTCGCCTTCTTTTTTATACATTCTCTATCATGCTAACACACTCACCTTCTAGAGACTAGCTATTTTCAAAATAAAATTGTGCATTCAATACACTTTTTTTTTGTAATCTCATTTACATTTGGGATTTATTAACACGGTTGAAACGGTTGGTTTCACACTGAGACACGCATATTACACAGTACTGGAATCAAAGGCTTGAGTTTTAACAACGATTCTTCCAGTTACACCGGGTTTATTTGTCTTACAGATATCTGTTTTTGAAACAGATGGTAATTGCGCTTTCACATTAATTGTATTGTGTGCTAAAAACCCGTCACTGAAGCCCAGCCTCAACATCGTCTGATAAAAATGAAGCACAAAGTTTCTCTTTGCTGCCACCTAATGCAGATACACACAAACCCATTTTAGTGGAATGTTGTCAAACGGCAGGATGGGTGGCCGTCATCCAGCCGCGGCAAAATATTGGGATTTTCGGAAAACGACGCGATTGTGATATGCTAATTTAATCATTCTGCCTACCCTTCCACCTATCAATCTAATCACTTAATCAGTATTCGCAGGAAGCAGAGTTGCATGTACAAATACTATTGCAGTCTTTCATCCGGGGGCTTTCCCCCCATCTATTAATTTTAGTGATGGTTCACTTTAATTATTATGAAAATTAAATCAAAAGTAATCACCAGATTAAAGCCAGCTCTGATATAATTCAACTGAGCGAACATAAATCTTTAAATCTGTAAAACCACCCCGCACCAAAGAATCTTGCACCGGCGATTAATGCGATTACCATTCAGCGAAACTATTATGGGATACCTGCTGTTTGATATAACCAAGGCGTTCTTATAATGCCGGTAATGTTTTGTGTGGTGGGCCTGTGGTTCACTGCAAATAAAAACAAAACACGCATACGTAAAAAAAAAAAAACAAAACAAAACAAAAAAAAAACAATTAAAACCTACTGACGCAAAATCTCCCCAATAAACAAAGGCTCTGCAATTTTATAGCTTTTCAGCTCTTTGAAACGCCGCGGGCACTTCAGAGATGTATTGCTTGTGTGTGCATTTGATCATTCAGTTCTCCGTCTAGATCCCAATTAAGTTGCACGGATAGGCGTGTACTCCATTTGGCCGTGAAGCATTGCAAATATAGATACTAATACAAGGAGCCCACATGTACTGTATATCCTCTGGATTCTAGGCCTATTAGCAAATTTCTATGTGCCCAGTTTTTTATGTTATGCATATAAAACGCATATGGCACGAGACAGCACGCAATTGTGGCATGTTGATGCTGATGTTGCTTGCATCATGTATCGATCACCTGGTGTATACACCCTTCGTGAGGTGTCTTTAAAGCGTGCACCTCTCAAAGAAAGTTTTGACCCTTGGATACGTGCGTGCCGAAGCGCGGTTAGTAATATCATGCGCTTTCCAGCGCCAGGAAATTATGGATCTGATTTCTTTTATATATATCATTTTTGCAGGTGCAACATTTTGAAAGGTACACAATGATGCCAATAAAGCCGCCCGTTGTGTCACCATGCATATCCATAAATGTATATAATTATGCAGGTACTCACATGGCCAGTGGATGTCAGGTCTGGGAGGTTTTAATAGGCTGCTGTGCGCCGTATCTTGCCTTCGGTTGCAGCAGGTTGAGAGATTGCTCCAGGATTCGACAACTTCGCAGTTTCAAACCGCAAAGGATGCTTTCAGGCGCCTCCAGGTTGTTGTTAAGAACGGCCTATAAATAGGTAACTTTTTGGTGGAAACGGTTAACAAATGAGAAAGGAAGGCGTAATTTTGCGCAGGAGACTGATTCTCGGCTAGAACTGCCCCTTTTATTCCATGGAATCGGAACTTTGGAGTTTTTTTTTCAAAGTATTACAAGTAAAATGATAATAGATAAGAAGTCTGGTAGCATGCCTAACAAACAAGGAAAATATAATATGCATTATCCCCACATCTTATTATTCATTTTTCATAGGTTACAGTTCAAAGTTCTGAAGGAGAACCAGAGAGATCTCTATATTTTAGTCATGTTATGGTTTATTCTTTATTCTGTAGTGGGCTTTTTTATTTTGAATCAGAATCTGTGCTGTAAAGTATCCGGAGATTAACAAAATATAAAGAAAGACTAAAAAAGCGATAAAAGACGCGCGGTACCCGCACACACATTTTATTTGGGTTACCGGCTGAATATCGCACTCTCCCTATAGGCTTAAGGGACACCATGGCTGTCGGAATATAATTTATTTATTAGAATTTCGGTCGTCAGTCCATCGTTGCGTCACGAAGTATTTTCAGAGCACTCAATTAATCTCGCACGGAAATATTTTTATTCTAAGATGCTAAGTTTAATAAAGAAAAAAATCAATAATTAGGCCGCGTAATTAATGTTTTTTTCTATATTTAGGCTCATTCTGACTACGTTGCTTTACAGGAAGATACAGGGTTCCCAAATCAATGCACATGACCAACAAATTAAATGGTAATTAATGTACGTGATGTCAAGAGTGATATCTCTTTTAAAATGAATTATATTAAATACACAGCTGTTTGCAAACGCGTAAGCACAAAACGTGTGTTGATGTTTCCTCCCAATATGGATTTGGAACTTAGAATGAATAAGGAAACAGCGTTCACTGTACATAATAGATGGAAAATCTTTAAATGTCACTAACGGCATTGCGATGAGCCCCGCACGTCTCTTAACTGACGCGGGTATTATTAATGTCAAAATGTTCCTTTGACAGGTGCTTTTGTTGGCTGTATAAGGCGACAGGTATTCAGTTTATGCATAACAAACGTGTTACCGCGCCACGGCCTGCACCTGTCATTAGGGCTGATATTTCTGATTAGTAACTGCAATAAACTAAGTTACAGTGGCATTTCTGGACGTAAACACCGAAAATTTTCTGGTGGAACGGGATAAAACACAAGCTAAACTGACTGGAAACTTTCAGATTGTATGCAGCCTATTACAAAATGTAATTTTTCTAATATGAAAAAAATCAATTTTTCTAACTTAAATGAATATTTATACCAACATCTGCGTGGTTTTAGAAAAGGCAAAGTTTTTTTTATAATACTAAATTGATCATTTGTAATAAGCTCTGCTAACCAATATTCCCTTTTTCTTAATTGATCTAAATAGATCATTCAAAAGTTGCAAATTACAAATACGCAGTGGTGGAATATATAAAAATGCGCAGTCGTTTTTTAAGATGTGATATATGAGAAGATTAGTATGGATGATGCAATGAAAAGCTGCTCAGGATATCCCCCAGTAGCTATACGCAAAGTTTGGCGCCACAGTCTCTGTTGACCTGATTAAGTTTAACAGACACTCACAACGGACGTCTTTTATCTAAAAATCGTGCAAGTGCATTTTATTTATTCAGTTAAGTGATTAAATTGTTCTACAGTGTCATATTCACTGCCGCATAAATGCGTTCTTGAAAATTTCCTCATTTTTGCAATGACCACATATAGCATATTATATTATACAGTAATTCCAGAACGAAATGAAAACATCATCTTATACATAATAATTGTTTTGAACTTTTTGCTAATTATTATTTTTAAATAACACATGAAGTCGCGTTAACTTGTGAATCTCGCCTATGTGTGAAAAACGTTACCTGGCATTTTTTCTGCTAGGAATTATTTCTGAGTTCTGAAATGTTTGATGTTCCCACAAGTTACCTTTTGATTAATGCGCGCTTCACTTTTTCTCTGTTTCATATTCATATCTAATCTCATGGCCCATAAACTAATAACAAAAGGCTGGCACGAATTATTTCATCCGCTGGACCGCTTGGAAAAGCTACTGTTTGTAACACGCACTTGATTTATGAAGGTAAAAAAAAAAGGAAAGTTGCTGTACGTTCAGACTCTGATTGAAATGTTTTATTTTTCTTTAACGACTTCTCCCGTTGTTTAATACTCTTGAAAGGGCAGTACTAAAAGTAATTCCCCAGATTCAAGGCAACGTGTATTGGACTGATGAATAAACAACAGGACTGTAAGCTAAGACAAAAGTTGACTTGTTCGAATGCTTGGAATTATTTGTAATATTTTCAGGCTCGTGTCTGATAAAAAAACGCAAGATTGAACACGTTGTCTTTCCTATTTGTGTTGTTTTAATAAAGGTACGGCCTCATTTTAAAAGAAAACGCACCATTATGCATTATGATTATTATAAGGCTAAATTCACCACTTATTTTATATGATTACAAGTGTCATGCTATGAAGTTGTAGGCGACCAGGGCAAAAACACGGAGGGGGGCAGGGTAGGGATGCTGGAGCTGGGGGGACGCGGCTGTTCTGTCAAATAGAAAAATAAGAAACGTATACCTTTACAAAATTCTACCGTGCGCTGCAAAAAAGTGCTGCCATATTTTATGTGACTCCTGTGTCCCGTGTGGCTGTGTCCCCTACTGTCTGTTCTCAGCCACGGTGTTAATAGCCAGCGCACGGGGTTATTGATGATTAGAATGGGATAATAAAGTGCAAAAGAGATTGCCCTTGAAAGCAGGCGCTGCCTGCTAAGAACACCTTCGCCGTTTAATATTAGAGAAACAGAGAAGTAAATAAAGCCATTTAAATCAGTCGAATCGGTACATTTCACAGTTGAAATTAGGACGTTTATAGTCGTGTCTCTTTTTACGCGGCAGAATCGTGATTTAAGGTCGTGTCTAAGAGTTCTGGAGTAATGTTTCATTTTACAAAAATAATAACATGGTCATCATTTTTTGAAGTTAATTTCTACATCACAGACACTCATTGAAACGTTGTATATATATTGACGATTATAATAGTGTTTTCAAAGGAGAACTGAATTGAAATGATTTGGACGACTTTTAATCACGATAGGCCATGCGGGTACTACGGCCAGTCCGTAATATTTATATAAAATGTGATTTCGACCACATTAAACCACATAACTCTCAGCAGACTTGCTCGCATAGTTCGCCACCAGTTGCTATAGCGTCCGGATTTGATGCTAACTTTCTGATGCTCTGGGTGTCCGTATTATTGCTTTAAATGACAGATTTTAGCCGCAGATATGGACCTTTGGCCACACAAGACGTGGATCCTCTTTATTGTCTATCAGGCGACCCACTCTTCATTTTCACTATATACTGAATAAAAACGGGAAAATCGGAGAAAATTCTTTTTAAAAATTAACTTTCCGACAATCAACATTAATTATGTCATAAAAAGCTAGATGTTTATCAAACTCGCAATATAAGGGCTTGTAAACTCTGGTTACACTCAAACTCCACGTATCGAATGCAAAATCGGCTCCCGTTCTCTCATCTCCCTCAGGCAGGCCACTTCAGGCTTTACAAACAGCAGAGCGTGTGTCTGTCTTTATTAGGGGCTGCAAAGATGCCTTCATATAGAGGAAATCCTGTGTGTGTTTTGTAGCTGCACCTGGGTATCTCCAGTATTGTCCTGGTCTGATAATAAAATATTGCTCTGAAGGCCAGAGCTTGAAATGGACTATGTAACCCTTTAACTGGGAGTAAATGGAATAAAGTGGTAATGCGATACTTCCTTTGTATCAAAGTGCTGCATGCTATCCTGCACCTTTGAATGAAAACTCGACTGTGCGATTGCAGCCATGTGTATTTCTTTTTCTGTTTGAAAAAACCTAAGTGCCTAAGTGGCGTTGAAATGCCTGAAAAAAAGTTGGATATTATTCCCGGAGCAGGCTTTCCAAAAAGGGACATAGAGTCTTTGGATTTTAAAGAGTTAAACGGGTATTAGAATAATTTTTACACATCTTAAAAAGTCAAGCTCCAAACACATGGTTGTAGTACTGTCAGGACTGTGGAATTAACAATTAGCTACTGTATGCTTAGAAGCTGCGAATCTGTGATGCTGACTATTTTCTTCTCACCGTTTCATTTGTAAGCAAAGCAAGCAAGCTGTAGAGAAAGGTAATTTTAGTATTAAAAAATTCGGCCCTGAGGTAGACTGACATTCCACCCAGGGTGTCCCCTGCTTCTGATCCTTTTCTTTCTGGGCAAAGCTCCAAGCTAACAGTAACCCTGTCCTGGATAACGAGTTGGAAGACGGATGGACGGATGGATGGAAAAATAAAATTATTAAGTAGTAAACAAACATATGAACAATGTACCAGGAAAGATTTGTGATATACTATCTTGTAATTATCAATGTATTTGATGAATTGTTGAAAATGTTGGTAAAATGTATTAAAATGGGATGAGATCCACATTGAAGTTTTGAATAAGTCAGCTACCATTATTTTGAAACAATCTCATTACATTCATTGACATTAGTAGGCATGGGGCCAGACTGTCTGACTGGACCATTTCCAACCTGTATCCAATATATGACATGCTCAATTCTCTGACACAGGAGACGCTACACTCTAGTATTTAGAGTTCCTCATCGCTAACCCAATGTCCAGATGATATCTGCTCAAAGGGATGAGCCCTGGATCTATTTGGCTTGAATCACTGTGAGAGATGAACTTTGACAAGTTGAGCTGGAAACTGTGGCCTTGCCAAATGCCCTCATAGTACTCGTAGCTCTGCTCCACAGAAGATTGAGGGATACCCTACTAGGGAGCCTGTTATACACCCCTGCCAGTTGTTGAGATGTTCTCTTAGGTTCATGTGCTGAGGTGCCCCTCATATACGGAATAACAATGTTGAGATAGTTATATCAAGAAACCCAACCGGACTTATCAAGAGACCATCTGCCCAGCCTGTTATCTTTGTTGGCTAATCCTTAATGGTGCTATGTACAGTAATATTTCGTTAACAAACCTATGGAGGTATAATACACAGGAGAAACTTTAATTAAATCCAGCCTGTTTCATGCAAATGTGTATGAATCTCTGAATTTTTAGAGTGTCTCCACTCCACCTGAAACCAGTAATGGATGAGGCATATTTTTTATTTATTTTCAACACTATAAAGAATAACGTATAAAATGTGACAAGCTATCTAAAGAATTTGAATGCATAATTGATGGGGGGCAGCATAAATTAATATGATTATGTCATAGTTGAGTACCATTGCTGCTTGATATAGAGAAGTGCCTTGAAACGAAACATGGCTTGAGCCGATAGACATCAATATGTAATGTACATTATCCTGGGCCTATCATCTTCTCACCATGTGATGACCGTGGCAGTAATTTGAATTCTGTGTCTTTTGTGCAAAGACACTTTGGACTACAAGTCAGAGGACTGCTTCAGTATTCTACCAGGGAGATGCTGCGTCATCTCTTGTGGCCAGAGAATAATCTGACTTCTAATAACAGTATGGTTTGGTTCAGATTTTATGACAAGAAACTGCACATCAAAGTAAGAGTCTCTAGTCATGTGATTAGCATACTTTTTTTTTCTCTTAAAGGTTTAAAGTGAATACATTTCTGGTTTTCAGCATGAATGGTGCAATTTAACACACCAAGGTCACGTCATGAAAAAATGGAAGCGGCAATCTAAAAGGAATTAGTAATTCTTTTTGTCTACCACAAATTACCGACACATGTGAAACATGTAGTCTAGGCAAACCGAGAACCCTGACATTACACCCCATTCGTGTTTCCATCCACTTTTGAAACCACTTATTCAGGAGAGTGTTCCACTGCATTGCAGCCTTTTTGTCAAAACTTGCACATTAAAAGTACAGAAGTATGTAAAACTACAAACCAGGCAAGAAAACCGCAATGAGATTAGATTAATGATACTCAAAAATATACACTAAAAAGAATGCAAAATTAACACAGGACTGTTACATTTAAAAAGAACCTAAAATGGAATATTTTGGCACCTTAACTTCCACAATGAGCAGAAAAACGTTGTCAAGCTGCATTGAGGTCAAGAGCCGTCAGTTATAGCGCAGAAAGAGAGAAGGAGAAATGGAGGGGGCCAAGGCAGGAGATTGGTCTATTTCCAGGGATTAGCTCCTCATACACTGTACAGTAGGTAGAACGAATCAATATTGACACTCAGAGTCATCACCGATGACCCAACTCAGTTAGGTCAGGATGCTTGCTAAGAACTCCCTCTTTAATGGATCAACACGTCAGGAGACTGCAGTAAGTATTCAAGTATGTCTCATGTAGGTTATTTACCACTCAGAAAGAAGATCCAGCAGAAGGAATAAAATGTTAATTACAATAATAATTCATTGATACATTCAAAAAATGAAATGAAACATTTTGGGGACCAAGGAGATGGCTCTATTAGAGAAGACTTCGAGAAACCCTCTGGTTGTATTGGTGACCAGTTGGACCATATGAAGCTGTCGAGGGAGAAGGGACAGTTTTGACAGAGTTTGAGGGCAAATGTGGACATAAAGAGCCTGAAAAAACACATAGATGGTGAACCAAAATGTACACACACAAGCAAGGATACTGGTGTTTAAAACATAGTGTAGATGAAATACTACACAGAGTTGATGCTTATTTAATGAATGGGGCTTTGGTAAAACAGATGAACGTTTTCACCTGTTTACCTGGCTGTCCATTATGATAAGCCAAACTGAACTAACTATTCTGCAATACCTTTTTGTACATCTTAGACTTATATATACAATAGGATATTAAAGGAGGAATTTCAGGTTAAATCTGTTATTGTAAATATGTTATTACAAAGTGCCAGGATGACCAACTCCAGTCCCGAGCTCCGTTCTGGGTATTACGCTATGCCTAGCCCTGTTTACCACAACTCAGCCTCACCTGAACATTGAAAGTGCCTGGTCAAGTATAAGAACACTCCCATTCGCCCAAACCATTTGTGCGGTCCTTAGTGGCTTTGTCATATCTGTGGTCCTGTGTAATTCCTGTTTGGGTTGGGTTCCTCTTTTTCTGGTCCTTTGTCTTGTGACGTCGATTTATCTTTTTGCCCCGTATGATATACCTTGAATTTGTGATCCCCTGCCTACCTTTGGATAATGCTTTGCCATTTTTATTTTTTGCCCTTGTTTGCTTCAACCTGTTTCTGACCATTTGCCTGCCCTGTGGACCTCGATTCTGGAATGATACTCTTTTGCTCCTGTACATGGATCTTCTTCTGATCTCATCATTATAAGCAACAGTTCCACCCTCTTTAAAGTTTTCTCCAAGTTTTAGCAGCTAAGGATTGTTAGTCTGTTTTGTAACTCTAATGCAGTAGTCTACTTAACACTAATCGATGTATAAGTAATATGCAATTCTTTTATAAATTGGCTGAACCTATTATGTAATTTGCTGGCCACTAAAAATAAATCAAAAGTAAACATTTTCTGTTGTGAGTGTGTGCTTGTATTAGGAATGGAACAAATGAGGTTTCAAAACCAGTGGTGGGTGGAAGTATCGCCAACATTGATTGGAAGTTCAGGATACTCCCATTCACCAATGGCATTGAAGCCTCATTTATCACCAGCATTGATTGGTAGCACTCCCATCCATCATGGGTTTTGAAGCCTCACTTGTGCCATCACTGGATCATATGAACATGTGTTGAATTGACATCCTATCCAGGGTATTGCCCTGCCTTGTGCCTCTGTGACTGTCTAGGGTAAGTTCTTGGAAGATTGACGGATGGTCAAACAATTGCAGTTATAGAGAATTCATCCATTCATTGACTCATGCTTTCACATCTTACAGTACAGGCTTACAGGTATAGCAGTATTAGATTTGGTTAATTAACACACTTGTTTGGGAAAAATCGGCATTATTTTTATTATATTAGACCTTTTGTTTTGGACTGGTCCAGTGGGAGGGTAATCTAGTGGACCCTATTGCACCTTCATCCTACTTCTCTACCAGCATCGTTAATCACAGGCAAATTTAATTCTACAGAGGGACGACCCATGTTAAATTCAGCTGCATACGCCTCTCATGTTTACTTTGAATATAATATGCTGCTTTGAAAGCTTATCACCCTCCCCGGTTTGATGTATGTGAAGGATGAGGACTTTAAAGTGAGAGTAGCAAATTTTGTAATTTCTGGGGCGCCAAGCTTTGACTCAAATTACGGTTTCTGGCAACAAATGAGCTTTGAGTTTCCGAATCAGTGTATGAGTAATGCTAAACTCTTACGAGTGGCTGTAAGTCGGGATGTCATTGGGTGCTGGCCTCAAACAGTCAGATGAAAGGTTTTGTTTGTTTGTTTGTTTGTTTGTTTGTTTGTTTGTTTCCAGTAGCACTGTATTTGTTTCCAGTGGACAGAAAGTAAATTTAAGTGAGAGAGGTCTGTGGAAAGAAACAGAGGAACAATAAAACAGAGAACCACATCACAGTAGGTCCACATGATGCCTTAAACCACAGTGCGCGGTGAGCAGGGAGGCAGTCATCAGCTGGGAAAACTTGTAATCATGCATATTCATGATGAGACAAAGGGGCTTGACCAAAGAGAGGCAAGAAGGAAACTTTGTACACCCCTTTGTATCAGTGTGCACCCGAAGAGAGTTACAAAATCTGCACGTTTACTCCTGACATTTTAGATGATAAAAAAAGCCAGTAACGGAAAACGGAATCTGATTGCATCAATGGTGCATTCGCATGGATATCCAAAAACTGGCTCATAATGCAATTGTATCACATGAGTAATTCAAACACAGCACAAAAACAATTTTTGAATATGCTTTCTTTTCGTCATATTTGATAGGGTGCCTTGTGAACACTTTGCTCAGATGCGTGCATTTCTAACTTTACGAAGACCACATTTAACTGGCAATGGTGCAGCATTGCTGGTAATCACCAAAACAGCTAAAGGAGATGGCCAGTGGCTGGTGACATCAGACAAATGTGACACACGGTTATAAGCCAAGTGTTACATGGAACATGAAACAATATCGACCATTTAGCTGTAGTGGACTCTTTGGAGCTGCGATGACATGGAAGCAAATCTATTTTGCTCAGGGTTTTTAGAAAAAAAAAAAAAAACAGTCTAACACAGGTGCTGTAGAATCTGTCATCACTTAGATCCACGTAATTTATACAATAGTGACATATGGAATAAATCATGTGTCACGTGTATCTGCAGACCTTTATCTTATGTACCATCCACTAAAAGAATTTCTCATTCTTTAGAAGCAGTGGAACACGACATATTGTTGAGGTGCCGAATATGTTGGAGCACGTGAAAGATAATTGCCAGGAAGTATAAAGATGGTGAGATCTTAAACATGGCATGTGATATTGCAGGTGTGTCAAAGATGAAATTTACGCTAATGTAATTGCCTTGGAACAACACATCAAAGAGATTGGGAGATTCTAATAGTAGAAATTAATGTTAGGTATGGTTATACATTCAGTTATGCTGTGGTCTCACACCTCCAAAGCTCTGGGTTTGACTTGTATGTTTTGAGATGGGATTTGAGGAATTTTCCTGGTGTCTCAAAAATACCTCCAGAGTGTACGCTCTGTTTTGGACTGGCATCTTGTCTAAGGTGCTCCCTGTCATGTGCTCTGTGATTCCTAGGATACACGTACTATAAGATAGATGTGCAGTTTTGGAAAAATGGATTTGTGCATAAATATATATAAATACCTCTGCATTGTGATGCTGAGATGCCGTGTTTGCTTCACATCAATATAAAGTGTGAAGAGTAAGCAGCGTTAATGACATAAGGCCAGCCTGCTCTTTCTTTCACCTCCTCACATGCCATATTCCTGTAGTTGATGGCACACTGCTTGGCGTGTTTGAAAAGTGATGCGCTCATTGAGTCTGAAATCCCCAGGGAGCTGGTCAGATGCACTAACTTGAGGTTCCCCTGAGCACAGAAACGAAAATCGATAGACAATTTGAAGTTTATATATATATATATATATATATATATATATATATACACACACAGTACACACACACACACATACACATACCACTGTGTTTTAAAAGAACAAAACCCTTTTATTGTTGCAATAATTTTATTGATCATGATCCGATTTTGAGCATTTTTGGCTGAACAGCTTGTGGGTCTGTGTAAATAACAGACAGCACATTCAACGTACTCTGACTGCATAACTTGGTCAGTCTTTTTGACTTGACTGTACTCTGACTGCATAACTTGATCAGCCTTTTTGACTTGACTGTACTCTACTTGTATAACTTGGTCAGCCTTTTTGACTTGACTGTACTCTGACTGTATAACTTGATCAGCCTTTTTGACTTGACTGTACTCTGACTGTATAACTTGGTCAGTCTTTTTGACTTGACTGTACTCTGACTGTATAACTTG
>JAACJT020000021.1:6740047-6757124 GCA_009936485.2 Gymnarchus niloticus | reverse complement strand
AAAGCCATGCCCCCACCCCCATTTGCCACACCCCCTGACCCCCCCTCAACAAAGACTGGCTCCTCTTTTTTCAGTCCAAGCTGTGCCAGACCTGTTCGAAGTTTAGGTGGCTGTGACACATTTTTCTGGTGGTGGTGATTGATTTCTCCTCCAGTTCCCAGTCTTGGAACAATCCTGTCGGTATTGATGACCCCTGATGGCGTGGCTAAGTAAACGACAACTGCTAGGCTGGGATAAACTGGACATGGACGAATCCATGAAAACACAAATTTGGGAAAATTATGTAAAATCTCACTACATTACAAGCAATCATTTTGCATACTGCATAAACTGAAAAAAGGTTTTATGTATAAATTAAATAAATCACTCCTAGTATAAACTCTGTATTTGGTTTTAATCTTCTTCAGAACACAGAGGCAACATGAGAGGCATTCAGGTTATTTGGTATTTTATTATCAGTGCATTTAACATTTCAGTAATATAGCAAACATACAACACTCATAACGAGTACATAAGGTTAAATCAGCTTTAGGAGATGGGAGAAAAGGTAGGCTTTTTTAAACCAGGGGAAGAGCTGAATGGGCAACTCAGATGTATTTGTCATAATATATATACTGTATATATATTAGATATAATCCATATCTCAGAAAGACACATAAAATGTGAGTTCTGTTGTGATTCAGTGTCCCGCAGGTTTAAATCCTCAGCACGGTCTCATGTTTGTGCGAGTGATCTCCTGAAGCGTCACAGCGATGAAGGGGGGCCGGTTTTGGAGGCTCTGTAATCCCATAAAGAGCGGAGTGATTGAAGGTGCGCTGGGGGTGTTAACACAGCGGGTCAGAAGCAGCGGAAAGTCCACCTGCACCGCTGATGGAATTTTAAGATTAATGCGACGGACGGGTCCCACAGCATAACGTGACAATTCGAGAATGCTCGTCCTGAGACTTTGGAGCAAATGGACTCTGGGAGCACAAACCAGTTTTAAAAATGAAGTATGACCAAAAACAAAATTTAAATTAGAGTTATAAACGAATCAAATAAAAAAAAAAAACGATGGGTCTCTTAAGAGTTCATTCTACTTCATTGGCCGTTTCATACCATTGAAGATTAAACTGCAGTTTCTTGAGGCTTGTTTCCACAAACATACTGCTTCATGTTCATCAGGCTATATTTAATTAATATCAACTAAGCTAAATCTATCAGCAAGAAGGAACATCGCCACTGATCCACTGCAGCCGAATGACTCAGAATACGGCTACTGTTCTGTCACAACAGGTTCAAAAACAACAGACTGCATTGTGTGATAGCTATTCCTGAATGCGCCATAAGGGCCATTTATAAATAGACCCTCCTACAGCTATTTTAGTGAGGAAACCTAAATCAGAGCAAATAGCATGGGATTGCTGCTGCATATACCTGGATGCTGGTGGGTTTTTGCAGGAAGTTTCATGGAAAATCAGTCAGTGTGAAAGAGGATGTTAAACCAAGTAAAGGAAGTTAAGACATTCTGACATTCTTCTTCAAGGTTTATATTTGTCTCTTTTACATATTTGTCTGTATACACATATAAATAGATATATATATAGGTGGGTCGCATACATCCTGTGTTGACAAATGGTATACTGTGTTCCATGAATTCTCCACTTCTGAAAGTGGTATTTCCCACAATAATAATCCACTGGAAAGGAAGTGTTGTCACTAAGCGCTTAAGGGACACAAAAACACAGTTACCTGGAAGCCGAGCTTCTTAACGTGTTTGCGTGTCTGTAACTGGTGTTTTGAACTGTGGGTTCCAGCCTCGATCGGCCTGGGACCAGTCAGTGGAGATTTGTGCAGATGAGTTTCCACACACTCGCATTCCACACCCTCATCAAATACACAGAGGATGATGTTCGTGGTAAATAGACCACAAGATGTATTTTTTTCCATCCTAGGCCTGTTTCCTCTCCTTCTGTTACCTTTCCATTCATCATAACAAAATGCCATAGCAGGTTTGCTCGGGTCACAAGTCTGAGCAGGTTAAGTACAGGTTTGTGCCGACTTTGCCGGTTGGTTAGTGGTCTCTGGCTTTTCCAGAGGCAGCAGTTGCTTCTGTCTGCCACCATCTGCCCATGTCTGCGCATGGGCTGAACGGCTGTGACTCGTCTGGAGACCTGGCCGTCACCAGCATTAGTCTTCCTTACTTTTGTGTGGCCGAATCCCCAGGCATGCCCGGGCATCCTAATTAGCTCCAATTGGTGTGGATTACTCCAGGCCTACCTTCCTGTCTCCTGGCCTAAAATCCCACCCCAGACTGCCCACAAACCTCTCTGTCAGCTCCGGCTGTTGTAGTCTCATCTGCCCTCCACAAATCCCTTCTGAAAGAGCAACCCTCCGATGCGACGCGCCCAAACCAAACGCCTGCAGCCACGCTGTCTGCCGCTCGAAGACAAGGAAGAGCGATGTCTATTTTTAAAACGTTTAAAAGAATTTCCCTGGCTGTCTTGTCACCTTGTCCCCAGGTCAAGGTGATATTTTGCCCCGCGTATAAAAAAGTCTTTCCGCTCAGGGAGAAATGAGAACAGACCATGGAAAATTCGGTTCAGGATAAAAGATTGGACTAGTCCCTTTTGCTCGACGAGCACAGCCGGGATCTTTGGCCAGTTGATCCGCACGACAGGAGAAGGAACCGATTGAATCCTTCTCAGCACAAAGCAAAACTCTCCTGCCAAATTTATGTATATTAGGGACATGTGAGTCTCTAATAACACTGCACCAGAGAGAAATTACCAATAACACAAAGAATTTCAGTTCTTAATTTATTATCATACATAGTATTTATTCTTGGGTGCACACTATGGCCAATCAGGAGCAAATTCCAAGAACTAGAAGCTGTTCTTACTGGCGGGCATGTGTGTGGTGTTTACGCGAAAGGATTCAGTGATAGCGGCAGGTGAGGAGGCAACGTTAGCTGGACAAGGACACTTGGTGCGGGAGCTTTCAACACAGAAGGAGTGCCATAATTCACCGGCCCCCAATGCAGAGAGTGAGTTATAGTGATGTCAAACAAGTGAGGGGGAAATGCCTGTTTTAAAGTCACTGCTGTATTAATGTATTTATTTATAAAACTTCCCAATTTAAATCAGTGATGTCCAAAATAAAAGTGTATATATAAGTGACAGGGTGATTTATGGGAATATTCTCAAAATAATGCTATATGTCAAGGGACGATGGTGAAAAGGCAGAGTTGTGGTACACATCGCTGAGGTGGGTGACGTTAAGACGTGTGTTTAGAAACGAGAACGACGGAAAAGCGTGGGTTTAGAAAGAATGACTGTTTGATTTCACCTGTCCAATTTGGGACTGTAATCTAAGGAGGGAGCATGTGCACGTTCCTGTGTAACTTCAATAATCCTGCAGGGTCTATACATATGGGGTCTGCTCACATATCACATGAGTCTTAAGTGCTATCTCATGCAATCTGATTTCTGACACGAGGCGGATGTTTGGTGTGGACGCACTGCTTTTTGGAATCGTAAGAACATTTTTGTTAAGAAAGATGGCCACGTTCTGGCAGTGAATATAAAATTCATGCGTAATACCCAGTAGAACGAGTTATGGTAACAATCAAGAGGAAATCAACTAATGAATAAATTCTTATAGCCATAACTGAATTTGTATTTTAATTATGCTTTCTCAGGCTATCACTGAAAACGTATTTTTTAATCCGTATGACATTTTCGATGCGCACTATTTTTGTCTGTGATACCAAAACAAATCTGAAGCTCAGAGACGGAGTACGCTAAATTACTCTAAAGTTACTCTGCATTTTATCGTTAATCAATAAAAGTATGCTGGCAATATCACAGCTAATGAACAGTTCTGCTCATGCCCAGTGTGTTCACAGTTTAGGGAACACACTAAGCCAGCTCTGCATTTCCACACCTTACCTGATACCTAAATGACGTTGCATAGTTTAACGAAATGAGCGGTTCGGTGGTCGTAAAGCGCGAACGCCTTTGTTAAAATGTGACCGAGGCGCTCCAAAAGGAGAGGGACCACTTGCTCCTCCTTTCTCGTGCCCCTTCCAGACCGGCTCTCGGCATTAAATCACGCCGACGTGCTCCACGCCTGTCAGACACAACAACATTGCAGGCTGTGATTTGTGAGGCACTGCTTACGCCACACAGTGTGCTTCCAGGTCAAGAGTAATTAGCAGAAGTCGGGAGTTCAAGGTGGGGGGGTGTTATTATATTTTTTGCAGACACCAATGACAGGAGGGCACATACATAGACACCCCTTCGCCTCTGGTTTGGTTTGTTGTCGTGTCACTTGTGCCTTTCCTCCTTTTTGAAACATTTTGACAAAAAAAAAAAAAAAACATATGGCAAGTGCGGTATATAGTTTTTGGTATGGAATCATCTGCTATTTATGAAGCTCCGAGACAGAATCAGTTGTGCGTGACAATAAAACAGAATAAGTTGTAACCTGGGACTTCATGACAGACAGTACAAAAGTTTCATGGTCAGCGATCAGTTTATAGTGCGATATGCAATTTAGCACGTCACAATAAAATCATCCATGCTTAAAAACAGAAACATTTTTGAATGAAATAAATGGTAAATAGCGCTATTAAAAATGAAATTGGCCTGGGAACCATGTTAAATATTCTTAAGTGACCCAGAAAAGGGTATCCTTTTATAACTGTCTTTGTACTACCCTATTTCATTTTATTAGGCATATGAAATATAATGAATAACATTTAAATCACTTGTACTGACGGTGTCTATATTGGAGAATTTTACACGTTTTGCATACGCTACATCATTAATAGCAACACTTCCTGAAACACACATTTTTTTTTTTACTAAGCAGGGCACACTTGCTCCATGCCCTCTACTGTTCCTAAGTTTTAGTCAAACTGCTAAATGCTGCACTCTGCTGACTTTTCCCTGTAACTTTATATGTGATCTCCAGCTGTGTGACAGCTCCTTGTGAGTCGTGTCAGACAATAATCTCCCAGCAAACTCGCACGTGTCTTACCAGGTCAATTGCCAAGCCGGATCAAGCGAAAAACCTCAGAGGCAAGAAATGTCCCATCTGCTGAATAGTTACTTGAAAATATTCTTTAACGAATTTCAGGTTAAAATTAGTACAAACAATTGTGTTCCAGACCATAGCTGAAACACCACGGTGATCTTTTTTGTAACGCCATTTCATCTGGCAAATTGCAAAGATTCGGCAGAGCACACTGTGTCTGTGTTTCTTTATTAACCTCCGTTGGACATAAATGATCTTCGTTTATGTAAGGCAACTTACCACGTTCAAATGGCAAGCTTCGTTCTTCTGTCTCTTCAAGCCTACCTGCCATTGCCTCCTTCATGTAGCTTAAAGCAAACACCTCCTAACATGGTAGAACCCCCCACACAACTCTCACTCTGTCCAAAACTATTCAGGTCTTTTTTTTTTTTCTTAGGACAATGTCCTTGTTAATGTGGGCCCTTCCGATAAGGCTGCACCTCTGTGTGTCTCAGACCCTTCATGTTCACCGAGTGGCACATCCATTCAATGTGTTAACCCTTCTCCTACCTATGCGCAGCATTTAAACAATTAGAGCACCAGGTTCTGTCATCTCCCCTGGCTGAGATGAGCATCGCTGGCACTGACCTCGACTGGCTTCCATTCTTCCTCGCTGACCCCTCCTACCAGGGCACCTGGCGGACCTCCACCCAAGCCTCACGTAGCCCCTCAGTAGGGGTCTTCCAGTATCTGCTGTATCCAAACTAAAACACTCACGCTAACCTGCCGGGCAAATGGGGGCAAGATGCCCAGATACCTACTATCTGCAATCAGACCCTCTAACCATGTCTGGGACCTCTGCTCAGCGAGTTCTGGCCATCTTCCTCCCCCTTGCCTCCATGGCAACTCCTCTAGACTCTTCTCATTCGAGTCTCTGGCTTGGCAGAGTGAGATCTCAGCTCTCATAAGCAGTGCAGAACTGCGGTCGATCTTGAAGTGCAAATGTAAACACTCACTGCCAAGTGCTGGAGATCCATTGATTCAATTAGATGTTTGTAGCTATTTTGATAAATGCCACTGGTTTTACATCAGAATTCTCAGAAAATGTTCTGTGTTCTGTCCCTCACTCTTTGTAATGCAACTGCATATTTTATATAATTTTATATAAGGGCAAGAGCTGTAAAATGAAATGATTAATACTTTTGTCTTTCACTGAATATCAAAATCCCGAGAATTCGGAAAACTCAACCAGACTTGTCGAAAGAGATATATAGCAATATTCTTCTTGACAAACTCACAACAATAATGGCAATTAGCATAGGAATGGAAACCAGTCTACTATTATTTTAGCACAGCTTTGCTCTTAGTGGGTTTAATATCTGTGCAGCTAAACTAAAGAAAGCAATTGGAATTACTAAAAACTCCTATGAATAAAAAGCTAACAATTAAACCAATTACACCACTTTAAGATTTAAAAAGGGCACAGATTACTTAATCATGCTCGTAATTTGTGCAGATTTTGATAATGCTAAAAATAAAATCTGTGCAGATTTTTATATGTTAAATACTGGACTGGTAGAAGCCTAAACTTTCCATGTATTAAGATATTTTGAGGGATATTTTGATCTAATGACGCTCATGGTGTACCTTTGTTAGCTTCAAGAATTGCCTTTCAAATTGTTCATGCATCTTGAAAAAAAAATCCATTTTCATTACATTATGAGCAGTTTTTGTCAACACTGCCGATAAAGCGAAAAAGTTACTGTTGGCATAAGGCTATGTGTGGTTGAATGAATTGCCTACTTTAATGGAGTCAATTTTCAACATCGTCTAACATGATTCCACTGACAATTGTTTAAGCATAAAATGAGCTCAACACCAAAAATAAGTCATTTCATTCAAACGCCTCCCAATTTCAGTCTCTCGTTTAATTAATAATCGCTTTATCACACTGCATTTGTAATAATAGTCAAATGAAGAAGAAACTTATAACTTTGATCTTTTATTAATGCCGTTGCACTTTTAAATGGAAAAACTCAAGAAGTGTCCCGTGATATTTTCACGGTATCGTACTGGGTGTAGTGGGGAAATGCAGACTGAGTACACTGTATTCCAACAACTGTGGTAAAATGCTTATTAACAAAATATATTTATACTGGATACACACTGTGGGCATATATGATATCCCATCTTTAAAAAAATTTTCAGGTATTAAAAGCAAATGTTTGACAATCTGATTGCTATGAATCCTGCTTCATGTTTTTATTTTACCTTAATTTCTATTGAATTTCAGCATGATGCATAGCAATGCAAGTGGCCAATGAAAAACGAGGAGTAGTCTGCAGTGTGTGATAGTTTTCAGTGTTTTCTGAGTGCCACTTGTCCCGCTAGCAGCTTTCATCATCCACCTTCCCGCTTCAGAATGTTCTGGACGTCCCCAACCGAGTTCCCGCTTGCGAAAGCAGAGGGGTGAGCTGGCCAGCATAACTACTTAATAAATCTACGCAAAGCCTATTTACGGGTGAGATGACGGGGCATTTAGATTTCCATTTCCATATTTATTACCACGGGAATGGAAGGCCTGCGTGGGGACCGGAGCCGAAAGTGACTCTTTTGGGGTCACTATTGTTTTTGTGCTATTTTACAGAAAGGTATCAGCTTCTTTGGGTGGAAATACCTCCTCAGTGTACAAATGCCAGAGTGCTGTGATGAATCTCAGAAATCCCAAAGTGACCAAAGCATCTTGCTTAGGCTATGACGTGCTTGGGGTACTGTCTAGATTAGGAAATGAAAAGGTGCAAGTTGGAAGGTTCTTTTTGCAGTTCTACTTTGTCGTTTCTAGGAAACACATTTCAGGCCATGAGTGTAGGAGAACTCTAGTGTAGAAAATGTACCAAAAAGACCACCTTTGTCATCCACTCATACTCCAGCCTGGGAGATCCTGGGCCACTGTTTCTCCTTCTTTTCTATTCCTCCTCCCACCAGAACCATTACAAAGGCATTTATGGGCTGGCTGCACACTGAGCCCCTGCTGCTTATGTCTGTCTCATCGGAACCCAAAATGCGCTTACAACATAAAACCGCTATATTAATATTTTTGTTCCCACAGCAGCTTTACTACATGTACGAAACCCGATAATCACCATAAATGCATGTACTGTTAACAGCTGCTGGAACTTTATTAGTCCCGCTACTCCGCGGTACAGAAAAGCAAGTGGTGGGAGGAGCACTTTACGCAGATTTTTGTGTTAATAGCAGGGCCTGATGACAAATGTATCAGAGCGTTCACCATTGTCTTTTACTGAAGTTTCTTGTGTATAACCACCTTAACCGCGAATATGACTTAAACTACATGCTCGATTAGAGGACTGTCGTAATTTTTAAGCATAAAAATATCTTGATGAAACTGGTCATCAGCAACTGCCTGAGCATGAATGCATAGCATACATTCAAATGAAAGTTCATTTTTTTGTGCATTGTTTGCTTTTATGTTTCAGCATGGCTTCGAACATACAATATAAACAACAGAATCCATCACCGAAGAAATCAAGTATCTCCGTGTGAACGCTCTCTGTGTATACAAGTGCTGGAGGGGGGCAGGAAGTTGACGGTGAGGTGGGGACCATGGGGCGGCCGGGGGAGGGGCTGCATAGCGGTGTAAGTGCCACCTCCAGACTCAAGACTGCAGGGGTGCGGAATGAAAATCTGGCAGCACATTTGTGACCGTGTCAGCGCCATCAGGAACACCTGGTCAGAGATGGGTACATGCCAGAAGAGAGGGGAGATGACAGATAGGCAGAGGGACGCCGAAAAGCCCCAGGGGCCACAGGACAAAGTCAAACCCCCCTCTGCCTTCAGAATCACAAAATGGAACGGCTCACACCTCGCGCTCACCTAAGCACTCTGTCTTACCTGTGCGAGGTCTTAATTGCTGCATTGGCAGAATCTAATTTGGTTTTGATGTCCTTATTTTCCAGCTAAAGGGTGTGACTTTAGTGCTGTGATGCAAACAAATGGGAAGCTTTTATTTATGATGTTGCTAAATTAAGAATTCAACAGGGAACCATTTTAGTCCCAAATGTTTAATCAACACGTTCGGTTATGCCACCAAGATTTGTATAAATTTTTAAAGCAAAATCAAGCAGAAAACTAAATTGACATCACAAGTATATATAGAAGTCATTTAAATTGGTCCAGACTAATGTATATAGATGGACATAATTAATTGAATCAGATATTGAGTTATTGTATTATTGAATCAAAACAGACCACATATACTTTGTAGATATTTATACGTGACAAATAAGAACATCAACTGTATTATTTTTGTCATCTTCATTTTTTTCCTCGGGGGTGTTTCAGAAGTTCCCTACAATTTTGTGAATTTATTTTTAATTGTTGACGATGATATTTTACCTGCTTGCTGCATCAGAACACCTGGTGTTACCCTCTGTTCACATAAAAGATCATGACAAATGAATGAAAGAAAAATACAACTTTTCTGGTACTTTGAAAGACGAATGGCATGGCCTGTCTCATTTATCACTTACTAATTTAGTCCTCTGAGGAACAGCATAAAAAGTGAAATCCTATATGGAGTTATCACAAATTCATCAACAAATGCTTAAAATACTCCAGCCAAAATAAAACCTATTGTTCCTCAGCTTGATCAGAACTGATCATAGTCTTAAATGTGCTGTAGCCGTTCAGGGAATTGACGAGGTCGGGTAATCAGTCACTACGGAT
The DNA here is from genome assembly GCA_009936485.2 of Gymnarchus niloticus. Classification (NCBI taxonomy): domain Eukaryota; kingdom Metazoa; phylum Chordata; class Actinopteri; order Osteoglossiformes; family Gymnarchidae; genus Gymnarchus; species Gymnarchus niloticus. The sequence goes on along the minus strand of JAACJT020000021.1, from coordinate 6,747,380 downwards.
ACTCAATCAGTGAGGTATACTTCACACATTCTTCAAAATCTCCTGCCAGTATCCAAAGTCAGCATCCCTGAAATGTGCAAAAAGAAATAGAACAAAATAAAATCTTATGAATTCAGCAAACTCAAGTCGGCTGAGATCTCCCAAGCCTTGTATTTTTGCTGAATTGGTTAATTATGCACACATTTTGAATCCCTCATGAAAATCTAGATATGCTGGCCATCTTTGATATGAAATAATTGCCTGCGACACTCCAGAAGAGGATTAACTAAATATCTCCGAACGACATGGAAGGGAGTTGGACTAAAGAAAGAGGAAGCGTGGCTGTGAACGAAGTCAGAAGTCTCTTAGAAAGGAAAAAAAAACATGACCCCAGAAATGTGTGACACATCCCGGCTTGAGGTTCCTAGACTTCCTTGTGGCTTGGCCTACTTTCCCTCTCTTTGAACATGGAGGTTGGCCCCTCACACTGAATAGAAAGAATGGACTTTGGGGGTTTCTCAAGGAAGCAAGCTGGCCTAGTTCCCCACTATGTCCCCATGGTCTCCACCATATGGCAGGACAAAGATCCCGGTAGTGGCTTGGGGAGAAGGGGACACTCACTGTGACAACTACATCTCCAGCTTTGTACCACCCCAGAAAACACAGGATGTGATGATTCTATAGTTTGCATGAAAAGGAACTGGCATCTTCATCAATACCATGCTCTTTCTTGTCTGACTGTGCAAGGAACTTTGCTTCAGAGGCTCATTAGCATCACCTGACTTGAGTATGCCAAAAATCATATAGATAACATAAAGGACATGCAAGTATATAACAGAGGTGCCTTTCCTGATGAGTTGCATGCAGTCCACCATGTTGGAGCCCGATTGCTGAAGTTTTCTCATGGTGGCTGTTAGAGCTGAAGAGGTGAGAGCTGCTCTTCTCTTAGGTCAAAAGTCTGGGCAAACAGGTGGAGCCCGCATGAGTGAATTAAAATGGTATGTGTATGCAGGGGGTAGTTTATATGAAATGCAATGTCCAAAGGGTGTCAGGTGGTCAGACTTCCTGTTTGTTTTGTACCAGTGCATCAATTGTCAGAAATAACAGAGAGAATGTTCTGGAGCTTAAGAATAAATCTGGCATTTTTCAAAGTGATTTGTTCCCCCTCTCGATCACACACACACACACACACACACACACACACTTATCCCCTTTCTCTAAAGACGCCCCGTTTTGGCTACAGCACTGTCACACGATGGGGACACCAGGGAACCCGAATGGAGAGGGTGAGTGCCCGTGTGCGTGTATTTGGTGGGGGGAGTCATATGTTTATGGGCTGATGGCAGCAACAGCTGTGGCATTCAAAACCCCACGTCTGGGGCGCGGCTGCCAGCTCGGTGGGGTGCCCTCGTCTGCCAGGCAGGCCCGCCTCTCGCTACCGCTGGTCACAATGATTAATGAAGAAGTGTCAGAAATGTAATTTTTTCTAATGTGCACCAGTGGAAAGGGCCCCCTTTTTTACTTAAAGGCTCAGTTGTACTGCACGTGTGTGCGTGTATTGAGGGAAGATTCATCTGTTCACGCCTGAGAGCGGTGGAGGACTAGATATGATAGAAGAGGCACTGTCTGTTCCCTCGTCGCGTCTTTTTTCATAACGTGGGCCAGAGCGAGAGCCGACCGGAGGCCCCCAGCACTTATAAATACGGCACAGATGTTGACAGCGAAAATGCTTCCTTAATTATCATACAAACTGCTTCACTCGAGCGAGTCGTTTAAAGCGGCCGCGCACGGAAGCTCACTCAAGCAATCCGGCAGATTACGGCTAATGAACAATATTTCTGCGTTCCTATTTAGCGCTCATTAAAATGTAAAAGCCTTTCATTTCCAACAGCCGTGCAATAAATCGCGTGGCGAGGGCCAAAGACGCGGCTGAAGGAGTGCTGGCCAATTTATTACCCCGCCTATCAGACGAATTATAGCTGTTTGTCTTAAAAAATAATAAGAAGAAATACATTCTTTATTGTTGTGCGTGCAAGTGGAAAAACAGAACAGAGGCGTAAGGAAATAAAACCGAAAAGGAAATGTAGAGATTTTCTAGCCAAGCTACAATCTAAATACAAGTAACAGAGGATCAATTAACTCTTCTTGGCGGGCTTTACTTAAAGGATTCTAAATAGCTAATTAGGCAAACAGCACGTTTGCGTTTTAATTTATACAACACTGATGTGTTGATACCACGAGCGTTCACTTCCAGTCAAATGAGGTTAATTAACAGCTCGAGATGATTGCATTTTTGGAGGATGCCGTTTCTCCTTATTTTTTTTTTTTAACTTATTCGAATTTCTAAACACCATCATCCATTCCGATACCACATCCCCGCTACTATCGCAGTAAATACTAGCGAAAAAACTAGGAGAATAATAATAATAATAATAATAATAATAATAAAACAGCGGTACGCAGTAAACGGCTCTTTGGCTGAAACAAAGGCAATCACAGTATTGCAGGTCGCTGTCACCATCCCTCTGTTTGTGGTGTAAACAGGCAGCTGCAGATAAAATACTCGAGGTATGAAAGTAGGACTGAGATGCTGGTATTTAATGACAGGGAAACATTTCAAAGCTTCTCCTAAAGAGTCATTTTAAAACTGAATTCCGGAATCAGAGTATATTAGAGGTGAAGACCTCCTGAATGATGGCTTAGTTTAAGCTGGCCAAGGTTTCCAGGCATACTTATCTCAGGGGTCCTTCTGTTCATAGGCTTTTGTTGGACTGGCAGTCAGGTTCTGAGGCCCTTGGTGACATCAGAGAGCCCTTCGTTTTTGAGTTGTTGTAGTGCATCAGCTGCCCTCTGCTAAGACACCTCCCATGGATCCTCTGCTCATTCCTTCTTCAGGGTGCTCCCATAAGTGTTTCTGTGTGGAACCAGCTACCTCGATCTTGGCTTGGTGCCACTGTGTACTTGGGGGGCATGGGGAGCAGGAGGAGAGATCATAAACTTGAAAACATCTGGTTTAGATATTCCATTTATAGACAAAACAATGCAGTGAAATTGAGCTGGCAGAAGCTGGTGTACATTTTCCTCTCTCTATCTCTTTTTTTTTTTTTAAATGTTTATGGAAACGGTAGCGTGTTGTCTTTGGGGTTGAGTCAACTGAAAGGGTCTACGCCTGGGTGGCAGGGTAGGGTGAAACACTAAAGTGGGATGTCCCGACAGGGTGAAGGCTGAGACAAGCTGGAGAAGGGTTTGTGAGGTTTTCTGAGTGTGATTAGCAACAAAATGAAGAGCTCAATCCCAAAAATTAGGCAATGAAGATGAAGTATAAAGTAATTTGAAGGTCAGATGGGACAGTAATGTTCATAGATACTTTTAATACTGGTACAATAAAACATTGTATATACTATTTTGATTTACACTGCTTAAGTGTTACCAATACTACAGACATCAACTCTTGAATGGGCACTGGAAATCCGTAATCTATGTCCAGAATTTCTTGGAAGAAATAACATTAATAATAAAAAAAAATATTTGTAGGAATTAAGATGAAAACTACTAAAGCTCATCTACTCCACTGAATCAGTATTAAAATGATTTAAACCCACTGACACCAGTAAATAAATAAACAAGTATGCAAATATTTGTATATAAAATTAAAAGCGTTACTGTTAAAACATTTTATCATCATAGTACATGCATGACAAATACAGTAAATTACGCACTATATATGCAATTTATTACGATTGTATTTGATCAGAGAGACATGTTCAGATCTCATGTGTTTTTGTTGTCATTCTCAGGTGGAGGAGTGGAGTGGTGTGTGCTGATTTGATTGGTCTTCTGTAGACAGACATTGTTCGTTGTTGCAGTGAAAATGCCGTCTGGTGAGAAGAGCTTTTTAAAATCACTTTGCCTTGTGTACATGCTGAAGACAACCTGTCAGAAAGATAATGATGATCCAGTGAGAGGAGTTTAAAGTAAATAGTCATTGTCTTAAATGGACCATACTGAGTGCATTTGGCTCAGGCTGCTTCTCTGAAGAACTTGCCCCTTCTCTGCACACAATTAAAGTGTGCTTCCAGTCAATCATGGTGCTGCAGCAGCCCTCGATGCTTTCAAAGTGTTAAAAACAGGAAAACTGTTTTCACCACACCTGTGGATTATTCGTTTTCTAAGGTCTGTTTTGATGGCTCCCCATGGAAAACCCATTGAATCGTCTTTAAAAGTCTTCCCGTGCAAACATGAAAGAACGAAACATCACAGTTTTTTTCAGTCTGATGTGTCATGATGATGCTGTTGTTCATCTGATAACATTTTTATTCCACATTTTTACTCCAAAATATAGTAGATAAGATGCGCGGTGACAAAAGCAAGATTTTATGAAAACTTCTTACCAAGCAAGGTGGAGGAAATTAATTTGTATGGCACAATTCATACAAAGTAGCAGTTAAAAATGCTTAACGAGTAAAAAAAAATAATACATTTTTCATCCATCTTCTAAACCGCTTAATCCCATACAGCAAACCCCAAACAGCTTTAGGGCACAAGGTGGGGGACCACCCAGTCACACACTTTGGACAATTTACGCATGCCAATTAACCCACAACATGTCTTTGGACTGCAGAAGGAAACCAGAGTACCTGGAGGTAACCCACAAAGCACAGGGAGAGCATGCAAGCTCTTGGACACACAGAGCCGGGGTACTGCAACAGAGTTAAAAGCAAATAAAACAGGAATTTCAGAACAACAAAGATAATTCACATTAAAGAAGAATTTCAGAGCATAGAATTGAAAAGAAAAAAAATAAACAGGCACATTCTTTTGTGTGTGCCAAATGATGGAAGGGACTAGATGCACTAGGAATATTCCTCGCCCCCCCCAATAGGGGTGTGTATGGATTTCTGTGGAGGTTCGGGGCTCATGGGCCTGGGGGCAGCTACTCCATCACGGAGACGGGGCTGTGTATGAACAACAGACATGCCAGCATGTGACAGGCTGACAGCCAGGCCTCCAGCAGCTTGTCTGCTGTCGTTAGATCAGGCCTGTGTCGCGGCCTCTATAACTTCCCACTTCGTCCGTGTCTTCACGCGTGTGTGCAGTCGCCATGATGCAGGGGGACGTGTTATGCAGCAAGTCGTTGTGTGACGGTATGTTTTTTGTTGCAAAGGGGCAGTTATTTCTTAGGTACCATAGAATCCTGCAGTAGCCAGCAACCATCACATGACAGACCGCCGTAGTTTACCTTCGGTAAATGGGCGGCTAGGTAGCCTCACTCCAGTCGCCGTGGCATCGCTCACCTTTGTTGTGTGGTACACAGTCTAGTTCACGATGAAGACATTGACAGAGTTGCCTCTTTGAAGACACCTCCCTAACGCTCTCAGTTCCTCCGTCCCTGCTACCCACATTACCTCCGTAATCGTGCAGCAGAAACAAGCCACCTCATTCCAGTAGGCCTAAGAGTGGATTTCAGTTACTAAGAAAGAACCAATGACGGCACAAAGGAACTGAATTAATGACCAAATGAAACCCAGAAGTTTCCACAGCGGAGACTAATGATTTCCGTCAAAGTGGTTCTACTCAAAAATAATCATATTTAACAAAGCGATTATAGACATTGCCCTCAAAACTTTATTTGATGCAACCATAGTGGAAATAATTTACATCTTCCAAATTTGCACAAGGGGTTTAAGCAGTGGAGCAGCTTTGGCTTGAACGTTGCTAAAAGAACCAACTGCTTCAATTATGCATGTGTAAAAATGAATATGAATATTTTCAGGTATCTTGAAAGTTTGTTGGGATATGTCCCTGCCAACCTTACCTAAGACTGAAACTAATTTTAACACATAGTTTAAGAGATGCTGTAAAATTTCTAAAAATTATCGATTCCGGTATAATCAAGCCTATTTTTAAAAACAATGGTTAAAAATACTGACCCTAAACATTCATCTAGCTGCTTTTCCAGTACAGCGTCGTTTATAAAAAGAGTTTTATTACTATAACTGAAAACAGCTGTCATACTACTTCACTACACTAGACTTAAAACATCTTTCCTTTTTTTGGTTAGGTGTGTCTTGTATTTTACAGATTACTGCATTTTTCATACATTCTACACAATTTGGAAAATCAGTACAAGTGGACAAATTTATACAATATTATGTAGTGAATTAAAAAAAACCCAAAATGGCTTTTAAGAGGCTAAGCTCATAGCCACTTATTAATCCTGTTATTTCCTCAAACACGTCTTTTTCCCCATATCAGATTACACTACAGCACAGTCTCATGCAGAGGACCCAGAATCCCTTCCCTTACTAAGACACTAAAACACTCTAGCTCCCGTTTGAATGGGGGCAGGAACGAATTGGAATTGACTTTGTGGGTGTTAAGAAGGAACTCATTCTATGTCCTCCAGATTTTTAGTATTCTAGACTTGGCTCTGGGTTTGGGAATGTGTGATTTTTGGGAACCGGTGTTTAGGAATTTATTAAAACAGTTTTAATAAAAGGAGGGGGCCAGACAAAAAAAAATATTAGAATGACCTGCTGGAAGACTCACAAAGACAAACAGCCAGATTGATATATTACCCACTAGCTCGTAACCTTCCAGACATCCATCCATCCATCCATCCATCCATCCATCCATCCATCCATCCAGGGTCATGAAAGCCAGGAACTGACCCAGGGAAGCACACATCATGAGGTAGGGAACACCCTGGATGAGATGCTTGTCTACCACAGGGCACACACACAATTAATCACACATTATGGGCAATTTAGACATTCCATAAATGGTATGTTTTTGCACTGCAGGAGGTGCAGTACCTGGAAAAAACTGACACAAACTTGGAAATCATGCACACTCTTGCCACTCTTGTGCACAACTTCAGGCAAGATTGACACCATTTACCCAGGAGAACAGAGGCTACAACGCATCTCCCTAAGCCACCACATCACACCACCATCCTTTAATGGCAATTTTAAATGAGCTCATGTATCTTTTCTTATCATCTAATGACCAAAGATGGTATGATAGACAAAGATGTGACTGTACCTAAAGTGTGGTTTATACCAAAGATGTGACTGTACCTAAAGTGTGGTTTATACCAAAAATGTGACAGTGCGTAAAGTGTGGTTTATACCAAAGATGTGACAGTGCCTAAAGTGTGGTTTATACCAAAGATGTGACTGTACCTAAAGTGTGGATTATACCAAAGATGTGACTGTACCTAAAGTGTGGATTATACCAAAGATGTGACTGTACCTAAAGTGTGGTTTATACCAAAGATGTGACAGTGCGTAAAGTGTGGTTTATACCAAAGATGTGACTGTACCTAAAGTGTGGTTTATACCAAAGATGTGAC
>JAACJT020000021.1:6708355-6739828 GCA_009936485.2 Gymnarchus niloticus | reverse complement strand
ATGTGACTGTGCCTAAAGTGTGGATTATACCAAAGATGTGACCGTGCCTAAAGTGTGGATTATACCAAAGATGTGACTGTGCCTAAAGTGTGGATTATACCAAAGATGTGACCGTGCCTAAAGTGTGGATTATACCAAAGATGTGACCGTGCCTAAAGTGTGGATTATACCAAAGATGTGACCGTGCCTAAAGTGTGGATTATACTTTAGTTACAGTGATTTGATCTGTTAACTATGGAAAATTCTGTAATGTTATAATGTCATGGTGACCCTGGACTCGGTAAGCACTTTCAGAAAATGGGTGGATGGATGGATGGAAGTTATAACACTGTGCAATGTTAAGTGTTTACTAGCAGTGCATTAACTGCGACGAGCAAGCCAAAAGTGTTGCATTGGCATCACTTGCTGGGAAAATAAATGATGTAGCACAATGTTTACTGTTAAAAAGCCCTGCCTACCATTTCACATCCTGTCAAGGTCAAGACACACAGATACAGGGCACACCGCTTAATCAAGATGCCCACAATGCCCATATATTGTCTTCAAACGCTGAGTGCAGCATTTCTAATTAGTAATTTTAATCTCAGGTCTAATTATGAAATTATTTATGCACATAATGTCATCTTTGTTAAGAGTTACAGTACATGGCTTCAGCAGTAATAGTGTAATGAATGTGGTAATTCATTAAAAATGCACTTTACAGCAGCCTCGTAAAAGTAAGTTGTGTTATTTACCGTTTTTTTCCCCTTGCATTAAGTGTCCATGGTAGGTTTTGGAAATGTGCTATTAGCCTGCATACATTCCCTGTTATTAGTAATGTTACAGGCTATGGAAATAATGCTAACAAATGGTGAAAATAACAATATTGTATAGAAATTACAATAACAATAACAAACAAGTCTTTGCTGCCCCCTGAATTTGCATGCCTGGAGTTTGAGTGTTCGTCTCAGGTAGGCTTGCTGCAGGAGACTGCTCTCACAGGTCAAAGGCATGCAGTTAGTGAACTGATGTCTTGAGATTCCCTGCAGTGCGGCTCCAACCCCGTGTTTCCTGCTGGCTTCCCGTGACCCTGTACTGGATAAGTCATTGAAAGACAGAGAGATGGAGTTATAATATATTCCTAATAATCCCCCATAAAGCTTTGAAAACAAGCCAAATAATATGCAAGCACGAAAACTTATAAGCTATGGTATTTTTTTAACTTATGCTGATGTTTTTCTTGCTATTTCCAGTGACCCCTCTGGTTCATATAATCAAGCAGAGGGCAATAAATAGGCAAACCGCAGTCTGCTTTTAAGATAATCACAATCTATGAAGTCCAATTCTATATCCTATTTACGGGGAGTGTTAGGCATTCAAAATTAAAATGAGCCCATCATCTTTGAGTGTCATAAATAGGTATTTATCAGGATTAGGGGATTTCGCAGACCATCTGAAGCACACGGGGACCACTGGCCACGTACTCCTGCTTCTTTTTTCCTTACTATGCAATTACTGAGCGACGGTAACAAAAGTGACACGTTTGAGGAACAGATAAAAAGACACAAATTGGCTAGTAATGGTGATATTTCCTCATCTTTAGGAAAACTCATTTATCGTCTCCTCTCGGCAAATCAAGGCACTGTCACCCGGCGCTCGTCTCCCGGCACAGAAGGGCCTCGACAATTTCCCTCTGTACGCAAATGCTGGAATGCAGATGAGGTCCGCTAACAAAGTCTTTCAGGCCGGGGCATTTGGTACTTCGCCTCCTCGATTTCTAAATCATCTGTAATGGGGGCAGGACCTCTGGAGCACTAAAAAGAGAGAGCTGACACACTAGACAAACTGGATTTTTTTTTTTAAACCCAGACGAAGTGGAGGTATTGCAGATTTGTCACTGCTGTGTAGAAATTACTTACCATGCAATAAAAATGGAGGGAGGAATTCACTGTCGCTACTTCTAATGGCAGTTTTTAACTAGGATAAACCAGCAGGAGTTGTTCTCTTTGATAGAAGCTTCTTTTTGTTTGTTGTCTCCTACCACCATTTTTTTAATCTGTTGGTGCCTTTGTTTAGCCCCTTAACAAGGACAAACACTAGCTAGATGGGTGGATATTTTTGTTTAGGGAGTAATTAGAATCAATCCTGGCATTTTTCTCCATACCGTTCCAAATGAACTTGTTCTGAGACATCAGAATTCAGCAATTAGCTTCTTTCTCTCTCTTATGCTCTGTTTCTCTGTCTGATGATGACAGAATATACTAAACAATACTTATTAAGAAATGGATATCTTCACATTGATCACATTACGTGTTAGCCTTCATTATGCCTGTGCTGTTATTTATGTATTGCATAACAAATCTATAACCACAATCAAGATTTTTATGTAAAGAGACAAATCTCTCTGACACAGGGACTGCACTTAATTTCGTTGTACTCGTTACAATGACAATAAAGATATTCTGATTATTCTGAAGTCATGAAAGCATTCCATCTATCCATCCATCCATGCATTCATGCATCCATCCATCCCATAATAGTCAGAGTACCTTTATTGGCACATACATGTAGAACCCATGGTTCCTGTGTAAAGAATAAACTGCAACAACCATAACAAACCACAGACATACCATATTGAAAATTGCGTCATTTTTAAAGTCACGTGTGCTGCATACACATAGGCGGGTATCGTGTTTGAGGAGAGGATCACACTCCAGCTTAGCAGCGAAATAGCCTGTGGAGACATGCTGTCCCTGAGGTGGTTTGTCTTCCCCACAAGGCTGATATTGCCAGGTCTCTCCCTTGATTGTTTTTTTTCTGAAGAGGCTGCGGCCAGTGCGTTTGGGATTATTCATTATCATTTTGGCCTTGGCTAAGCTCTCTCTGACAGTAAATGTCCTTTAGATTAGGCACTACAATGCTTGTGGTTGTTTGGGCCAACTACACTACCCAGCAAGCATCTGCCCATCTTGTTCTGTGCGGTCGCCATGTCAGCTAGCGATGCAGCAGGTCAGGAGACTAATTGTGTTGTTTGCCTGGACAGGTGAGGGCATGCAGAACTTTCTTGCACTTCTGCGGGGGATTTATCTATCAGGACCATAATGATGGCATTTGGATTCTGTTAGGTGTTGTACACGTCCTCCTTCCATACTCCCTAGTGCTTTTTACAGGTTCCTCATTGAATGCTCAGCCTAGCTGTACTTTTACCATATGTAGCTCCTTTACAGCTATGTGCTTGTGTTGGGTTTGCCTCGCTTTATGTTGCTTTAGAGTAAACCGTCTGCTAAATAAGTAAATGTAAAAGGACACTGCTGGACCTTCTTCCCCAGCATGTCTACATGCTTTAACTGCTACAGGTCCTCTCAGACATGAATGCAGGGGAGCCCAAAGTTACATACCCGCTATGCTAGAACTCCACTGATGCTCAGTGGAGCCTGCATATCCATCTTCCAAAAGTTCAGGATGGGTCCCGTTATTTTGCTGATATTAAGTATGAGACTGTTCTCTATGAACCTCAATGAGTGTTGACCATTCGTCCGTATAGGCAGTGGTGTCGGCGACGGAGTTCAGGTCCATCACTGTTGTGTCATTGGCAAACTTAATGATAAGTTTGAGCTGTGCAGTCCAGAGCGTAGGATGAATACAAAAGGGACTGAGTACCCATCCTTGGTGGGGGGGGCACCAATATTAAGGGCAGGTAGGATAAGATATTATTTCCAGTTTTTTGCATGTTATTTGCATCAGGAAATTCAGGACCCAGTTGCAGAGGGAGGCCTTCACATCTAGGACACAACACCATTAAATACCACAAGTCAGGTTATAAAGAACTGAAGGAGTATTTGTATTAGGATACAACAACCCAGTCGCTCTTCAGAGAAGATGTCAGGCAGGCTTTGTCCAGTGTAATTCAGCAGTGGTGCCGGGCGAGGCCTCTTCCTGTCCAGGTCAGTTTTGAGTGAAAAGTCAAGTCAAGTTTTATTGTCACGTGTTCCAGAGAGCACAGTGAAAATCTTACGCCAGAGTTGCAGGGGAAGGGACAGGGCATAGGGGGCAAAAACATAGTACAGATTTACTGTAAATACAAGGGATACTGTGCAACACAGATGGCAGGGTAATGGGGGGTAACAGTGCATAGACATAAGGTTCTACATAAGACGGGACAGTGCAAAATTACAAACAACAGGCAGTAGTACAAAAGTGTGTTTAACCAGTGCACTGAAAAGCACTCAAGCTGAAACCGAACAGCTTTGGAAGTCAAGTAGAACAAAACTGACAGCAAAGCAATGGTATGAAGGAGCTCTTCTGCAGAAAGCATTCCCTGGCTTTATTGAGGCGAACCAAAGTGTCGCTTTAACGCTAGGGCCTGGAAAACGAACAGCACACGCTCAGACCGTAATTTGTAGCAAATGAAGGCAAAGATAAAGGAGAAACAGCCACTTCTGTACCTGGCGCTCGCTCGAACACAAGCAGGTTAATTGCTGCAATGGAGTGCAATGAGGAGACTAAATGTTGCTCTAATACTTTTCAGCCACGCGTCACGGTGATCCTTCGATAAAGCCCATTATGCGGCTTTCCGATATTAGGATTGCGTCAAAACCAAATGAGTCTGTCAGGCCTCATTTTAGAGGATATCCCACGGGGCCCAGTCGGGCAAGTGTTCGCCGAACAGCCGTATCAAACACCTGCGTGACAGATGATTGGCTATTTTCACAAAGCACGGTGCAATATAATCATTCCAATGAAAATGTGCATGAATGCATAGAGAGGTGTCGTTACGCTGTGATCTTACAAACGCTGATTTTTAAAAATGCAGATAACACACAAAGGATATTTCTCTGTTGTGCCTTGGCGGGAAATTGCTGAGGCCCTCTTAATGAATATATTAAAAAAAGCCTGCGTTTAAATAATTGGGAATGCCCTGACAGGGGAAAACAGCACCCATCTGTAGCCCCTGTATGTCAGACATGTAGAGTAAATGAAGCTTCCCTTTGCTGGGGACAGCAGGACTTTTCATGGTCTGCTTGTCGACTGGTTACCTGCTTCAGCAAATCAGTAAAATAAATGAGTTGTTAAAACTTGAGGTTCCGCCAGGATGCCACATTGCTTCCGGCTCTTTCTTGCAGCATCCATAAAAACTCATCAAATACGCCCGCTTTGTTTTAATCAAGAAATTGTCATTTTTTTTCACTCTTTCTGTTCTGTGACATTTGGGCTTTGCATCTTTCCCACAGTAAGACTGATGCACAATAAAAATGTATTCAGCACTCCTGACATTACTTTTCTGACAAATAATGATGACAATAACCTGTAACACGTATACAATCCATCCATCTATTTGTCTATCCTCAATCCACTTATCCAGATCAGAGTCACAGGGGGCTTAGAACATATCCCAGGCAACATTGGGTCCAAGGCTGGGGTACACTCTGGTTGGGATGCTAGTCCCTCGCAGGGCATATGTACACAAGCATAAAATCATTCACTATGGGCAATTTAGAGATGCCGATTAGTCTGGCTGCATGTTTTTGGACTGGGAAATGAAACAGGAGTAATCAAAGGAAAGCCACAAGTCACAGGTAGGACAGGAAAACTCCACACGCATACACACATACACACACAAAACAGAGGCAGGATGCAAGCCGCCATGTCCCTCATTAACACCTATTTTTGCTTTTGTGGCTCCCAAAATAAACAAATAACTGCACACTTTCTTATGCAATATTGAGTCTGATGTCTGTGATTTTACACGCACAAGTTCCCTAACAGTCCTGTAATGCTGAAACTTTATATGAGGTTACCATTCTGGCATGGACTGGTATCCCATACAGGGTGGAACCATAACCTTGTGCCTTGTACTGCCTGAGATGAGCTCCAGGTCAGGATAAGCAGTTAGAAAGTGGATGGATGGATGGATGGATGGATGAGTGGAAAATTAGTTTTACATTCCTTGATGAAGGGCTTTTAAAATCATCCAACCATTTATTCAGCATTTGAATAGGGAAAATATACTTACAAATGCTGTATTTTTGGCAATTTTGGGTAATCAAGAGATTTGATAAAAAAAGGAATATAAATAATTTCAGTTTTTTTTTTGTATTGAGTTCTGCTTGAAGTACGAATGCTTTCTTTGTAGGGGTTGATAATTATAAGATCTGGAATATAAAAATTTTAATGTTTTACTTTTCATGAAGAATCATTTTTCTCCTGACTGTCTCCCCAAAGATATTTTGACCGCTCCATCCTCTGGTTCACCAGTTTAACAAGCCTTTCTCTCTCTCTCTCTCTCTCTCTCTCTCTCTCTCTCTCTCTCTCTCTTTCCTAGTGTTATGTCCCACATTAGTGTAGGGTCCACTTGAAAGTTGACGCGATAAAGAAAGGCTCCAATCAACATGCCACTCCAGCCAACACTGGAGACAACTAACAAGCCATTCTGACTAAGAATATTGGAGCATTTCCAGTTACATTTTCAGAAATCAACAATTGCTTTACTGCAAGATTTTGAAGAGTCAGCGACTATGGTAAAATTACATTGTTATATTACAGGGCATGGGAAACTTTTGCAAGGGATATCTGCTTTCTCAAAGTGTCAACATAAATACCCTGAGAGTTTTACTGATTTAAAGTTCTGTTGCTTCTCAGTGAGAGACCCATATGGAGAGACTGGAAATAGGACAAACCTGAGACACTAAGACTACCAAGGTCTCATGACACCTCTCTCATGGCAGAATTCCACAATCAACCGGAAATCTGAAAAATTCCAGGAAAGAAATCGAATGAACTTATTGACATATTTACAATAATTCTACCTATGTCATGGCCTCACATGAAATTGAACTTGGTAAACTCACCTTTATTTATTTGTGCACTCGTAATTTTAATGTTGGACTGATTAGAAAGCATTTTACTCTAGTAGGACTGGTTTCACTGTATCTGTGCCGTTTAATGACCCCCACTCCCCCACTGCCCCATAGAACCAGAAATGGTTTCTCATGGTTCTGGGAGAGCATGAGGTATATTCACTTTCTGCCAGGTCTTTTCTCTCACCTCTGATTAACCCTTGCATCTGCAAGGGACCCACCCTCTGGCCTTAGCCCCATGGCCAAGGTCCAGCCCTGAAACCTGCAGGATGTCGTTCCCATTGTTACTCTTGGATGGAGCTCTCGTTCTTCCACCAAATCTGCTGGAGGTGGATGTAAGCAATGAGAGAAAGACAGAATGAGAGAAAGAGGAAAATTAAAAGAATGTATGACTCATTGACTGAGACAGTTAAACTTTTAAGTCTCTCCTGGGTCATGAAGTTGATATAGTCCTGGGTTTGCATAATTTCCTGAACAATTTAAAAATGTACTATATTATGGCTCCCATACGAAGCGGCAGTCAGGGACATTTTGCACATTTTATTGCAGCCAACCAGCAACTTAAAGCAGCCACAATCAATAACACTGACTTCACAAGCAATGTAAGTACAGGGGAAGAGCAAACACCGCACCAGACATCCCTGGTGGACACTTTGCATGCACGGGAGAGGGTTCACAACACAAAATGGGTTACCAAACTCATAATTACAGCACACACTACACCTATGCAGCGCAAAATTACAACAATGATAACAAAAAGGTACATGCAAAAGAACTATTTACAAACCAAAAGTGCTTGCTGGGAACTTACCCAGGGCTAGCACCGGTCCAGGCCACTACAATGTATAAAACATTGAAACATGTACGATGTACATTATGGCAAATCCAAATGATTTGCATAAACTTTAAGCACCAAGATAATAAGGCTCAAGACATAAAAAACTTTGGCCATCAACAAATAGCTATTGACATACAGTAGATTTGGCTAGTGATGGGAAGTATTGGCTTTGTTCATCTTGCCATCCACAGACACCAGGACATCGAAACAGAAATATTCAAAGGTAGGGGATTGTAGTTGCTGGTATTTTATGACCCCGTATATTTTACCTCACAAGTCATTGAACCCTATCTCGCTTGAGGGGACTAGAAAGATCATTCACGTTTAGGTAGTGTTGAAGGGTCTGTCAAGAAGTTCTTGATTTAGGCCTTTGGTATTTATAAACTTTGAATCCCAGTATTACCAGGTCCTTCAGTGCTGTATTCGTTACTTACTGACCGAGAAAACAATTTGTCTAACAAAATAATCGATGCTTGCTTGCATTTAAACTCTGCATGTTTTTGCAAATGCAGTCAACACGAGAACTGTTGCGATTATCACCATCAACAGTCCACACTTATCTAACATGCCCTTCGAGTTTACTGCACACTTTACTCAAAGTGTTTTCAATGTCTCAAAGAGCCTATGATGTTGGACATTCTTGATGCTTCACGCCACTCCTGGTGAGCGGTGGCTAAATCTGTACTTGTACAGAAGTTGGTTACTGGAAATGTGAAGTGTGTCGTGAAATCTGAGGTACTACGATGGCTCCACAGCACACCGCTTCCTCACAAAGTATCTAACTAAACTTGCAGGCATTGGTTATTCTGCCTCCAGCTTGTAGCTTTGGGTAGCGAGAAAGATAATCAGCTTTTAGACTTCCCAAGCCCGTCCTCTTAGAACTAGCAGAGGTTTTTGGCGAGGTTAATGGCAGCTAGCTGAGGTAACCTCCGAACTCATTGCTATTCCCCACAAATTCTGCACGAATTTCTCAAATAGGGCAGCGTGTAGGTAGCGCAGAAGGTGTCTATGGCTGCCTGACAGTGTCCTTGTGCGGGTAATTCTCTAAGGGCACCATCCAGCACGCATGGGTTTCAGCCGGATGCTGGCCTTTGGGGATTAAGTTGAGGGCCGACCGTTTGTATTTCAACACGCTACTCTTTTTCTGGTTAGTTCACACAGAGACGATAATCACACGGTGCAAAGGTAGCCTGGCACTGTTTCAGTCCATATTTGTGTCACGTACGACGGGCGCCCCGTGCCTACACAAACCAAAGACAAGGCAGGAAGCTAAAGTCAACACTATAATCGGGAAGTGTGGCACGTGTTGTTTTCTTTACTTCTTTCGGTTTGAAAAGAAAAACACAAATAATACACAAAAATAAATACTTTAGAAGCAGCTCTTTTGTCTTGTTTTGAAATCCTTCCTGCAGCAGTCAGGTGAGGGTCTGAAGGATGCGAAAACTGCCATAGTGTAAAGAGTGAAAGATATTTGCGTCATGTGTTTATTTGACAGATGAATTTTTTGTTTTTGTTAGTAATTGCTTGAGATATTTTGACAAAATGTTCTCTTTTTCGTTGGTAGGGTGTTTGGTCGGCTATTTAATAAAAAGAAAAATAATAAAGAACTTACTCAGGTCCTGCGACGTGATTCACCAACGATACCCTGAAGAAGTCATGCAAAATCATATTTTGAAGTACTGCAAGACCTTATTTGGTATAAAAGAATGCTTTTTAAAAATAAACTGATTAGCAAAGAGAACAAATCAGAATAAACATATGTAGTTTGTACTGAACACCCACAATGACTTTATTACAAATTGTGAATAATCTGCATGGGATCGAATTACTGAGTGTTATACATTTACATATCATTTATTCTATTCCAAGATTTGTCATTTCAAGCTGATCAATTCCTCAGTACATATTAACTGCTTAAGATATTACATGAGTCAGAAGATGAAATTTTTTTGCCCACCTTGAGAGAAGATTAAAAAAGGAAATTGAATGGGGGAAGCAATATAATAATAAAAAATGAATTAACCACATTGTTATAACAGGAAGGGTTTTTGATGTCACACCCTTACTTCTGCACTGATCTTTTTCCATCAGGTAGTTTGACCCAGTAAGCACACCATAGTCCTAATTTAAAAGCAGCCACCTATTTTGCCGACTGTCTTCAGATATTCATCACTTGACCTCCTAATTGTATTCGATTGCTCAGACAGGTTTTCCTGATGTTTGCCCCCCTCCTTGTCATCTCCGCCCAGCCCCCTAGTGTCACTGGACTCATAAGGATGCCGAATGAAAAACACAGGCGACATCAGACAACAAACAGCATGCCGTGGCATAAGCATCGCGGTAAATAAGCAGCTCGGTCTTCTGGCCTCATTATTTCACCATAAATACTGCACCTCGGGGGTCTCCCCAGAAACGCTGGGAGCATGGTGCTATCTTCCAGCAAGCACATTAAGGCCTGGAGTGAACACTTGCGTGAGATATCATTTTCTTCATTTTAAAAATGCACTTTCACTCCCAATAGGCATTTATTACCATCTGCTCCGAGCTCATCTTAATACATGTTCAATGTTTCTCAATTAGGAATTAAAAAAAAAAATCTCTTCTGTAGTATTTGATTTATTTACAGCAATAGCATCTAATTAATAATTCTGCATGTGACAGGAAGTCATTTGTGCCCATCTGTAAGACCTTTTCTCCCAGTTCGAGATGCACATTTTGGTGCTGGTCATATCAAGGTCACATGGTATGGCAGTGTTGTTGTTTTTTTTACATCTGTAGCATTAACATAATTTGATCTTGCTTGTTGTCAGAGTTTATAAAACATGCATTTTTGGTTATTCTGAAAGGACAGTTATATTTGTTTTTTTATTAATTTATTAATCATAAACAATGCTTCTCAATGTTGAGTACGGACTGCAGAATATACATAATATGATATATGCATTTTATAAATCCCTCTAGGAACCCTGGAGCACTATTTACCTATTGTTAGTAATGTAATGTATAAACAATTTCTGACAAATTGAGCAAACTTGAACAAATCTATGCATTTTTTTTGCAAACACACACACACACACACACACACAGAAACACAAAAAGATACAGAAAGATTGTATTCAACATATTAGCCTTATTTTCAAAATAATTTTAAGAAATGACAGCTCATTAAATATGTTATTGTATTTCTTTCTATTTTAACCTATAGTCTCACCAATCATGTTGGTTATAGCGATTCTGGTTGGTCATCATTTCAAGATCAGGTGACCAGGGCGCCGTATCACGGGCCATTCCTGTCTTTGGTCTCAGGGCCACTTGGTAAAGAAGGCAGGGATGCAGGTGTGAGTATAGACAAGGTTTAATGACAGAACACACAAAGAGACATGACTGGGGATTTACCAGGCAAGGGACTTAGACCTAGGAACTAGAATTAAAGTGGCAACAACCCTACCAATGACAACACTGACAATCCTAATGATCCTAACCTAACAAAACAAGCTAAACAAACATCAAATTGAACAAACCAAACTAAACAAACACTCGATCAAACCACAAGGGGAACCCAGACTTAAATAAATTAAACAAGTGAGACACTTGAGAGCAATCAGGGCAAAGGCAATTAGACAAACTTAATAGGGAAACGAGGAAACGTCGGCATTCGGCATATACAAAAAAAAACCCGGTCTGGACTTTAGGAACTCGGAGCGTGGGTGTAGATGTGACACACTGGTGCTACGGTGAAAATAAAACGTGACGTTACATTTATATGCATATATACTGGTCATGAGTGGATGGGGAAATAACACAGACAATATAACATTGAATAAATAGCAAAACTGACAATATGCTAAACAGCTGAGCAGCATGTACATATCTTTAAAACCTTCTGAAGCCCTTTCTTACATAACTGGTTACTTCACAATAGTATAATTCCTATAACTAAATTTGTTGCTCATTTTTGATTGCTTGTTCATAATTACCATTTTCCTATTTTGCTATGATGACTTTGTGTTTGTGTTCTCATCGCGTTCGAGTTAGATTT
Source organism: Gymnarchus niloticus (assembly GCA_009936485.2). NCBI lineage: Eukaryota > Metazoa > Chordata > Actinopteri > Osteoglossiformes > Gymnarchidae > Gymnarchus > Gymnarchus niloticus. The sequence goes on along the minus strand of JAACJT020000021.1, from coordinate 6,728,115 downwards.
CAAATTTCTTCGAATAACTTCCTAGATGTCCCCTGTGAGGTAATTCACTTGAGTAATTGGCTCAGGAGATGAGAATCTAGTATCTGGCTCTGCAGTTGCTAATCCAGCCAGTTGACTGCAAGCCTAATTGGCAGCTCATCTGCCACTTTGGGTCCTAAAGTGGTTTTATTGATGATGTATAAACAGCTAAGGATACAGAAAGGAAGTCGTTTTTTTCTTAGATTTATATTACAGATTAGCTGTATTGTAATTTGAGCATAAAAATACTGTCAACATTTACTTATATACTGTGTAAGACTCCCTTTAATTATACTGAAAAATATGCTGACTTTCGGTGTTGTACCACTCAACCAGCAGAGTCACGTTACCTTTCAGCATGACAATACTCAGCTAAGAGTTACGGGGTTCTGGATGCATCTCCTGGCCTCTCTGCAGAATGTTCCAGTTCTTCCATGGCCTGCATACTCAACAGACAAGCCAACTATTAAATAACTTCTGGATTTCCTGGATGGGCCTTACAGCAGCCATATATTCAGTACATAGGCAGTTGGAGGATGGATGGAATTACAATAGCTTGATATTTACACAATATGATACAGAACGCAAATTTTCTCCAAAAGATTTTTGCCAAGAACAAAAAGAGCTATTTTGAGGAAACACTTAAGTAGAACACTTTCAGATCCCATAATCCTCCCTGGTGTTATGATCTACATGCTTAGAACATGTTCAGGTCTACATGCCATGACTACATGGTAGAAAGCTTTCATTCCCACTCCTTCATAGCACTTATTGTACTGTATGCATACCAGATACAGTGTCTTTAACATCAAAGGGAACTACACCTGTTACTTTCGTGTTCCCTATAAGCAGCACTGTTCTAGGTTCATATCAAGTTCAAGAACTTGTCAGTAGGCTACTAGGGTAGAGCGCTGCCTTCTACAGCTTCATCATTGTTTATAAGTCACACGATGGTCTGGGTCCCAGAAATATCTCAGATATGATACTGTATGCAGGGACTGGTCAGCTGGTGATGTCCAGAGTTGTAAACAGACATGTTGAAATGGCTTTTGGTGACTATGCTGTCCTCTGCTGGAACCAGCTCCCTGGGGATCTCAGATATGCCCCCGCGGTAGCCATTTTCAAGTCCAAACAAAAAACTGCATGATTTTCTACTCCTTTTTAGTGATTTATTTTACTGTGCTTATTTTATAATGCTTTTTATGCCTTTATTTCTTTTATTCTTTTTAAATTCTAAATCTTTTTTATTCCTACAAAACACTTTGAATGACCTTTCAGTATGAAATTGTGCTATATAAATCAACTTGCCTTGCCTTTGACAGTTGAAAGTCAGATATTTCCCCTTTCTGAGCTTCTGTTTGGCCTTAACCTGGTACAGGTAGGCTGACTGTCTCACTCAGGATGGCAGAATTTTTCAGTTTCTTCAAACCTACTTCAAAAAGACTTTCAGTCCCAGATTATTTAAACTGAACTTTATCAAATAAATACGTCAAATAAATCTGATATGCAATCATTTTCTCAAACATCACTGCTTCCTCACTGGTGCTAAATATTTTTCACACGGCACTGCATGAAAATAAATGCAAAATAAATAAAGACATGCCTACTTGTTTTCAAGAAAATGAAACACGCAGACACTTAAAAATTTTCATTTAAGTGGTGAATGAAGTCACTCAGTCTGTTTTGTATAGTGAACATGCAAGAAAGAGCACAAAAATGGAACAGTCTACATATTTTGAATGAACAGATCAAAGCATTGATGCTAGGCAATAGTAGAGTTATGGTAAATTGTTCAGGATATCCTGGAATGGCATTGCTCGCAGTATAAGTTGGTTGCTGTCAATGAAGAGTTACAGTACACTCTGTATAGAGTACTAAACCATACCATTCCTCTGTTAATTTGTTGTAGGCATAAGTGATAAACTTCCATTGATAAATTACTGAAAGCAATAAAAATCAAATGCAAGTCAGAATTCAATCATTTGCATGACCATTTTTGATTAAATTATTCCATTCATTTTGTCATGCAAAGTGGTACATGAATGTAACTCTTGGATGTCTGGTCTCTTTTAAATTACTTTTTAAAGACACAAATATGTCAAGTGAAACAGTGAAACAGTCTCTAAATGAAGGATTTTAAATGAAATGCCATTTTTTTGGGCTAATGAAGTAGAATCTCCAGAATTAATTGATTTTTTACATAAATTACTTTGACCTACCACAGTTAATAAACAAATTGTCCTTTAAGTTAAAATATAACAAAATATACCACCTCAAGTAAATTCCTGCATCTGCTGGAAAGATGTCCCCTTTAGCTATAAGCTGGTCAAAACAAATTTAAGTCTGCACTGTACTTGCATTTAAACATCTCGACATTCTTCCTGAGATCAAAATCACAAGTCGAATTGCGCAGTGAAATCTCTCCAGAGCTGAAAATAATTTCCCGCCAGCTTCCATGTCACTAGTGGCACGCGACGAGTGCCTTCGGCTATGAAATAGTTGAAGGAGCATCTCAGGACTGCTGACATCAGAGCAGAAAACAAAAATAGCGTTACACATTAGGTATTCTCATCAGAGGGCGTTACGCGGAAAAGAGAGATGTGGCCGTGTTGCGGCGAGAAAGCTCCGATGAGCGACATAGCATATAAAACAGAACGAAGATGGAACTGCAAATCTATGCCAAGGTAATTCATATCAAGTGCTCAGACGAGCACGATAAATTATATTACACATTAAGAAGTCGGGCTTTTGTAACTCCTCGTTTTAAGGTGAGCTATAGTTTTACAACACGAGGGCCAGGATAATTAGGGTGACCCCGGGGGCTCTTGCAAACTCGATAATTCATATTGTAGAACACAGGAGCATACAATACATTATGCTCAACATCTATTTTCTTTTTTCAAAGAGTAAAAAAATAGATCTCATTTCCTCCAGCCATGTGGCCTTGGAGTGTTCCTTTGATTATTTGAAATATAAATGATCTATTTCTCACTGAATTTTGCTGGAGGCATTTTCCATTTCATTAGATGGCCCTTTTTAAATATGTGACTTAATTGATCAATGACATCAGTTTTTAGATTGCTATGACTGTCAAGAGGGTACCAGTTCAGCTATGGAACTGGATAAACAATAACTAATTGTTGGGCCTAGCCTATCCCAGGCAGCTTAGGCCACAGGCGGGGGACACCCTGGATGGAGTTTCATCCTTCTGATTTTGACAATTTGATTAGATACAATTCAATTGCATTTGTATGGCAGTTTTAACAAGAGAGATCTGCAACATCAGCCACCGGTTGGTGGCCCTTCCTTGCTGAATCAGCTGGCAGGTGGGCCACTCAGTAACATTTGGAAAAGTGAAAGAAGAATTGCTTTACAGTGTCCCGGGCCCAAGGTCCCCAGAGAGTAAGCCAAGGGCAACAGTGGCGAGGAAAAACTCTGTCAGGAGGAAGAATCCAGACAAACCTTGAGAGGAACCAGACAACAACAAACCTGCTTGACAACTGGGATGCAATGGAACGTGTCGATTTTTTACTTCCTGAGCTGTTGTCCATATTTAGCCCCATGCATCATGTTCCAGAAACACAGCAGTACTCTCACCTTAGTCCTTCAGTCAGGGCATCTTTCTCTCCGTTTCCTAGGGTGACTCCCCTTTGATATCCGAATGTGATGTCTTAGCCATTTTCCCAGCCCATATCGTTCTGCTTCACCACCACATTTCAGTTAGACTTGATGTTCAGTTTGACTCGGACTAAGGTAAATTCACATTGGCAGTCTTAGCTTCTGAAGAGTTCCAAACTGAACTTTCAGATTGAGGTTCTCTGCAAAATTGCTACAAAATTATTGAAACATTACAGTCTTACAGTCTGTTGAAGTCCTGAAGTCCATTACTTTCTTTACATACCATATAGTCTGTGTTTTTTTTTTCCATTCGTTTTCCAAAGCCTGCCTGTTTGTGTGCAGTTTGCATGTTCTCCCTGTGTTTGCATGGCATCCCGTTCAGTGTTCTGGGTTCCTCTTGAGGTAGAAAAGCCACCTTTCACTGAGTCATCCAGGCTCACCGTCAGCCTGCCCTAGATAAGCATTATGAAAGATAGATGGATGGAGGTATAGACATATGATTGGAATGGCTTGAAACTCATACATCTAGGAGTGAAAAACGGCCAACTACTATGCTTCAAAATATAAAAGGTCATCATCTAAAACAAAATAAGAAAAAAAAAACCCATACTACAGCACATTTTTCTAAAGGTTGCATGAAATTAAATTATTATATATAGTAGCATGGGTGTAGGGCTTTTTATGGCCGAGAAAAGATTTTTTAAGGGAATAGCGTGTCACGTGAAGAGAAAATGGGCAAGATTGAGAGGTTGTTAATTTGTGATTGGTGGCAATAATGCAGCCAGTCACCCAAGACACGAGTCGCCCGCAAACTCTGCTACTCGTGAACCAGATCAGGAATTGAGGGCAGAGCAGCGATAGGATTTGAAAAGCGTCACACTTGAGCGCTCCTCCAATTTGCATTTAGTGACTGAAAGACATAAATGGAGCTACAGTTTGAGGACAATTGTTTGTGGTCAACAGCAGTTGCATCCATAATTAGAATGCTTTTTTTGACGTCAAAAGGATGGGTTGGTCAGAATAAGTTTCAGTCACTGAGATCAGCTGTATTTCAGTCTTAGCATAAAATTAATAAAAATTAAAAATGTGCATACCTAGTACATATAACTTAGCACATATACAGTACTTAATACACATAACTAGAGTGCAAAGATATGTTTGCTATGCACTTGAGTGAGGAAGAATGCAGGCTGCATTGTTATTTCTTACATGCATTTGAAAAACGGCAGAACTCATCACCGCCTCATCACCGCCCCCTTCTAACAGTGGCACGTATCTAATAGGTGGAATATGGAGGGGGAAAAAAAAAAAATCCTTTTAGCCTGTGATTTATAGAAGAGTGATGCAGGAATCATAGATCACGGCGGAGGCCTGACAGAGGCTGATGGGCCACATGAAGAGCGCTAATGCCGTCAGAACAAAATGTAACCAATCTTTGGACGCCCTCAACCATGCAATATGCCTAATAGGAACTCAAAAACTATCTGGCTGTCAGAGACCGCGGGTCGGGGGAATGGAAGAGGTAAATGGTGGATATAAATTTACCGGTAGTGGCAGGTCCCCCCTATAGGTGCTGCCTCGTGCCTCCGCTTGACATGCCCACAGTGCCGGGAGAGCCCAGGTGAATGCTTGTCGGCACGGAAATCAATTTTTGAAAGGAATTCCGGAATAGAAAAAAAAAAAAGTCAAAAGAGGTATAAACATACACACGCAAGTGAACTTAAATCACAGGCCAGTCAACAGAGATTGGCACACACAATAAAGCCACCAATCTTATTTATATCAAAACACGATCACGTTAGCTGACAAGCACTCGGTATACAGCATCCGACATCGTAAATTGTTGCCTGAGTTAATAACATAAAGGAATGCTTTTTAATTTTAAAATTTGGCAATCAATCGAGCCTCGTAAAAAGTGGGGGCCCTGTCACATCGGACAGGGGCGGCGGTTAAGATTAATTACCTGATGAGTCGGTGATGTGGTAAACGAAGTATCAATAGATTAATAACGCTTTAGTGTCATCTGCATCTTCACCTGGAGGGCCTGCCACGTTAACACCATTATGGTGATGTCAGAGATGCAATCCCAGCATGCATTTTGGCAGAGCAGTGGCCAGTGGCACGTCTGTGAGCAGATGTCAGACCTGACAAAAGGAAAGAATTTATAAAGAACAGAATTATTGAGCCAAGTTCAGTGTGTTAATTTTAAAAAGCACAAATTACATCTTGTAATTTCCCCGAGCTCCACAAAGAAAAAGCAATCACCGTCTCACCACAATGCATTTATAATTCTGTGCAGTGACTAATTGAAGCAATGTAAAACCATGTAAAAGTGGCTGCAAATCTATTACAACTAAAACTACCATTACAACCGATAGTAAATAATGAATTTGCAAGTCGCGTGATGTCATCATCTTAGCGGCGTGAGGGGCTTAAATTAATTCTGAATTGATTACATCTGGAGTTACAGTATTACACCCCCCACCCCCCTTCCACTTTGCGTACCGCCGTTTCCCTTTTCTTACCACCCTCCTTATGGGGGGGGGGGGGGGCCTGTAGCAGCTTCAGATAAGAAGGACTCCATTATTGTTGTTGCCCCATGTGTTGCGCTTAGCAGTTAGGTTTAAATTTAAAATCAATGACAGCTTGAAAGGCAGCTTTTTTCTATCATCATAAATGAACCATCCGTCTTTGCAAATAGCAACAATTTTAGCAGCTGCCAAGGTGAGACTTTTTTCATCTCAATAAAGCCTCGACTTGCATGTAACGTAATTTATGTCCTAAGTCAAAAGTTAAAGGTATCCGAGGACTCCCCCCACCCTTGAAAAAGACTAAAGAATCTCTGAGCCCTAAAAGGATCTTCTATACCTTTAATTATTGTTATGATCATCATAATTATTGTTATTGGCCATTATTTAAAAAAATTCCTTGCAAAGCATTATAATAAAAAGGATTGAATCCTCATATGATATTAACAATGTTTGTGGCACAAATTGTGCAAGCTAAGATGTAATCTATCTGGTCCTGGTCCAACATGACTTAAAAGTCATTTATTGACGTGTAAACAGTCAATTATACAACATAAATATAATATAGAACAACAGACACGATGAAGTGTAAAATTAATCACATGACGTTGGGCAGGGGGCAAAACATGGAAACACGCAACCCAAACACAGCAGCCATCCCCGGAGCCTGTGGTCCAGAGTAGTTCCACATTCCACAGCAAGGCAAACATGCTTCCGTTACAGGGACAGCCTGCTTGACTGACCAAAGACCCTGACCTCCTCTTCCAATTCACCCTCCCCCAACCCATCACCTGCAATTCCGGTACAGTTAATGAGAACACGTTAATGTGAGCGAGCAGCACTTCCTGCCATAGAGCATGGCAGGTCAGAGTTCAAGTCACATGCATAGGATGTGAGAAATGCCAGCTGATAAGAGCCAGCCAGATGCATTAAGGTCAAACAGCTGGGCCCGCATGCACTTTAAGAAAGCCAAATAAATCAAGATGTTAAATGCATTTTGAGGAAAAAAAAAAACAATTGATGTGTATTAGCGAAACAGCAATGTAACTCACAAACAGTCAATAACATGTTTTGAAAATGCTGTCTATTAAAACAAAATTACAACTGGCACTGAAGCAGTCTTTTCTCTCTTCATTTTTTATGGTTTGTTATGCTCTTGCTACGAGCCAGAAAAGTATAAATAGTTCAGGGATATCTTACATGAAAGCGACGGTATTCAAAAAAAAAAAACAAAATGGCAGAATGGCCTGAAAACTTGGCTTTTGATGCAGTGATGACAAGCGTTGGAGCTATTGATGTCAACTGGGATAACACTAAAGGAGAGACACCAGATACTTGTTCCTCCAATCAGTCAAGCTTGGTCCCCACCGACTCCCCCCCGGCCACGCACTGGGCCCTCGGTAGCCGTGGCGACGGGCTGCACAGGAGAGCAGATGTGACTATGGTTGCTGGCGTTTGGCAGGAGCGCTCAGTGTCAAGGAGACAGGGATGAGTCCGGACACTGCATCAGCTGTGCCAGGGAGCAGCGGCCCTGGCAGTGTCACAACAGTGAGGGGACGAGTGAGCGGGAATGGGGGGGGGGGTAACTGGGGTGGAGACGAGCCTGATCTCCCTGGCGCCTGGGCCTGGTGTGATCTCGCACCACCCAGCCAAGACCCCCACTGTCACAACCAATTACGACCCACGGGGAAACTGCAAGTGCACAACAGGGGAAAAAGGAAAGGAACAGCGGCTAAACGGCTGCTCCAGAACCCAAATGCGGCTTACCTCTCGGTCTAAGATGCCCCACCTTCCAGATTTCTACTGCACTTTTTGCCCAGGACTTGCCTGGCATATTTGTTGTTGTTGTTGTTGTTGTTTAGTCACACAGTCATGTCTGACTCTTCGCGACTCCATGGACCACAGCACGCCAGGCCGCCCTGTCCTCCACCGCCTCTCGAAACCTGCCCAAACTCATGTTCATTGCGCCTGGCATACACACAAGCACATTTGCAGAGACAGCCATGCACATTAAATAATAATAATAATAATAATAATAATAATAATAATAATAATAATAATTGACAGTGGAATGATATCAAAAGATAACAAAAAACACACGCACTGACTCTTCTTCAGTAGTACACTGTACAATTAAATATTGAGTGGGAGCATCTGATATTTAAACACATACTGTGTGCACTAATGCAGGTGCCATGTCAGGCGGCTAGCTGGAGACGGCAAATCGCGGTAGTAATCTGACATTTTCTGGTATGACACGTGCCTTTTCTTATCTGGAGAGTAAGTGAGGGGTGGCCCTAGAGCCACAAGCAGAAGAAAGCAAACAAACTTTGCCCCACTATTGTCAAGAACTTACATTAATCTTCATTATAGCACTGGTAGTGCTAGCCTGACCCTTGAAATCCTTCTAATGTTCTTTGTAATTGTGCAAAAGAACACTCATGGAGCCGGCTCAGCGAAAACGGGACAGTAACATCTAACTCCCAAATGTGCAATGCACAAAATCAGTTATATTTAATATGTTTTTAAAGTGTAACCTCAAGGAATATTACCTGCAAGAATATATGTTCTTGCTTGCCACAGACCCTCACTATCCCAAAAGATTTTTTACATAATGCGGAATCATACCAAAACAACTGTTAAATTGATTTAAACAATGTGTTTAAATCACAATTTTACCTTAAGTCAAATAAATGAAGAGTGAAGATATCTTAACTGCAGTCCTACTGTTAACCTCATAGAGAACAGATTGCCAAATCTAAATAAGTCTTTATCTTCACATTTTTATTTTGACCAAAATAGATAGATTTGACCAAAAAATATATTCTAAAGCTCTAAACAAAATTCTTTAAAAAACCTATGGCTTAAACCACTTCTTGCAGACCATTATGACCAATTGACTGTTGTTTTTTTTTTTTTTTTTTTTTTTTTAATAAATCACGGCTCTTGTTAGTGGGAGAGAATGAATCATTTAAATAAATCTAAGTTGATTTGCTTTGGCAATCGTTTTTGCTAGTGACATGTGCTTGCTTGTAAAAAAACAATAAGTATTTTAATACAACTTGTAATTTCCTTGTAAAAATATGCTCAGCCAAAAAGGTACAAAATACAAAATGCAGCATTACAAATAACCATTGTAGTCTCCCACAATGAAATACATGATGCTTCATTCATATCATGCTGTGAAAATTTCAGCTTAGGTTTTAATTTTAAAAGGATAAATCCTGTGTTACCTGTGGGGGCAGGAAAAAAAGTCATATACATTTATTTGTCGGTGTGTGTGTAGTCTTAAGTAATTGGATGAAAATTTTGTGCCTGACCATTGGGGTGAGGTTGTTGATCCTGTGACTGGGACATCAACAGAGCTGAAACGTGATATAAATGTGGTGAGGTATATTTTGGCACATTTTGCACCAGGGATAAATAACGGTTTTCCTTCTGCCACTACATTACTGAAGGTTGCATAATGATAAGAAATAAGGAAAGATCTTGCTTTATTGGGTATATGTTTAGCCACAGTAGAGGTTTTACCGAACGGAGATGAGTTTTAGCCAAATTGCATGACATTGAATCCGTATTGAGGAGTTGTGGGAAAAGTTAAAAGTGGTCCGTTTATAATACTCTTTGTCCAACTGTGTAAATGTCGTACTGACGTTGTACAGGGAGACAGTGCAGAATGGTATTTTCCTGTAGTCTGGCCTTCATAGGGTCACAACAAAGCCTGACTCCTGGCTGATAATTAAAAATAATAATTTAAGGGTACGTGTCATGAGATGAATGTGAAAAGGTGCTGATTGCTGATTAAAGTATTATGGTGGACTGAAGTGTCATACATAAACCTTGTGCAATGACATCAATTACTGTAACTGACAAAAGCTACAAAGGCAATTGTTGAGGTCATAAGCTGAATCAGCAGTTCAAATCAACAAACTAATCTCATTTTAACCTGTGCTAAACTTGCAATGTCATTAAGATATGAATATACTGAGGTTATTACTCTTGTCAGCTTTGTAGTGAGAATAATTTATTGTAGAAATTTTGTAGCATGCAATTCTTTTCTGCAAAAATGCACTGTTTTGAAAGTCTTCGTCAAGTGATATTTCATTGATATTTTATGATTTCATTTCTTGCAATAAATTATATTTAGAGTCAGTGTGAAATAGATACCTGTAAGAACATAACATTTGCATTCTCCTCACAGTACTGGAAAAGTGTAGCATTTGTAATTTAAAGGCAATCTTCTCTGCAGGAAGAAACTTTCTAGATCATTCTTTTGTCTGTGTAACTGGTAACTTCCTCATCCTTAAAAAATGTAATGCATCTTAAACATGATCTCACAATATAACTTCAGTCAGTTATATAAACTCTTCTCTCTTTCAAAGCCATGTCGCTCTTGATTATTTTAAATTCTTCCGCAGTTTCCATTATTTTGAAAGGATAAATCACACGGAGCTAGACCATTCTGTGAACATCGCATCGGATTAAGTTTTAAAAACATTATTTTAATGAGCAGGATTTTCACCTTTATCTAATTTAAACCCCATCCTTGGGAAAAAATCAATTTCCTTTCTTATTAGGACTTACCTATCATCCACCAATAGACATTTACGTTTTTTAATGTATAAATCCTCAATTTTGTCTTTGGTTCATTTTTCATTCTTCTTCCTCCCAATGATTATTCAGGTGTATATCAAAGTGCTGTAATGAAGATTCACTGCATTTTCCCATTTAAACTAATACCCTATCCAGCTAAAATCCAGTTCCAGAAAATCAATTTTCACTCTTATTATTACGTCTCCTCTCCTGCTGTTGCGTGGATTCCATACGTAAATGATGGCCAGAGAAACTCTAGTCTCACAAATCATAACTGAAATACATGAGAACTCAAACAGAAAAGAAGCAGGTGACATTGTCTGAGTTCATGCCATCTGTTCATTTACTTCTCTTATTGGGTATGGTAATGGTAATAATTTCCATCACATTTCCCTTTTCTTGGTTCTCTAGTTTGTATTTTTCATGATATTTCTGCTTACTTAAATTGTACTGGATGCAAACTGAAATTATTATATTACCTTTCCTGACGTTTGTTGATGACTACACCTTAAGTGGAACAGCGGGTTGTTAAATTTAAATAGAAAAACATAAGGCAGCCTTGTTGTTTATCCCACTCCGGTGTTAAACCTGAGAACAATTCATTTAGCTAGCAGTAGAGTTCTCGGTATGGTGGTAATTCAGTGTAAAGTATCAATTCTTTCAGGTGCACAGGAATCAGCGGGAATGGGTCCATCTAATATTTTATTATATTTTAATTAGGTCTCTCCCACTCCCCAAAAAAGATCTTTGCATTTAAATAGTTGTTAATAATAAAAAAATTGTTTAGTAGACTTCATCAGCTTATGTCACAAATGCATTTAACATTCAGCAATTTTGCAATAAAGGGTAGTATGGAGGGGGGTAGGACCTGGAGGATGGGGAACACTCGTCTCTGTCTATATTTCTGTTAGCTGTTTTTATGCCCCCCCCAATAAAACAGTGATGTGATCTTAAAATTAATCTCTGACATGCAGTAGTTGTGTCCTCTTCAATGTTCAACTCCCTCCTACGGCTTGTCTAAGTCTGATGAAAAATTTAACTTTCATAAATAAGTTATTATTTTGTATTTAAACAGGCTTTGTGTAAGACAATACATATATAACATACAAACATGCATTTATGAATGTTTTTGTGTCACCGAGAGGCAATCTGCAGCATGACTGTTCCTGTATTGGACTAGTGACAGGGCCTATGTAGGGTTGGGGTAGTAAAGGGGGGCCACGGGTGACATAGTTGGGGGGGTAATAAATAAAGGCGAGTAGGGGTAATGATGAGGGATCATGGATGTAAATGATAGTCACTTGTGATGATGGGGATCCTGGGAGGAGCCTCACCAGGGTCTCATTACAGTCCAGCCCAGGAGTGTCGCCCTGGGGAGGCCGAATCCTGGAGGGAGGGAGCGAGCGAGGGAATAAATAGATAATAAAAAGAGACCAAAGGGAGAAAACAAATGACTGAGCGCGTGCTGGTGATGTATGCGAAGCTGTCAGCGGGGGGAAGATGCAGTGTGGCTGTCCACGGGGAGGCTATCTCCCACCCACTGGGTGCTGGAGAAGAGACGCCCGATAATGAAGTGCTCTATAGACGGGTAACGCTAGCTTGGTTCATAAGGGCCTGCTGACCGGACAAGCAACCTTCTCACCCTCCCACCCCTGCCCCCCCCGGTTCCCCCTGCCTGAGATGCAAATTATACATTCCTGTGTCGTTTGTGTGGCTGTGTTCAATTACGCTTCAGCGTCGCGTACCTCGGCAAAGCGGTTTTGGCTGTAATCGCACCGGGGAAACACTCAAAACAGGAAATAAAAAAAAGGCAACCCATCTGTGTAAACTACCTGGTAGACAGTGGTACTGGAACCTATGACACTACAGCTCCAAAGGTATCTCGGTTGGGCAAACTTGATCTTCCCGAGCTCTTCTCTAGGTTCTGGAATGAGGAGTGTGGCCTGGCACACAGTAATCCATTCTCCTCAGCGTGGCATGGAGGGAGACACAACCTCATGCCTATTGTCATGCTGAGTTACATGGGTTCATGATCACATTATCTGCCGCTGGACCTGACAGATTCATTCGGTTTACAGCATTCTCTCTTTGCAGGCAACTTATTTCCTTTAGCCGAGACCACTGACAACCATCCCTACACCATATTAATCTTGTTTACAGACTTATCGTGCCAGAAATATCACAAAAATTGTTTTTTTTTTTTTTTTGCACAAAAGTAAACATGTTGTTGACAGAGGTTGAGGCTATTGTTGGGAGTGAAATTTGTTGTTTTGTGCCAAACTTTGAAAAGACGAGAAGCGAAAAGAAGAACAAAAGTACAGGTGAAGTGAAAACGTGCAAAGGCAACACTGTACACAGTGTGAGGTAAAAATTTACTACCTGTTGTTGTAAACCAAAACTTATCACAGATAAAAATATTGATCTAAATTCACATTTCACTTAAAAACACCTCGGTTCCTTCAGTCACTTTTGGAATGACTTACTTATGTAAGTACACACACACACACACACACACACACACACACACACACACACACACACACCTACCTTTGTGTTTCTAAATTAGTGGGGACTATCCATTCATTTCTATGGGTCTAATCCTAACTATGACATCCCTGACCCATATCTAGCCTTAACCTTAAACATAAGTATAACCCAACAAAATACAAAAGACTTTTGGCTCTACTGGTTTTTTGATTGCATTCACAGATTTTTAAAAATTTCAGGTCCTGGGAGCATCTCGTCTCCATAACATCATATAAACGTGGTACACGCACACACCCAAACCCATATAAATAAACATTTTAAAAAATGCATGCTGTATATATGCTAATACAGTGGAGCCTCCAAGTCTGAGCCCAATAGAAAAAAATTGTTTCTACAGTATTTTCCATTCTCTTCTAACTAAATACAAAATAATATGATCAACATAACAATTTGCGCGAAAAGTAGAATTTTTTAAAAAAATGACCATAATTCCAGAACCTCTACCTCCTTTTTGCTTTAATGACAGCGTGCACTCGAGCTGGCATGGACTCCACAAGTTTGTGTAAAACCTGATGGTCCATGTGATCCCAGCATGCCTGGAGAATGTTCCACTGGGCATCTTGTGACATTACTGAATGCTTGCCTTTCTCGGTCCGTCAAGTGCCACAATAACTGTTTGATGAAGTTGATGTCAGGTGACCGTGGAAGAAAGTCCATGACAGTCATTACTCCCGGCTCTCCTTTGGTCTGCAAGTAGTTCTTGCAAAGCTTTGAGGTCAGTCTACAGACATTATCCTGTTGCAGTATGAAGCCATTGCTACAGAGACCCAACCAGAAGGTATAGCATGTCTCTGAAGGACGGAAAGCACTTTTCCTTTGTCAAGGTGTAGTCGATTTGGTGCACGTGTCCAACTCCAAAGTAGGCAAAACACCCCCAGGCATGAATATTCCCAGCAGCATGTTTCACTGCTGTTCTGACGCATCATTGTATTGATCTCTCTTCTGGTCGTCTGCTTACATAAACCATTCTATTACTGACATAAATCTCAATCATGGATTCATCTAAAAATTGAATTTTTTTCCAGTGATCCACTGTGGAAGGCCGATATATCTTAGCCCACCTTAAAACTTTGTTCATTTCCCGGACTAAATGAAAGATGTGGCATCGAACTTATGGAGCCCACTGCATGTGTGCTTTGCACACATACATGTAAAGGATAAAAGCTGACTCATTTCTCAGAGATTTAACTATACTACAAAATGAACATAGAGGGGCTCAGGACAAGTGCTAAACTTGGAGCTAGAGGTACGTTTGCTGATTAGCGTCTCACAAAGTGCATCACCCACCTTACTATTACACAAAACTGCTCACTATGAACCTCGGCGAGAGGCTGCATATGTCTTAATTACTGCAAAGATGTTCTCTTCCCTCACAGTTTCCAAGCAATGCGATATGTATTGATTGGGCATTTTCCTCCTCTGTATGGAATAATAAATTAATCTGGGGGTTAGTGATTCCATTCTTTGGGAGAGTAATGACAGTCTAAGGGATTATGATGATTTCATTATGCTCCCTTAGTGAATTCAGCTTGGAAATCCCTGACTTATGCAGCTGCTGACACAGTTCCCGATTTTTTTCCCTCAAGTGGATAATTCCAGACGGCTTGGTTTTTACATGACTTTAATATGCAGACTGAAAGCTGAGTTAAGCTTAAGGGGGGGGAGACCGACGGATATGGTTGTGAAAATGTTCCTGTTTAAAACCGACATTATTTAGTTTATTAAACTAATAATGCATTTCAAATTAACTGATAAATATAATAAAATATTTGAAATAGCCTTATATGCAGTGAATTGTCATAACATATATAAATACCTGTAGATATGAGGTTAACCATTCAAAATATGAAATTTAACATGCCTAGTGTAACGTTAAACTGTGGTGGCAGGTTTCAAAGGGGCCCGAATTTTAAATATTGCAGGAGTTGTGAACCTAAAAATAATGCAGAAATGAAATGATGGGGATGCTGAAAAAAACTATGGCTTGAAGAAAAAGGATAATGAGTTTGCTTAGTTGCCTCAGTGTTGCACAATCCAGTTTGACCTCCAGCAAAGAGCCAATGACACGAATCCTGCACATTAAAAATTTGATCTACTTTTGTTGTTTTTTTTCCCCCCAATCCTCTGCACTCTCTACTCCACATATCACAGTACTCATACACAAAAGTGATTCACAATAGCAGGGCATGCTGGAAAAACACACACACACACATACAGACACACACACACACACACACACACACACACTGAAATACACTTTTTCCAACATGCTAGTGTCTTGTTACTCAGGAGACTTTCCACGTGTCCCAAATATCAGTACTTTTGCTCCATAAGCCATCTATATTTACTAGACTGGCCCTTTAGCTCTTTCCTATAATACACAAGCATCACATTTATCATCACCCGATCAATTGTCCAGACTCCAGTTAATATTTTTTCATGGATAAATCATTTATCTGTTTTTACGACTACATGATAGATGATATTCCTTTTCTATCTAACTGCGAATGTTTCAAGAGAACCACTATAAACTATTTAATAAGCAAATAATTCTTCTGAGTAGATTTTGATTTATTTTATTGTATTTTTTACCGAGAAGTTAAAAACAAAACATTTTTATGGCAGATTAACCTATAGAAAGAATACTTTTTCTAGTATCGAATTTCCATTCTGTTAATTTGTCCGGTTGTAAAATAATATTTAAGCCAGAGGTTCTAATTATTTCTAAAATGACATTTTTAATGAAAGATTTTCTTTTTGATTAGGCCAAGTGCAGTAAGGGTGTTTAGTGAAAAAGGCACGTTTTTGCATCGACAAGGTAAATCATTCTTGCAGAAGCCCATGCCAGCGTCGCATTCATGGAATGCTTTGAGTGGCCTCTACTGGCTGACCGAGGGCAGTATGAGTCACCAAGTAGTAGCTGTGGAGCTCAGTTCTGAGGGCACCCTGGGTGAGTGGCAACCGTGCAGGCAGGCGAGAAAGAACAGTATCAAAGGGCGAGTGGCCGCCATGTCAGAATATGACGGGCAGGCTGGGGACAGGCAACCTGTGAGATTACCAGCACTGCTCCAAACTCCAGTCTCCTTGCTTCTCCCAGAGCCACATCCTGCCAGGCTCACCTGGGCTTTGTCGCTGCGTGCCGCTTCTCGGTGTCGAGGTTAAGAGCAAGCTTGGCTTTCCTGTGGTGACTTGTCATATTGATTCAGTTCCGCCTGCCGCCAAACGCTTGAAATCGATCTACTGTTCCATTCAGTTTTACATTATGCTTATAGTCTACACGCCATTAGGGTGCTTGCCTCAGAATTTAATGCAAAATATACATTTTAATGCTAATGCAGGTCGTCGGAGGTGCAACGGGCGATGCGGCGCCCTCCTGTGAGGGGTGAGGTTTCGAGCGGGCGAGTGCAAAGGCCAGGCAGATTTATTGAAGGCTCTGAAGGATGATGAAGATGTCCAAAGGAGCCTTCGCAGGAATTCATCAAGGGAACAATGAAATGGAGCAGATTTATCCGGACGTTTCTCACTGGAGCGAAGTTTGCGCTGTATATTTAGAAGTGTGGTGTGTTTTCTTGCCGCTGACATATGTTACAGTATGGTCCTGTTGAGTCTCTGTCGCTTTCTACGCTCATGAAACAGACAGAAGAAATGCTTTACCGGTAATAATTCTAGGATTAGCACTGTAAGTACCTACATTTCAACTCCCTGCTGTTGATACTGTGAAATTTATCATACATTAGAAACAAACAGTTTTACTGAAATTGAATAAACAAGAAAGCATTAAACAGACACAGATGCATGCATTGCTCTCTGTTTGATCTTGTCTTTATAAGGACGGCTCATTGGCCAGCAATCCTCCCCCGAACATTCATTAAGCAGTAAACTCCGCCTCTACTCTAGACGATCACCACTAAATTCCTTCACGGTGAGGAACTGTTTACATTATGTACAAACAGTGCAGCTTTATCTGATGATATCATCGCTGCACTGGGAAAGTGGTTCCAGGACTATGCAGCCCCCCCCCCAAGTGTCATCTGTCCTGGTGACCCCTAAAGTCCACAGTCACCATCAGGACATGTAGTGTACAGTCCCTGAGCCTGGCTGGCAGCCGGTGTGCCTGTCGTGTGGGTTGGGAATGCATCTCTGGTTCTTCCAGGGTGTAGCTCACTGTATTGACTGAGGCTTGGATGGTACAGTTGGTGTTGCACCTTCTTCAGGTCACTTGGGCTGCTATTGGGTGAAACAGTCCTGGTCATACCCTGGCAGTACATATCTGGAACACAACATCCGACGGCCACCGCAGCATCTCACAGGGTCCCATCACTTTCTCTGGGGATTAAACAGTCACTCCCACAACCCTGCTTCCAAGGGTGTACCCTGGCCTGGTGCATTGGTGACCCTGACATCCCCCGGTGCTATGAGCCAAGCTGCTGGACCACGTCCACACCGCGATGCAGCTCCCTCAAATATTCAGGGCTCAGCATCTTGTTGATATCCAACTCTGGTGGCTTCTGAATCACCTGCTCCAAACCCACCCAAAAAAGACCGTGCCTGGGGACAACCCACGGATTCCCACATGGTAGAGTGGCTTGGACACAGGCAGATGGCCATCCCAGTCCCGCTGGTCTTCAGGCCTCAGATGTAGGGCTGCTTGATCACTTTCAGGTGGTGACAGAAGAAGCAGAAGAGTGCTGCATTACTTCGCCAAAAGAATTCCACAGACTGAAACTCAGACTGTGAGTAAATGTTTGCATTAGGTGATACAGCTTCTATTCAAAGTGTGCTGGAACATTAAGTGCTCTAACAGCACTGTAGCTTTAAGAACAGTTTGAAGGGTACAACAGGTATCTCAGGTACTGGTTTTGAGCAAGCTTCAAACAGACATGTAACCGACCTGCTGCCCTCTGGGGGTCTTGTGGGCCTTGTTATTCTTTCTTATACCAGTTTGTTACAGTACAATAATCTAGAAAGGTTGCAGCTCTTCCTCAACGCTTCTCCGCACAGCCAAAAGCAGAAGCCTGTCTGGCCCAGAGTCTGAACCGGATCATTATCAGCTAGCGTGTGTAGCAGGTTATTTCACACCAGATCTCAGATTTGGAGCCACGCAGCCTCTTTTTCCATTAAATCCTCCAGTGGCACACAGTACTTCGCAGATACCTCGTCATGCTGCCCATAAGTATGTTATTGCCCAGGTGTCGAGGAGGTGATTCCACAAGCAGCATGCTTATCGACTTATCCTGAATACACATACACGCTATATTTATACAAAAGTCTGACACCAGACTGAAAATAACATTTTTTCATATAATCCTGGAAATAACCAAAAAGTTTTAGGGTGAGCTGAGACATGCCAGCATACCACAGTGGGATCACTGAAAAAGAGTGTCATTTAATGATGAAAGTTTGAGATTTATGGCAGTCACAGAAGAGTTTATGCAAGGAGACAAACAGAAGAGAGATCAATACAAAAGTGTGTCAAAACAGCAGTGAAACATCGTGGTGGGAATATTCAAGTCTGGGGGTGTTTTGCCCACTCAGGAGTTGGACACCTTCACAGAATTGACAAAGGAAATGTACTATTCTTCAGAGACATCCTACACCTTCTGGTTCGGTTTTTGTAGAAATGGCTTCATGCTGCAGCAGGATAATGACTGTAGACTTAACTCAAACCTTTGCAAGAACTACTTGAAGACCAAAGGAGAGCCAGGAGTACTGAGTGCCATAGTCTTTTCTTCACAGTCAGCTGACCTCAACCCCATCGAACGTTTATGGGGGCAGTTAACTGTTAAGTCTGATATTCAACTTTGCATTCAAATCGTTAGGCTGGTAATATTCTTTGTAATGAAAAATTCTGCAAAATAGAAACATTTTTTCTAGTCGCCCAAGACTTTTTGACTCCACTTGAGCTACTGTAATACTTAACTAACATTTGTAACAAAATGTCTCTCAGTGTTTTGGGGGACTTCATATTCTCTAGCCATGGGATGCCTGTTATTATATTAGTATACGCATGAGAAATACAGCCTCTGGTGGAAGGGTTAAACCTGCAATGATGTACATTAAAATTACGTTGTGTGTATTGTGCTAAAATGTAAACTAGAGCTCACTAAAAGGCTGGTAAATGCAGGAAAACCAGGGACACAAGGGAGTTGGAGTGAGTTCAACATTGGGGAAGACACAACTACATATGAATTCAGTTTTAATTTCACAGGCCTGTTTTATCAGAGGAGTGGGTTACAAAAGCTTACAGAAATACTGGGGGGCACACCCCAACCTCTGGATCCATATCTTACTTCTGAGGAAAATACATTTTTTCACAAATAATAACAATATCATATATAAAAAGAAGTAGATGCACACCCCCCCCCCCCCCCCCCCCCCCCCCCCCCCCCCCACCAACCAAACCCCCCCCGCAAACAAAAACCAAAAAAAACAAAAAAAAACAACAACACCCCCCCT
>JAACJT020000021.1:6697611-6708345 GCA_009936485.2 Gymnarchus niloticus | reverse complement strand
ACCATATTTTCCTTCTCGGGAACAAACCTTTTTCCACAAATAATAACAACCACCTATAACAAAAAAAGGAGAGGCCCCCCCCCCCCCCCCCACACACACACACACCTTTTCAACAGGATGGCTCTCAATGATAAAGGCTATGACTTAAAGAAGCTAGTACCCATGTCCCCATTTTGTAAAAATGTGTCTTAGAAACGCACATCAGAAGATGAACAATCTTCCGCATTGCAAATTGCTTATTTTCCAAAATCAGATCCTCAGAATTTAAATGAGTTAATGGAAGGGTCAACGTTGAAATTGGCTGTTTTGATCTTTGCTAGAAATTCCAGAATTATACATAATAAATCTGAAGGCGGTTTGTGGCTTAGTGTGGCTGATAGTGATCGGTCTTACGTACATTTCACAGGGGGCAATGCTTGGGAAAGTTGGCCACTCAATGCCCAGCATGCATTAAGACTCAGATGTCTATGAATGCTAAACTAGTACCACCAATGTGATGATGGCAATTGTCAATAATACATTTAAAGGAATCCATCCATCATTCTTCATTACTGGTTATTCCATGCTGAGTTACCGTGCATCATCATCATCATCATCATCATCATCATCATTATTAGTTGTAGTAAAGGATCGAGTTAGTAAAAGAGAAGCTATTACAAATGTGGAGAAGTGGCATGATTCATTAAGAATGCGATTCAAGATGACTGTTGAACAAATTGGCTCTTTAATTATGATCAGTAAATAATGACTGGCGCTAAGCCTGTACGAACTCGCGGCTCGTTATCGAGCACGTTCAACAGATGCTGTTCCCCGGCTTCCTTGGCCTGCCCTTGCTGAAGCCCATTCCAGGGGACGCAGACCGAGTGAACAGCGCATCGCCACGCCAGGCCTTAATTAAACTCTTTAATTGTCGCCATCAAAGCTTTCTTTCATGCATCAAGTGTGTAAATGTTAGCAAATTGCGAGTCAACATAGCGGCGATGGATCTCATCTGCGTAGGTCCTCGTCTAATTAGCTGTAATGTTCATGGGGCATGCAGGTGGGAAAGAGGATATAGTAGCAGGCCATGTCTTGTTGATATGCCAGAATGAGCACAGTATTGTAACAGAAGAGGTTCGCCGGCAGTTACGGACAGAACTTCACGAGTGATAAACCTGGTCCATCCAGTCTACTACCAGCTGCTTATCCTGGGGAAACAGTGAAATGTGATTCAAAATATGCATCAAAACAACAAAAATGTCACACAAAATGTAAAAAATGATTACTCATTGAAGATCTAACATTTTGAAAGACTATGTCATTTAAAAGCAAGCCATAGCAACGATAGCAGTTAGACTGGGGAAAAAATGGGGAGAATTTAAGAGAAAGTCACAGCTTTTGGAGGGAGGAAAAAATAAAACAACGACTGAGTGAAAATTTCAGCCAGACAGTGATGAAAAGTCCATATGTTACGGTGCCACCGTAAATTACGTCAAAACATGGGATAAGGCCACCAAAGGGGCTTCCAAATATAGGCTGGGAGCTGGTTTGGCTGCATGGAAACAAATTGCCCAAACTTCTAGCAGAGCGATCCGCCTTTTTTGACATTCGTGTTTATAGAGTCATTGGGTCCCGAGCGAGAGCTTTGAGCGGCGGCTTGGATGCCGAGGGCTGCCCCAACATACCCTGATCTGCATGTAAACTACAGTGGGGGGGGTCGAAAGATTTATTATGGTGAACTGACAATGAAGAGAGAGGGTCTACTGGCTCCAAATCCCTCACTGAGGAGACAACAAGCCTTTTAGATTCTTTGTTAATGTTTCTGCTATTGTGCTTTTTGTTGTCACGAATGGTTAATGAAGAGCAAAAAAAAGTATTTATGCTTTTACAAGAATTTCAAACTTGCACTGTCTATCATGATATTATTATATATGTTTTACCTGTCAACGACTTGTGCAAAATTATTCATTTAAAATATTAGCCCATTGGTGATAAAGACGGCAGGCCTAGTGTTGAACATCAGAGTGTTAATGTACACTGGATATTTCCTATTGTCTAGCAATGTGCAGGGACCCTGTAACTGAGTGACAGACAGAACAGTTGGGGGGGGGGGGGGGTCCCATTTACACCATGCCAGATGGGACTGGCTTGATGCCTTATTGTAAACAACTCATCCTTCTTTAGGTCTACTTGTCCAGCTCACCTCACGTGCCCTGGCAGATAATGATGGATATCAAAGCTATGGTAAAGTGGGTGACAACAGCAGCCCTTGTTATATCTGCCCGACTACCTCCCCCCTCCCCCCGCCCCTGCTCCTGTCATTATTACATGTCGAAGATTTATTCGAGTTTAGTGTTGTGTGCTGGGTGCCGGCCATTTGCAATTCATCACCGGAATGTTCCTGAAGGTGGTGGCCACCCCGTGTCTGTGGCTGGTAATTGCCACCATCACCTGTCTGTGGAAATGATGGGAGGTCGCCGGCTGGGTCAAGCCCCAATGCTGCCCATCTCGGTGGACTCTTATCGAAGCAGCGTGGATCACGAGACGTAAAGAAGTACGGCAGTGTACGTACATGCTTATCCGTGTTGAGGTGAGCACCTCCTTCTCTACGTGGATTCCGCCGCCTAGATAATGAAACATGACATACTGACTGAAATATTCTGACAACAGACTCGTTTTGATTGTGTAGTATGTCACAATTAAACCGGTATTAGATTAGTAGATGTACTGCTTGATATCAAATATGAAACAGACTAACGTGTTCTGCAGACACCCAAAATGCATCCTCAAAGACAGGCCCAACACAGTTATAGGTAAAAGCGAACGCTATGTGTAAGAGAAAACTTAGAGGTGTGCTCATTGCTTAAAGCAGGGATGTCACTTCTGTGACTGTCTCTATGGTATATCAGATTCTAATCACTTACAGTCTGACATTGTTCATTTAAAATTGGTGTAAATATTCATCTTAAATTCGCTTTTATGTTTATCACATCAATTGTTCTCATTCACCACCATTGGCTACAACAGGCCTGAAGATATGTCACAATGACGGGTGAAAAAACAAATCGTCTGAGTCCGCCTCATCTCAGTTCGATCTAAGAGGGTAGAATATACACCACTGTGGGTTTGACCCCCTCTCTGTGAACTGGATAATTACGCCGCCGTCATTTAATAGTGGGGAAACGCCACTGTAGCAACAAATTAGCTCGGGTCCATTTGCAATTCATGCAGTGTTTTCTTATTTAATGGCATTTGTCTCACCTCTCTTGGATGCTCCATTCATTTCTCAAGCCATGCAGACATCCAGCTGAACTCCACGCGTTATATCATTATTGATTTTTTGCTGAAGGACAGAGCTGGTAGCCACATGTGTACCCATCCAACGTTTTGTCCAATGTCTCGATTGCAGAGAGTCTCCTGATAACTTGCACTTTTTATCCATGTAGGCAAATACAAACAATCTCGCTCATAGAAGAACTCCAATTCGTGTAAAAAGACACCCCTCCCCAACACGCCACCGCACCTTTAAGGTGAGCATCAGGAATCCAGCCAAATTTTAATCCGGAACATTCCAGGAGGCGTGCCTGTTTTGAGTACATTCATTTATTTGCACTTTAAATCACCGCAATTAAACCTAATAAGTAGGCCATCATAATTAATTGGCCAGTGGAGGGTTGCCGTGAGAGTGAGCATCTAGCCAAGAATCTGCAACATTTGGTCCGTGTGGTTCATCGTGATTCTCCTGTTCCTCATGTTCACTTAAAATTATGTCACATAAAGATTTTCTGATTTGTAAACCTTAACTTTATTTAGGATGTAGGTCAGGTTTGAGTATTTTTTTAAAATGTCCATTTAAAAGGAAGTTTTCTCCATATAAGATTTATAATCTAAACTGCTCATCTATTGCTTCTTAAAAGGAGATATTGCAGTTTTTTCAAACTGTTTATCCTGGTCAAGGTCACCTGGGGGCGTGGCACATACAGCCGGTGGCACAGGGCACAAGTTTGGGGCACACCCCGGACGAAATGCTGGTGGACACGCTTGTCCCGATTCTTCAATCTAGTGTATGCCAGTGAATTTGCAATTGGTTCAGGAGGATTCACGATGCTCAACCCAAGTCAGTGACATTAAAATCATCTTCCAGCCGCTGCAAAACTCTGACCTACCGCCTGACACTGAACATCATGCTGGCTATACGAGGACCACGATTCCTTCTTAAACTGTGCAAACATCATCCAGTTTCTGATTAATAGTATCTTCAGGGATCGCACATTACAAATGCGGGCTCATAAATGATTGCTAAAGCAATTTCACCTGCCATAAACAAATGTGATTAAACATTTAAGCTGAAATTAATGGCAATAATGAATCGACCAGGCACTAAGCAAAGTATCAGTGTAAACATATACTTATGTATACACTGCATTCGTATTCCCTACTTATATTCACTCGTAAGTCTGAGCGCACAAGGCCACGTTACTGTGATGATTTCACTGCCCAGGTAAACAAGTCATACAGGAAGTGGTTGGTAAACCATAAAAAGGACAACACAACCAAATGGCTCCTTCATGTAAATGACTCCAGAGCCACAGAGGAGTACTGAGATTTATTAGCTTAATTCGCTAACCTCTGGCTTGCGGAGCCTAAGAGCCGCACAAAGCGTGCCGAAACCAGCATTTGGAGAGCCAGGCGTCTGGGGGGGGGGGGGGGCAAGGTCAGCCCGTTTTTAGCTGGGTCAAGTTCAGACTTTCTACCCCTTTTCCCCTGTGCCTTCAATTACATAGTCACCTGACACTGAATTAGCATGACAACCTAATTTACCTTTGCACCCCATTTGATTATGCCCCCCCTCCCCTTTTCCCTAGGCCTCTAAAACATGGCCTGTCTCAGCCCGAGTGTGGTCTACAGAATAAGACAAAAATGTAAAGGGAAAAGAACAGAGCATATTAATTAGAGGAATCTGAAAATTACTTCCATCTACCGAAGTCCACAGGGTATCTCGCTCTACTCTATCACTGCTAGGGGGTCAGAGGAGCTGACACACTTCTCTCTTACATTAATGAGTGGAACCTTCACGCCTTTGGGATTATCTAATGAACTGCTCCGCACACAGCTATATTAACAATGGCAAATACAAACAGAAAAACGCATGCATGAGAAATAACTGCATCTGTGACGAGTTGGCCCGTACAGGTGCTGGTGTTTTCGGGCAGGAATTCGCACTGGTTGTTGTCATTCCTGATGGATACGATGAAATTTGGTAAGTAACGTATCCCTTTAAAAGCAGGGGGAAAATAAATCAACATGTAACCCTTTACTACGATTTTCAACTAAAGGTCACTTCAGACATAGCTAAAATCATTCATATTTAGATTGAAGAGTTATTTTAAGAACTTTATTTCCGTTTAATCGCAAGTATATAACTTTGTTGATGAAAAGCAACTTTCAAAGGCATAAGTGTTAAATGTATCAGCCAAAGACTGTGCGTTCTTATGCTGAGGTGCCAGCTGTATGGAAAGCAAATCCATAATCCTTCACCCCAGACAAGAACACTAACAGTCCATATAACTGTAATGTGGAAGGAAATATGCCAACGTTAAATGACTGCTGTAAGGCAAAGAACTGCTGGAAACTGCTCGTACATGAGGAGAGGGGACAAAAAAGGTAGCTAAATATAAATTAAGATGTTAGATGTGAAGTTTCCAATAGGACCTTGACATAACTGTTGACCTACTCATGACACGATCACAGCGGCGAGGATTTGGAATTCTATTAGAATTACCAATGGAAAAAAAAAGTCAAGGAGTCATCAGGAAAGCAAATCTATAGCCTGCACTCCATCAGCCAATTACTGTTGTTAAAGTAAAATTAGATGGGTATTGACAATGAGGGGGTAAGGGGATTAGGGTGGATGACAGAGTGTGAAGCTGGCAGGGCTGCAATGGAACGCGTGAGACAGCGAGAAAGTGATTTTTTAGCAGGGGACGTTAAGCTGCACCAGGGGAAGGACAGTTTGGTTGCTCTCACAAGCCTCTCTTGGGAGGAAAAAGTGAATTTTGATGGGATTAAAATTGGATATCCTGCACTAGTACTGCTGTTATTTTTGTCGTGGTTGTTTTTTGGGATTCCGATTGAAAATGCTTGTTTATAGTAGGAAGGACAAACAGAATCCCAGCTCGATGACGTCTGGCTGTGAAGGTCTCCTCAGTGATACGCCGTTACAACATCACTGTACAGGCTTGGCGTCCATTTTTTACAATCAGCAAATAACTCTTACATCCGTAAATAAGCTAGTGAATATAATGATAGCTGAAACTACATTGTTTCGGAACTGACCTATGCCTTGTCGATAATTTAGTTAATTATCACAGCTGCGTGTTATGGTCATGTTACATCACAAGCATAAACACCGAAATACAAATCATATTCTCTGGTCAACCAAGTCAATTTGTGGAAAAGTCATAAATGCACAGCTGGTGGGTGGAGCGCTACAATTTATTGGGAAAATTGCAGCAGCTAATATTGACAGAGCAACGTGTAAATCAATAGATTAAGAAAGAGCAATACATTTCAATTTAAAAATTCCTCAGAGTCCAACAGCAAATCCATGCTGTTTAAACTCGGACAACATCCGGAGGGTTTAGCTGACCGATATAAATATTAAGCAGATAAGGTCTGTACAACGCCTTTAATTGGCCAGTCAGGAGCAGTATAATTTTAATATCTTACTTGAACTCAGACCATGACGTACATCCAGTGACTTTCATTACATAAAACTCCAAAGTGCGTTTTTTGAAAAGCTCCTTGTTAAATTATAAGGTCTGTTAAAACAAGGAACATGCAACTCACCAGCTACCACTGCTGTAAACATAATGCACTTTTGTATACTTCTGTTTGCAAAAAGCATTCTCAGTTGGACAGTAGCACACAAAACTAGATTTAGAAAAGTGCTAAATGGAAAATAATAGAATGTAAGTACAATGACTCAGCAGTGATTTCTCATCCATACACACATCCATCCATTTTCCATAACTACTAATCTGATGCAGGGTCACAGTGAGTCTGGAGCTGATCTCAGGAAGCTTAGGGCACCAGAGCCTGGGAACACACTGGCTGGGATGTCAATCCATCACAGGGCACACACTCAGTGACACACACACACACACACACACACACACCTCACACACACACGCTATGGTCAATCAACCTATATTGCATAGACTTTTTGAGAAAACTTCAGGAACAGGATAAAATACATAGCAAACATTTCATATTTCAAAATAATAATAACAATAATAATAATATATTCCATCTTTCTTTACGCTTGTCTCTTACTTTTTTGCTAACACTTCCTCAACATAATGCTTTGAACTGTACATCTTATGTTTGAAATATATTGTGTTTAAGCAGTTAAAGAAACTTGCAACTCTGACTGCGGCAAACAACTCGAAGTGGAGGAAAAAAGCTGCATTTTAATTTATCTTTCTCTAATGTAGAATTCATGAAAATGAATTACCACTGTTGGCTACAAAAGCGAAATCATCATATGTATACTTCTATATGACGTATAAATCCACAGTATACACATATTACTGAGTGAACAGACACATGCTTATATAAACCTATAAACTTTACGTATTCCTGTCGGCGTGCTGTAGATCCATATATTTGTATGTAGCATGTCTACGATCTTTACAATAATAGCCACAGCTTCGTTTAATGTATATACACTCAGTGGTCACTACAAGAGGTTCGGTTACCATAAGGTTAAGCATTAGATTTTCTAATATTCCTAATATCGGGGATGTTTAAATGCTGAAGGTATGCGCCATCTCTGGAATCTTCACATACCACGCTATTCACACGGAATGGTGTGGCAAACAAAAAAGCACAGAGTTCTGTTGGCTAAAGTTACCTCGCTAATGAGGGAGGTCAGAGGAAAACGGGCAGACTCGTTAAAGCTAACGGGAAGGCCACAAGTGTGAAAATAAGAGCTCAGAACAGTAGCGATGAACAGAATTCAGGCATCTTTGAAGCGGTTCTGTAAACTAAAGGTGGGTCCTGACTGGTACAGGATGCAATGTATATCCTGTACATACAGTATATATTGCTGCTGACATCATACATTCATCATCCATTCCAACCACTTATCCTGGCCACGGTTACAGGCAGCTTAGGGCCGAGGCTGGGGTACGTCCAAGTGGGGATGCCCATACCCAAGTGACACTGTACCTCGAAAACGCCATAGTCTAAAAGAGACACAACAGAGGACTTAACACCTTATCAATTTTTACATAACCAAAACAGTCAAAAACTGAGAATTTTGAACTTTCAAGTCTGAAAAAAGTGTATGAATGAATTCTACTCAGTAATTGTAAGGTACCCAGTAATGAATTCTACTCAGTAATTGTAAGGTACCCAGTAATGAATTCTACTCAGTAATTGTAAGGTATTCAGTAATGAATTCTACTCAGTAATACACCTGATTGCTATTTTAGATTAAACTTTAACGTATACTTAGAACACACACATATATTTCTTATATATACAGTATATCTTAAATTGGACGGTGCATTAAATTGTATTTTTGACCGCCAAAGGAGGCAGCAGAGCATACAGGCAAAGAGAGACAGACACGCTAACATCTTTCTTCGCTTGTGCAAGGCTGTCATTGTAAGTAAATGACATTGAGGCCGAGGCATGCGAGAGACACATACATCTACCACGGCGGATGAGAACACAGGCTAAAACAGATTCTGGCTATAATCTATTTTTTATTCTTGCTATCAATAACACTTTAAGTACATTGCAGAAGACAGCTCTTACCACTCCTACTGTATGAGTAATTTTACTCCTTCTGGAGTGGAGGAACCATATGACTCTCTGAACACACATCTATCAATAAATCACCAGTACGCTGGATTTCAGCGAGATTAGGCGATGCGTGTTAACCGGTTACCCTCAGGGTGCATACAATGTACATGTGTATGTATGCATTGTCATGCCATGTGTAATTCTGGGTAGACGCTCAGCTATTTGGAAATACACACATTCTAGTGTGTCACAATGCACTGTCGCATGGGGGTAACGCACTTGCTCTTGCGTGGGGGGGCTGGGGGTGCCTGAGTGCCTGCCCTTTCTGCCTGCACCACCTAAAGTGCCCAATCAATTGCCCCCACCCTCCCTGGGTGCTCGTTTCACTCCAGACACCCTCTTTAAAGGTACCTGCTCCTCAAAAAGTCTCTGCACGGCCTGAAATTTGAGTTTTGATTTTTGACTTACATGTGTGACTAACTAAGACTGAGGAAATGCGTTTTTCCTCATATTCTTCTCTTCAGGATCTGACAGGTGAGAAAGTGTAAGTTAATGCTTAAAATTCTGGCACAACAGCTTGCCATACAAGAAAAATGCTACTCAGGTCCCATCCAAATGAAAGATGTTATTGCATTTAGGTAACCATGTTGATATTGCTAAATAAGGGACCAAGCTAATGGTTGTGGGTTGATGAATTCATTTAAATTAGCGGACCTCTTTCACACGCATAGAGCACAGGGTATTAATCAGGTTGCTACTGAAAGGTGACAAATGTTCTACACATACAAAGGCTGTCAGGTTGTACGCGAAGGGAAAATCTGTAGGCTCTTTACTAATATGTTCTACAGAAAGTCAGAAAAGATGAATCATGTTCCCATGTCTCTCGAGTGACAGTTTAACACGTGATTACTGTTGTATGTGGACCAGGGAATGAACATATAAGGATTAAAAGATTCTGAGAGGATGGAGACGTGTAACCAAAGAAAAGCTACTGACTTTGTGGGGAGAGTAAAAATCCCATGGGAGTATTATTGTTTCATGCTGAATCTTCTAAGGAAACAAGCACATTCTTGGATGCATGCAGTAGTTACATTACTCCAGATTTCTCATAAATCCAGGCCACCTCTCAATAAGGTATTATAATGAAACAAAGTAAGGAAACAGACCTGTCATTCATTTATTTGATCAGTATATGGACAAACCTAATAATTCAAATCATTTCTTAAGGAGTACATGTAAGAATTGTGTCAGCCACACACTCTTTTGAATAATTTTTCCTGTTCTGAGCAGTTTTTTTTTTTTTTGGAAATCTTGGAAATCTTGCAATCTAAATCATTTTTGTCCTAATTTTTCTTGAAAGTCCATTTTTTTCAAACATGGTGTGTGAGTTATTACTGTTTTTCTTTAAGTAATCGATTTGTCATCAATGGTGTTTAATTTCCATGTATTTAAGTTTTGTATTGTAACTTTGTTAAAGCTAAATTATCCACTTTGCAATTAGTATGCAAATATATTATTGTAGAGCATGCAAACACTATTAACAATAATGATAAGCTATTCAATAACAACAGGGTTTTAGCACTACATGCTTGAACCCCTAATAAGAGTGAATATACATAAATACATACTGCTTTAATAAAACGAGCTGCACAATATTCAGTCAGGTGGATAGTTACATGGCCGTGATTTTCTTGGTATGGTCAATACACGCTAAACATTTGTGGTACACTGAATAATTCCTTTACATTAGAGATAAAACTAGGGTTAACTGAATGAACTGCCGCATATCATTATTAGAAAAGGCACCCATTGGGGGGGGGGGGGGGGCACAATAAGGGGGGGAAAATCTCAAAAGGAAAAAGGAAAGGGGAAGAGGGACCCCCGGGGTTCCCCTCAAAAGGGGCCAAAAGGAACACCCCTGAGGCCAGGGTATTCTCGGGG
>JAACJT020000021.1:6645676-6691854 GCA_009936485.2 Gymnarchus niloticus | reverse complement strand
GCGGGGAGGGCGGGGGGGGGTGAGGGGGGGGGGGGGGAGGGGGGGGGAGGGGGGGGGGGGGTGGTGGGAATTTGCAAGCATACAGAGGCAAACATTTCTAGAGATTAATGGACTAAGAATGCATGCTAGGAGAAATGGAAATTAAATCCATCCATCCATCTTTCCACGCAACCATTTCCAGCCACTCTTCCTGTATGGGGGGGAGGGCTACGGCCTACCTATATTAGGCAGCATGGCTGTAATGCCGGTCCCTCTCGTAGCACACACTAAGTGACTGTGTTTGGACTGTGGCAGGAAACTGGTACCCGGAGTAACGCCAGATAACGTGTAGAGAACATACAAGCTCCACACACAGGATGAGGGCAAAAATTATTGCCTCAGTGTAAGCCAAGTGCTCAAATTGCCTTTCATACAGTTAATACCATTATACTGCAACCTACTGGTTCATAACTTATTTACTTAAAGTTTTTGCTTGTGATTCACTTTAATGTGCCTCTGTGTGAGTTTATTGTTATCTGTATTCATCCTGAGCTTCACTGCACTAAGCTTATTGTCGCAATTCAATGCTCCACATGCTCTTTTGACTACAGATGCGCAGCAAAGAAAAAAAAAGTAAACTAGCCATACATGCGACTCTCCCGCCGTCTCTGTCTGACCGAACCAGATACTTCAGCAGACAGGCACGGGTAACAACAAAGGGCAGTGAAAGTGGGAGTTTCCTTTTATCGTCGCAAACTTCGATGGGCAGCGAAAAAATGGGTGGCGAAGGGGGGGGATTAATAATGAAATAATAACGTGGAACACGTAGGCGATGAATCTCCCATTGTGACAGTGAGGCCGGCAGCATCGAATGCCCTTCTGCATGCTGAATAGAAACATAAGGTTCACGAGTCATGTGCAGAGACTTCTCATCTAATGGATCACCACTGTCTCCCCACAATGCAGCTCAAATAATGATAGAACACCCCCAGATTAAACAATTTAACACTGCTCTCAATTTATTACCTTTTTTCCTGAATATAAGTAGACTAATAAAAATACGATTTTTCTTCCAATCTCTATTCATTACAGAAAACTGAGGAAAGAAGGGGAGAATGCATATATTCTATAATATGTATATAACAACCAGGAGATGTAATGAAAAAAACGACATAAGAAAAATTATTGCAGATTTCAATTAAGTGTTTTGTGGGCCAGGGTGATTTTTAATTCTTATTGGAATTACTTTTTTTAAAAGACTGATGCTGTGACACATACCTGTTTGAGAAGTAGGATGACATTAAAATGTGATTTTAAGTTTCAGAATGTAATTTGCATATATGTGACTTTTGGACAAATTATCCTGCCATGTATGGAAAATGTGTGCTGGGTATGTAACCTTGATTGTTTTGAAAAAAATAACCAACTTGAATAAATGAGCAAACGTAGGATAATTTGTCAAGCAGTATTTTAGTACATTTTCTCCTACTTTTCATTATTATTATTATTATTATTACAATGTTTGGATGCTCTTTAGAATGCATCTTATCTGTAGCATCATGTTGTTTAACTCATTATTGCATTTCTTTTTTAAGGAATTTTGCTGGATCAATGTTAAATTTCATCATCCTGAAAGTTTACAGTGAAGTGCTTGTTTATTATGAGTGACGAAGCCCCTTGGACTCAGTGTGCTCTAAATCAGGGCAGAAGTGGGTCACCTGCTGGCGTGTAAACAGTCTCCCGCTCCACAGCCCCACCGCCGTGCTGCGGGAATGATGGCTTACACCCATCCGCCTTGTCAAAGCACTACTTCCCGGGCAATTACCATGGTCGCCAGCCTACTACCAGGGCCGGATGGATGGAGTCTGCACCCAAGGGGTCACCCTTTCCTCCATATTTTTCCTGGCCAACTCAGTTTCTTTGGGACAGTAAAAATCTCTGTCGTGTCAGTGGTGATCTGTATTGCATGTGCCCTGTTGGCCACTTTACATGCTCAGGCGAAAAATTTGATGGGCAAATGGGGAAAAAAAAAGGAAATAAAAATTAACTGATAACTTTCTGATGAGGAACGATAATGTCGAGTGTTGTCAACTGAGAAATGACATGCGGTGAGAAATCAATCGTCTGGGAGACAATCTGCATCCTGCAGTCTGACAGCCTTTAAAATTGCCTAACGTGACTAGTGGAAGTCTGTAAGGGAAGTTCTTGGCACTGCTTTGCCTCATTAACACAAGTATGGAAACTGGAAATTCATCTCATCAGTTTATCTGAACTTTGGCAGTATAATTCCACAAAGTTCTGGCAATGTATTTCTTAACTGGTAGCAAAGCTAAAATAATATGACTACTTCTTAAATGTGTAAATAATCTAAACACAGTGCTAATGTGTACACTTTATGTGAGGTGTACAGGGTGTCATCATCTTTCGGTTGCCTGCAACTGCCGTCTAGAAGAGCAAATAGTCATAGTTTATTTAACACAATATAAGGAAATGACAGCACAAAAATGTGTGGTTATTAGTTATCAGGCAATTATGAAAGAAAAGAAAACAGCTTTCACAAAAGCGTTTCACAATTCAGAACAGGCTGCGGAGAGTATAAAATAAGCATAATCTGGAGTAACTCAAATATTAGCAATAATACTGGAAAAGGTTAATTTTCAGTCAATTTTGGAAACAGACAACTGCGTACAATTGATATTAAAGACACTAAAGGCTCAATTCACGTATCTCTACCCCTATCTCTTAGATGCAACGCACTCTGTTCTGCATTTTCCTGCAACCATTACTTCCGACGCTGAAAACTTTTTATATTTGTTTGTTTGTTTTGTTTACAGTGTCTGCGATCGACTTACAATACAACAGACCAGCCACACAACTTCAGGACCATTTTATAATCCCCGCAGTACTTTTAGGGATTCGTCTGTCATGAGGCCGTTTGTACACTTCCGGTGGCGTGTATACACCGGCATAATAAACAAATCACATAAAACCGCCCGCATGCATCCACGCTGGGTTTATTTCGTGTATTTGAGTTATCGATTGTTTAATTAAAAGACCTCCTCCTTTTATTTCTGTGCACTTTTCAGTAAGCTATTGTTATTAGCGTCTTTCCGTAACCATAGGAACGAGTGCACTCGCGAAGCCATGGCCGAACTGGAGAGGCTGCTCGGGCAGATTGAACTGATAAAAGAAGAATATTTCACCACAGACAGGTTAAAAGACAAAAAAAAACTAAAAAGGCACTCAAAGAGTTTTAGTCTCTTTGATTTTAAGCGCAAAGGTCATGGTGTATATTGACGTCTGAATGTATTTTGCAAGGTCAAAAGTTTCCACGAAGGAGTGTCGTTAAAACTATTTTAAATCGGCAAATGATAGCACTGAATAAACTTTCAAAGTTCCCGGTAGATATGATACGAGAATTGTACGAAGAAGTCTTTTTTTCTTTAATAATTTAGCATTTCACGCCAGCATTGTCGAGCGCACGTAATGCAGGCAGTTGGTTGTTCTAAATGCTTATTTTATACTCTCCGCAGCCTTGTTCTAAAAGTCAAGCTGCGTTACATGTGTACAGCCGAAAGTGCATTTAAGCTTTCTTGTCCATGCATTGCATGCAGGACTGCAGAGAACAGACTTAGGCAGACCCGTGCAGCCGTCCGGATACAGAGCTGGTTCCGAGGCACCCAGGAACGAGCGTATCTCAGGTGGTTGCACTCCCGCCGAGGTCCAAAGCTCATCTTTCACTTACTCCAGATTTCTTTACTTATTTATGCTTCATTCATTCATTCATTCACTCACTCACTCACTCATTCATTCTCCGAACCACTTATCCTATGCAGGGTCATGAGGGGTACATGATTGTTGTTTTTTTGTTAATCTATTATTTATTTGATAGAGTGATTATTTATTTTCTGGTTAACTGGCACATTTCTTTGGCACCATGAGGAATTATTGTATAAGTATACCTGCATGGTACAACAAATAAGAATAATAATTATAATCCTGGACATAATCCAGTTTTGCCTAATTCATTAGTGTCTGATTGTGAAGCAAAATTTAGACCAGCCTCGACAGTGATGAACTCAAATAGTGGTCTTAGTGCAACTGAGGTTAGCAGGTATGTTTCTCATTTATAATTCATTTTTTGGGGTTAAGGGATGGCCCTGAAATGAGCTAAAACTGTGTTGCATGATTAAAGAATATGCCTGTGCATTTTGTATTGGCTCACTGTACTTGGCTTTGGACAATAGCGCCTGATAAATGAATGCATTTAAATGTATGCTAAATGAATTGGTGTATATTATTCAGCTTGCACAGATTATGTTATATCGTTCTCCCAAGAAATGCATTTCCTGTGGAATTAATTGACAAGAATATAATTTAATTAGATTACAGTGGTATTAAAAGTAGCTGCTTGTAATCTCACAGTTATCTTCACAAAGTGTTTTTGATTGTTGGTAATGTACGTGCGCAGATAAATTCTGCAACAGACCATCGTAAGCTTTTCAATGTAGAACAAGATATAGACTGAAACAAGGGCAGGTCAAACAGCTTTTTAAGATCATTCTAAAAAATTATCTATCCTGAAACTCTTTCAGACATCAGCACAGAAAGGCAACCGTTATACAGAAAGTATGGCGAGGTTACATGGCAAGGGTGTGTTTCAGACAAATGCTGAAGGTAGGTTGTCAGTTTTGTCATCTATGGATACATCTCTCTGTTGTGACTAAACATAGAGGATCTAAACCAAAGAATTACGTACATGTGTCGTCTGGTCTTAAACTGTAGATATTATACATAAGTATGATTCTCTTAGTGTTCTTCTCTTTTAAGCTAAACCATTGGACATTACACATCCAACATGCTGACATGTCACTAGATGGTTTTGTCAGCTGTTTTTAACATATACTGCATTCTGTGTTTTTATTGATCTTTGCATTTTGCTGGAATATAATTCAGCCAGTCAAGTCAAATTAAGAAACTATTTATGAGACAAAATAAGTATCCAGACAGCCTGTACTTTTAAATTTTGAAGGTACTCAGAACAGTCATTATATTTTGAATCTGTGTTGTTTGTATAATTTATAAAAATGGTCTGTAGTAGAATGTCAGTTGTAATTACTCTGATATCTGAGTATATTCATATTATAATCATACTGCTGTATGAAGAAACACATTTCTATAGCTTATAATTTACTAACAAACATCTACTGTTCATGAGAGGCACAGCTCTGCTTGTAGATCTGACATTGTAAGAGCACATGGTAAAGTGGGTTGTCAGAACAAATTTAACTACAGTTACAACTGCTTAAGATCAGTGTATATAAAGTAAATGCCTCAGTGTTCCCACTCCAACAAGCAGCTGGATTCATGCGGATCTTTACAAGTAAAATGGCACCTAACGCCTCACATAATCTTGAAATGAATTTTAAGTGAAACGAAAGCAAAGTGCACATTGGGCAAGCAGAAGAGAATGCATTTCGGCACTGGGCTGGAGACAAGACACTTTCTAATCTCATTCGAACTTCCGACCCCGTGTTTGATTTAGGCTGAATGCACAGTCTCTTTGATATTTTTCTCTCCTAGTCCTCCTTTTTGTTATTATTAAAGCAGACATGTTGAAATATGAATTCCTTTTATATTGCACAGAAGTTTCTCCCGAAACGTGCTCCAGTGAATAAATCATACAATAGTCTGTGTCATCAGCCGGTGTGAATATTCTTGCCTTTGTTAGTTTATCCTCACTGGGGCCCCATTGATTATCAGACTCAGCGGAGAGCATTTTACGATCATATATCTCCATTAGTTTGTGCTTTGACTACCATAGATTTTTGTCTTCTGGTGTTGTCTGCATTATGTATTAAGAAGGAGCCTGTCCTTTCAATACAAAGCCTGACTTCTCTGTCACCTTTTATCCCTTTTTCTCTACTTGTGTGACTGTTATGTATTATGTATGAAGAGGGTTTATCTTTTCGCTTGGGCAGAACAGATCAGAAGGCTAGTATAGATGTTGCTACCTTAATGCTGTCTTTCTCTTTATTCACAGACAGCATATTTTGTTATGAAGATGAATTTCTACAATGAGATGGCTATCAGGGTAAATACTGCCTCACTTACACACAACATTCCGTTGCTGTTATACAAAAACACGTAAACCCAAACCAGTGCTATAATCATAAGTGATATCCACTCTTGTATGCGAGAAGTCTGCCTTTCTGGATTGGTGAACAGTCAGCCAATTTTCCTAGCTGTAAATCAAGACTTTTGCCGCATTTACAAGGGGAAGCTTACCGTAAAAACACATTTTTACATTTCCTTACATTCTTTGCCTTGCCAGATTAAGTTGTTAAAACTGATATCACGTTTTACAGGTCCAGGTGAATTCCAGCATTTATCAAGGAGGTAGCAGCATTTATCAAGAATACATTTTTATTGTGTACTGTTTGGCTTTATTTTCCCTAATAAATGTAGTGTAATTAACATAACTAATGCATAACATAATTAAAGCTTTTGAAGTTACATTTTATGTAGCTTCAAAATGGATCTTTACTGCAGAGGTATTTTTGTTAAAGCATATTTAGATCTTCCAGAGAAATTTCTCATACAGTGGCATGTTTATATCTCAGGAGTTTTTGATTTGATTGAAGGTGCGTAAAATATTTGAATTTGCTGTGACAAGTCAAATTAAGGAATTCAAGCACGAAAACTTTTTCACGGCGACGATAAATTTGCATATTTCCTTGAGCAGTACCTATCTGTTGCTTGCTGATGTACACGAAAGACACATGGATTTTCTTTTAGCAAGGTGTTAAACATTGTCTTATTCCAAAGGCTGTGGTGTGCGTACGCTGAGAGAAAAGACTGTCACTAGCGTCCCTAGATTTTATGCCACCTAATTTAAGAATATGCATCATTGATTTCAATAGTCTGAAAGGTCATGAGGAACTTGCCTTCTGAGCCAGCAATTACTTTATTTAGAATTATCTATTGAGTGCTGATCAATAGCAATACTTTCTTTTTATGCCAGTGATTTCTTTATTCCCCTGGTTAGTTTGAAGGACACATGTTCCCTGTATCTGGGCCTGACATCAGTCAGTTAGTTCTGAGTGTTTCCTCTCGGTGTTTCTGTACCTGTTCCACAGTCTCACCACCAACATATGTGTCTTTGATTCGACTCTCTGGAGTTCAACCTGTATTGACTTGTTGAGTTTAACTTTCGGTCAATACCCAAGGTCCATCTTTCTAACCCAACACTCTGTTTTAGTAATTGGTTTTTAATGTACTTTAAATAGTCTTTGCAGAATTACAGGTATGTTATCCCTGAATGATAATGATGATGGTTATTATTGTTATTGTTATTGTTATTATTATTATTATTATTATTATTAATAGTAGTAGTATTAGCCACAGCAGTAGTTGTATGTAGTAGTAGTATATTTGATTGTGTTATCTTAAAATATTCTTTGTAATTTGTTCCCTTTGCAAATCTCAACCAGATACAAAAGAGCTGGAGGGGCTATTATGTACGAAAGTATGTACATAACTACTACGCCAGGAGACGATACCTGGAAGGGTTAATGATAAAGAATGACCAAGTCAGGTAAGGTAGCTGCCAGTCAACGGTTTCTATGGGGACAGCTGTGTGAAAATGCAAATTGTAGCAGTCCTTCTGTTTCCAATGGCACAATGAAGAGTAAACATTGAAGTGCAGAGCGTGAGGAGATTAATTCAAGCTAATGAAT
Organism: Gymnarchus niloticus; assembly: GCA_009936485.2. Taxonomy (NCBI): domain Eukaryota; kingdom Metazoa; phylum Chordata; class Actinopteri; order Osteoglossiformes; family Gymnarchidae; genus Gymnarchus; species Gymnarchus niloticus. The sequence continues at coordinate 6,684,136 of JAACJT020000021.1, read as the reverse complement.
AGTCACAAAGTTACTTAAATAACATATCTTTGAATTGTGGGTGGAGACTAAAGGTGTGCTGTGAAAAAACCACGACAGAACACACGTATTGTTGGGGCTGGACTCAAACTCCATTCACTGGCAAAATGGGGTGAAATCGTTGGTCATTTTTATCAGAACATTCTAACAAAATTCCTTAAATTTATGATGACCCATTTAATTTAGAGTGTTCTAGAAGAATGACAGAGTGATATTGTAAAAGGATTCAGACTCTGTAACGCTAGAACGATAGTGTAAAAGCTGGTGTATTAAAACAGTACCGATGCCTTACTAAAATGTAACAAACACCATTTTTTAAGTACTAAAAATATTATTATGTATGTGTTTCCGGACTGATCTGAATTCTTGAATGATTCCATGAATGAATGAATAAGGTCTGAAAAGATGTATTTTCAACACTTTCTGTAAATCATACGTTACTAAAGGAATGTAACACAAACGCAAGCGAGGAATATTGTGAGAGCTTTTACCAAGATAAATTGAATTGATTAATTTAAGGGCTGAGTGTGCAATTGGTAGACATGTACATTGGTAACCTCTAGCCTGCTATGTAAAAACTGCCCCAGGTTACAAGCAAGTGAATGATGTTATGAAATTAGAAAATTTGCCACGGATTTTAGCTGGCTCTTGCATTAATAAAACACGCTATGCTCGGAGGGCAGAATAAGATGCCATCTTTTATTTTTGACAAAAAAGGAACTTCAACTGAAGGCACATTTTTAATGTCACTAATGTATTTTGCTGGAAAATATCTTAGGGCTTTGGCTAAAATTAAGTGTAAATTTGTTAAGTGCTCCTTGGATCGTGACTTCCTCCCCAACACCTGAACAGCCTCTACACCGGAAGCTAGGGGAGGCTTGCTTAAGTGAGTTTTGTCACGTTTGTAAGTTATTTTATAGCTGTGCAATGCTCAGTGGGTAGTACGGTCGCTTCACACCTCCAGGGTTGTGGGTTCGAACTTAGTTCTGTGTATGCAGTTTGCACGTTCTCTCTGCATCGGCGTCGCCTCCCCCAGACCACACGCATGGTTCCAGTATTGTGCCGACTTTAAATTGCCCTTAAGTGTGTGTGATTGCCTGTGTGAATGAGAGCCATGTGATGTACCAGCGCCCCGTTCAGGATGCACCCGATCTTACTCTGGTATGCTTCACGGTGACCATGATTGGATAGATGGCGTGGGAAATGAATGATTGACAGTTATTGGCTGAATGAGGGCTTTGGCAGTTTCGTCGAGCAGGGCAAAATTTAAAAAAACAAAGCTTGTTTAGGTGTGAACCAGTTTCATTCAGAAACATTAATAGGAAATGAAACGAACAGCTGGAAATACTTTAAACTTAAAAACAGGCTAAACACATATATAGGAATTATTGCAACATATGGCTAAGAAATAATCCATTTTATAGTCTCTATTCTCACCACCTTTGAGACCAGGCTTGACTATTTGCAGACAAATAACTAACATTTACAATAAATGTGCTAAGTACAGGCATACATCTAAGAGGTACTCATTTTCATTTTAGTTTCTGGACTCGGTGTACAAGTGAGCATCATTTCATGACATTTAGAGTGATCCTGTAACAAGTCCTTCAGTTAACAAGGGGGGCTGTCCATTCACCAAGTAATATGCTACTTATTTAGCTCTCCTGGGGATCACGGTCAGCCCATGAACAATTGCATTTATTAACGAGATCCTTTTCAGAACGCAGGAATCACCCCACCAGCAAATATCTACAAGGCCAGGTTTTAATCCCGTTCTCACTGGCACAGTCCCACTTGCCAATGGCACGCGGAGGCCGCCGTGACATCAGAGCTCATCTGTCTTTCAGGCAGCAGAGCATCTACCCACGCAAAGTGGTCTGTGTCGTTTCATTAGCCGGACGCCCGGATGCCGCACGTCATCAGGGCCGACCATTCTCGGGGTGTCCATCTTCATTTGGCTTTCCCGCTCTGCATACCTTAATGAAGTTGGGACCCAAGATCCAGGCAGTCATTCTGTGCCGAGAGTTTGCACAGTGTAACAATTTATCACTTGTCAAGGGGACACTTTAAGTTCCTTTACTTAATAAGGGCATCCTTTGGGCTGAGTAATTAGAAGTGAGCGGTTTGCATATTTACTAAATGCAGACTGCCATTGCCACCATGGCCTCTGCCTGCATGAATTATTTCTCTATCTGCAATAAACAGCTGGGTAATTATTACTGCCCTAATCAGATAAATTTTCTCTGTAATGCTCTAACATGGCAAATCTTTTAACTCTTCGAAATATGCAGAAAATTTATGGACTCCGAGTGGTTAGGCTACTTTTCTCACTCTGGTGTCCTTTTCAAGGACACTCGTAAAAGGGAATCCATAAGTGAATCCTTCCTTTGGTTCAAGTATGCGTCATTATGAGGTATTGGAATGCGAATGATATTTTTATTCTTTTTTGGTGCGGTCTGTTTGCTCAGGTTTTGTTTTTTTTTTGAGAATCTGGTCATTTCTAAGGTTTGTTTTTTTTTTGTAATTTCACTAGCTTTCATTACTTAGTCAAAATCGAATTGAAATACAATTGTGGTGTATTTGTGTGTAAAATCACATATCATGACATCTCCAAAAAACATAAAAGCCTATGTTTGTTTGGGTCAAGTCATCAATAGAACAAGTTTTGCATTCTGCTTAGAAAATTGACTTACATTCCTGCGATTTAAATGCAGTGCTACATAGCTCAAGTGTTCAAGTGGCTGAATTCATCAGTAACTTTTATATCGTATTGATAAGTTTTAAAATAGTCAGCTGTATGCCAGGGCAAAACCATTGTGCATCTCAGCTGGAATGTGTACTTGCAGATACGAAGCGTGGCTACATGGTTTAGCGATGTAAAATTATACAGGAATTTTTATTGCTCTGTTAATGTTTTACAGATGCAAACGTTTGCCCTCGTAACAATCCTGTGTCACTGTACACTTGTATATTCGTAAGGCGAAGTCTCCCATGTAACGTTAAAGCTAAATATGCTGTGCGAGGTCACGTGTGTCATCAGAGCCCAGGTGCTAACGAGGTTTGCTTTACAGCACAAAGGCAGAGATGTGGATGGTGAACAAAGGATAGAAATTGTTTAGCTTCCTCCATTACAGCACGATTAATAAGATTGATTAAGAAAGGTCACACAGCCGATGCACTCTACCAGTATCAGAGTGCTGGCAATTACCAAACCAGAAGTAAACCAAAATGAACCCATTCCAACTTTATATTTCAGGCACAAAAGCACTCTTCATCGACCGAGTGGTGAAAGACAGGACGTGTTTCTTGTATAATTCATTTTTTTTAATTTGTCTTATGTGGATTTATGAAATAATGCCATTGCCAAAGCAAGGCATGATTTTTTTATGCCAACAGAATCACGTTGCCTAATCCTATATAATGGGCAGTGTTAATATAATCTGTTTTCCAAGCAGTAATTCAAAACAACACAGTTAAGGAGCCGGGTGATGTTTTATTGCTCTGTCTGTCTTGGAAATGAGAATGAAACCTAAAACAATTTTTCAAAATGATTTTTTTGATTTTCTCATTTGATATTTTAATGTATTATTTTAATATGAAATAATATATACAAGCTCATAATACAGCTGTCATTACAGGTGTTATCTATTTTTTTGTGTGTTAAGCCGTCTGATCGTGTAGAACAATCATAACGGACCTTATTTCATGTCCTACTACCATAAAAAACAAATGATATTGTATGATTTGTAATTGCTGAGTACTGAAGCTGTTTTGTTGAGTTAAACAGGATATAAAGTATTATAGAAAATTTTTATGCAAGTAATGATTATAGAAAGTATTACGATCTCCATTAAATTACAGTAATGATTACATGCTGGTATGTGGCTAAAATGCAATATTTAATGCATTGTATTTGATGTTAGAAATGGTGAAATCTAACCACTAAAATTAAGCATGCCTTGGTATCTGGGTTAAGGAGATTAGGCTTGAGAAGTTTACTGCTATGTGTCGGAGTCTGTTAGTCTGCTAGTCAGCACAGTGCCGTCCTTCGACAGGAGGGACCTGGAGGAGTTTGCAGAGATGCAGCGGATTGAGAGGGAGCATCGTTGGCTGGAGCGTGAGGAGCGGGCGAAGTGTCTGCAGGCACAGAGGATGCACTTCCTTCTCAGCACGCATCAGGTGAGCAATGGGTCTACCAGGCCTAAGTAGGCCAGACAAGTGTACCCCCGGGGTTCCTTCTTTTTAGGAGCAGTGGAGCTGGTCCGTCGTTCTCCTTCTCTAGTTTCTACTGTCCCACCAGTATGACCATTCAGACCAAAAGCACTGGCATTAGTATCCTTTCTGCCCCTCTTCCTGTCTTCTCTAGTAGTCTTCATCATCAGTTACTTCACAAGTAGTAGATGTTGTTGTAACTTTTCTTCATTCTCTTTCTGAACAATACAGTGTGTTCTTTTGAATTCCGGATTTATTGAAGGTCAGTCAAAGCATAAAAAAAGATTTGCGAAATCAGTCGTATTTGTTTGTGGGTGAACTGTAGTACTGTTTTGAGTATTTTACAATATGAATGAATCCAGTGGCTGTAGAGGGTGCTACTGTGTGGGTCATTGGTTTGCTCCATACTTTCTGTTGTTCATGTCAAATTGATTGGGAAATGCAATATATTACTTATCATATTCACAGAGGTTTGGGGAACATGTAGCAGATATACTTGTGTACTTGTATTCATGCTTAAAATATTATCCAAAGAACTTTTGAAATTACGTTAGATCTCGCCTGCAGTAGTGCATGATGTTTTAAAGTATATACCTAGTACGTATTTGTTTCCAAAGTTAGTCTTCTAGTAAATGTGTAGTGCTCAAAAAACAGTAAATATACACATTTCTGGGTTCAAACGTGGAAGAAATGGTGAGGATGGCTCAGGATCGGACAATGTTTCGTTCTGTTGTACGCAGGGTCGCTATGAGTGGAAACCAACTCAGTGGCACCTAACAACAACAGCATATGCATTTCATATCATAAATGATTGAGCTCTTCCAGCAGTTTTTTAGTACCGGGTGCTTAGTTACCAGAAAATAAAACAAACAACAGGAAAATAACCACAATATCTGGAGAGAAAAAACTCGTTGCTCATTGGAAAAACAAGTCAAAATTAATTTGTAAAATTGAACTCTGAGGTGATGTGGTATTACCAAGCAACTCGTAAACTGAACTGCGTGCCGCCAAAGGCGATCCGAAGACCAATCATGTTAAACATGGAAAATAAAATCTGGCAGTAAAAACCATAAAAAGGGAGGACATTTCGAAGGCACGGCCTCACGGTGTTTCGGCCCTTAAAAACTGATGGGGTTAGCAGGAGGGGTGAACGACACTGAGATGCAGGCATGGGGCAGGAAGTGCGGTTCAGCTCTGGGTAGGTTAACGAGACCATCGGAAGTTCATTCGGAAAGCAGAACCAGAGCAGCTGACAAATGATCGCGTTTCCCTTTCGTTCCCAGCTAAGAGTAATTGAATGCAGAACATCTTACTAAACGTCGGACTGCGACAGCATGTTAACGCTGCATAGCTCCTAACAGCAGCGATGATTTGCTGAGTGCGATTTCTATAAATCCCCTGGCAGTAGCGTGTCCTGATAATTGTGATGAACTGCGCTGGTCAGTGTTGATTCAGCAGCCCTCATCTCCGGCAGATACTTCATTCGCCGGGTCTCCTTCATGCCTTTACGGTCATTGCACGTTCCCCGTTCTCCGACGGCATTACCCATGTCCTTTCTGTTCTCCCGTCAGCCGTTGACCTGCACGTGCCTGAAGAGGGTGACCAACTGGGCCAAGAACTCATTGTGACCAACCACCTGGAGTTTGACTGTAGTGATCAGAAAGTAATGGAGCCCAGTTTTTAACGGCCGACTGGTATAAATCTGTCTGTAAGAGATAACTTATCTGTGTGCATGCTGAACGTAGGTCAGCAGTTTACTTGTACTTCCCGGAGGTAAAAGCTTCATAAGTCTTGCTACAGGCACCCAGTGGTAAGCTGGCTGTGTGTTTGAACTGACATGTTACTCAACCCCATGCATAGGAGACAGGGGCCCACATTTCCATATCCCGTAGAGTTTGAGAGACTTCAGCGTTTATTTTTTTGGGTAATCATGCGGCGTCTTCCCGATCACAAACACGCCCATGCAAACCCGAAGAGAGCAGCCTGTACTGAATTATGGACCGCATGTTGAACACACATGGTGCTGTAATGGTGAGAGGAGCATTACCTTCTTCTACCTTCACTCTTTTAAGGCTCTGCTGTGTGGCGATGCGGGGGGTGGGCATCTCTTCCCACAGTCTGACCTTGTCACCAGGAAATGAATGGGTCTCTCACAGTTCATCGTTAACAGGAGAAATTCTGCCGGACATAAGTGGCTGAGCCGACATAGATTTAGCTCTTTTTGTTCAGGGGTCAACGTCATCGCTCTTTTTTTTTTTTTATCAACAGCAAGTTTTGGATTCGCAGTGTACCCCCCACTGCGCAGGACCCTGTGCCATTTTTGCCAGGACATAAATACAGTTGGATGTGTATGGTGTGCTAGAAATTACACACGTATAACGCAGCAGGACTTTGAAAATGCATCTTGCTCCTAATTAAACTCTTGAAAGGAGCACTCAGATTTGAATATGTATTATATCTAGATTTCTGCAAGCAATCATTTCATTGCATGTTAAATTTTTTTGCTGGTTTGCTAAAGTTTCACAACTTACTGCCAATGTAGCATTTTAACTCCTAGAGACTAGCCTTGTCTAATTTATCACATACAAGAAGGAGCAAGCATTTTTTTATTTTTAATGTTCGTACACGTAGCCTCGTTTTCTACAAACGGGTTACCGCGGTGTACAATAACAAAAGTCTTTGAAAACAACTTCTTCATTTCACTTATTTATTTTCCCGTGGTTATTAATTTTAATGTTCTCCCTAGTGGTTTTAATTATGAAAGAGGTTATGATTTTATGTATCCAGAATAAGAGTATTGGAGGAGCCATGCAGAAGGGGGAGTTGAGTGATGGATTGGTGTCTGCACAGGACAGCTGAAAATATAAATGTTATGCTAAGGATGACTGGGGAACAACTGGTGCATTCTCCCGTGAGCTCTCCCTCACTCAATTAATATTCTGGGCTTTCCATGGGGGGGGGGGGGGGTGCTCACGGTCAAATAACATATGTGAGAAAATATAACGTGGCCAGCGTGCAATTTGTAATGGCAGAGAAGCGCAGCCATTGGTTTCGAAAGACTCCGAGAGCGAGAGGGAGTGGAGTCTGGACGTCGTTCCCGTCTGTCTGGTCTGGCCTGTTGGAGAGTTAAAAAAAAGGTTATAGGGAAGCTATTAGCAGTGGACTCTCCAGAGGTTCCCTTTCTCTGCCAGCTGTGCTGTTAGCATGACATTTACTGTGACAGACTGGCTTTTACAGGAACTGCATATTTCCCATAAGCCCTTGAGTTGTTTGAAAGAATTGCAATTTAGAACATAAATTCCCCAGCAATTGCCGATTCCCATTTTGTGAGAACTGTGTGTGTGTGTACGTGTGTGTGTGGAGAGGTGTAGCTTAAAATAAATACCATACAGAATTTTGAAAATTAAATTTTTAATTTAGAAGAAAATACAGTCAGTTAATGTCACATTTTGTAAGTCAATTTGACCGTTGTGAAAAGTATTGCACGATGTAGTATAGGGTACAAATGAATGAATAGTTGTATTATAGCTAAAGGTCAGTAGCATAATGGACATCAGAGGGATATTTATATCTACAGATGTGTAGAGGACTTAGACAATATATACAGATGTTATAGTCAACATCTGTTTACATTTCACAATGCATCCTGTGAATTCCAGTATATGTTCCCGTTTTCAGGCTGTAAGAGACATATTTTAGTACGTAAAAATAAAGCTATTTCTTATGTTTAGTGAGTTTCCGTTTTGAGATTGTAGATCATACGTATAATGTATTATGACAACAGAACAACATCAGCACCAAGCTTCTACAGTGTGATATCATAAAGTCCAGGTCCACATATTGTTTACAGCATTGGCCTTCTCTGATTGTGCCCCCCCCCCCCCCGGCAGACTCCAGGGGTGTTCAACTCTCCATACAGAGATGTCCCTCACGAAATGGAGCTGCGAATGAGAAGCATCAAACCCCTACTCATCAAGAATATCCACCGCAAGAGAGAGATGGGTGCAGTGTCCGTGGATGCCTTGGTGCCGGAGGGCGCTCTTCTCAAGACACAGCCTCTACCCCCTATACCCAGCAAGAAGCCTCAGGTGAGAGGAGAGCTTGGTCAGAGCCACAAAGGATCACAGCACAATATGTAGCATGGGGGCAGCTGGCATGTTTTTGTCCTAATGTAGGCGGAGTCATTTCTCTATCTTTTTTAGACAAAATATATCCGTTTCAGGTGAGTGACATTAATTGCTTATGACAGTTCCAAACTTTGAAAGGACTAGGGTAGAAAAACAGGATAAGCTCATCCAAGGACTTGAACCAAGTCTCTAACCTGAAATTTTTTAGTTTCTACTCAACCTATAACTGCAGGTGAAATTGCAGGCCCCTGGTTTCTTTTGATAATAATGAAAAATGTCGCATTATGTGTACCAAAACAAGTCGGCCTCCACGCAGAGCTTCACAACCCAGATTACCCTTCAAGTTCCCTTGGCTGCTAATAGGGCCTCCAGCATTGGTTAAAGCTTCCCTGGTGAATCAACAGCACCACATCATCTGCCGACACAAACAAGGTGGGAGATGCCACTCTCCAGCATGAAGAAATGTCCAATTAATCCAAGAGCAACAAAACTGGTCTGGAAATACCTGAGGCAAATCAAGAATGCTAGGCGTGTGTAATAGTGATGGAACAGATGAGGCTTCAAAACCTGTGGTGTGTGGGAGTATCCCGAACTACTAATCGCCAGTGTTGATTGGTAGTTCAGGATACTCCCATCCACCATGGGTCTTGAAGCCTCATTTAGTGTCAGCTTAAATTGGTATTTCAGGATTCGTCCACCCACCACAGGTTTTGAAGCCTCATTAAACGCGACCATTGATTGGTTCTTTTAGGATACTCCCACCCACAGCGGGTTTTGAAGCCTCATTTAGCGTCAGTGTTGATTGGTTAGTTCAAGATGTTCCTGCCCACCACGGATTTTGAAGCCTCAATTGTCTCATCACTAGTGTGCAGCCTGTCAAGCTTCAGTAGACGTGAAGATCCCGTTATAAACATGCCTACCAGTGGAGGGGGAAAATGAGGGGAGTGTATTCTGAAGGAAATTAAATACTTAAGTGAATCATTTGTGTTAATCTCTGTGAGTTTAGAGCTCTGCATAAAAAGCTGATTTCAGGAGGAGATACTGTACTCTTTAAAAAGTTAATAAAGCTCTGAATTTTGAAGTCATTCCATGGAGGGTATACCCCAGCCATGTGCCTTGTGCAGCCTGGGATAGTAGCAGGAGCAGGATAAGTAGTTGGAAAATGGATGGATGGATGGATGGATGGATGGATGGATGGATGGATTTTATAGTAGATATATTGAAGGAAGCATACAACTGGAATGCATCATAGCATTGGTGCATTAACATCCTCTTTGATGTTCTTTTTAACTGCTGATTGGCCTTCAGACTCAGCTGACTTCTTCCTCATGCCGAAGAGTTATAGGATCTAATTAGTTTTGCTTTACCTCAGCTGTTATTTGTTTTTTTTTTAGTATAAAGTGTATAAAGTCAGCTGGCTAGCAGTATTCTGCATTTTGTATGCTCTTGCTTTATCCATATCACCTTGCAACAGTCGAAAATAACTTGAAAGTGTAATAAATTATTATTGAAAAGTAATTAATGGTTTCTAATTTCGGAGGCGATATTGCCATCTTGAGGTAGGAGGGGTAAAACCTCATTGGCTTACAGTGTTTTCAAGGTCAACATACAAAGACTGAACCAATTCCCAAATCAGCTTTCCAGGCATTACAAATTATAGTTTAGTAGTACGTTCATGTTTAGATAAAGAACGATATAGGCCCTGCTCAGTTACTACATAATGTCGACAATAAACTGAAAACTTGCATAATATTATGAAAACATAGGAAATTTTATACTTGAATGAAACATTTATATACATTCATTGTGATATTTTGAAAGTACATTTCAGTTATGACATTACAAGTTACATTTCAGCTCACATTTTTAATTCAACGTTAAATCATATGAATAATTATACCTAAAGATATTTGAGCTGCCCTAAAACAAACAGTTTCATTAAAATGGCCCCCCAGGTTCCCTTGAATAGTTTATTTAGATGCTCAGTTAACTACTCTGCTCATAAGCATGTCTGTCAACTAATAAACTTGAGTTAAATGTATGTCATTAGGCAACGCAGAAAGAGGACTGCGTGGCTTTTAAAGAATCCCTTAAACACGGTCGAATGTAGCATGTTATCTCGTCCAGCTGTGAAAAGTATTTGATGATACGTATTTGCCATTTGTGTTATTTACGGTCCATGACTTTTATGGTAACTGGTTCCTATTATTGGTTTCTATTAATGTAAAACATAAGTGAGCAGAAATGAGGCGTGAATCATTTCTTTTTATTAGGGGTACTGTCTTTACCCCAGGCCGGCCAAGGCTCCAGCTGTGCCTTGTTAGTGGGAATTCATTAAAGCGGGGAAACCTTACAGACCGTGAGCCTCAGATAGGCGATGCATTATTTATTTACATTTCCGCTTAGCGAACCCAGCAGCTCTTGTCCTTCTTTATTACATCTGGCCTTCCTCTGTACTTCAGCAGAGGTAGAAGTGCCTTTCTGTAGGCCCTGTCCCCCTTTTGCCGGGCCTTTTTTTCGTGACGCATCGCTGATGTGTTTGGTTTTAAGAACGAAGGGTATCCAACAGCGAGCATTTGGCGGGTTTCAAGGACACGTAGTTGATGAGTAGGAATGAGTTATAACTTGCAAGGCTGTAAAAGGTACCTTAGAGGTGGGGAACTTCCTGTTTGCACGAATGTACAAATACTGCATATTTCTATAGTAATCAACAAGAACGTTAAATATGCATGTGTAGATATATGATGCTGTTATATAAAAATTAAGAGTTGGTTTCAATAATAGTTTTTACAAAATGAATGTTTAATAAAGGGTGTTTCTATTTACAAGATGTTTACAAATGGGTTTATAAAATACACACTACAGTTACATCAAAACAACCAATCATATACATTATTCCCTGCATCATGGAGTCCTACAAATTATCGGTGATGCAATAAAGATATTTAAAATTTCATCTAAATGATAGAGTAGAAAAACAGCCAAACACAATTCAGAGAAGATGATGAACTACGCAAGGATCTAAAATTTCACTGTAATTCATTTTTTTAATTTACAGCAGATTTAGTTTACTGCAGACTTTTGGAGTTTACTGTTGAGGTTAATTGTTTTGTGCCTAGAACTAATCTGATGTGTTTTAATATTCCCCTTTCTATTTCTGGTTATGAATTAATAATGTTCTTATTAGTAAGAAGAAGGAGAGCAGTTTCAGGTTATGTCAGGAAAGAATTTTCTTGGGGATTTTGGTTACCCACAGCTGGTTAATTGTGAACTTCCACAGATTCATGTTTGTATATTTATGATTGTTCCTTTCATTTTAGTATATAGATTCACCAAATAGGACACGAAGTGTGTAGTTTAGAATGAAGAATTACTTTAATGGTTAATCAAGCACTTTCATAAATTTAGTCTTCTGTTTGTTTTTACATGTAAATTATATTGGAGTTAAAACTATCTGGTTAAATCTGGCTTTTTGTCTTGCACCGCCCTTAAATAAGCAAATTTGGCTCTTGCTGTGTTATAGAAAGTTATAAGAACCCAAAGACCCAGACATAAGTAACTGCTTACAGCTTTCCTGCCGCCGGTTTAAATTTATATATGTTCCCCTTGATTCAGAGGTGAGATCCGTGCCCATCTGTCAAGTCAGTGTTATCATCTTAACCCTCCATTTGTAAAAGTTTATCAGGAGAAATGGCTTTTATTAATAATTAAAATCAGAGCAGAGTTCGTGGAGCTTTTGACCAGCTGGCACCCCACGGGCTTCATCAATAATGAAAGGGACAGTTTACGATGTAAGACACGAGCCTTATCCCACTCCCACCAGGGACCCTTCCGGGATCCAGCTGAGGTGCTGCAGCAGAGGTACCGGCCCCTGGAGCCCACGCTGCGTGTGGCGACCTCCATCACAGCCCTGGAGGAGGCTGGAGAGGAGCTCCGCCGTGAGGAGTGGCGGGGCCGTGTCATCGATCACAAGTGAGTCTTGGCTCTTTGTTGGGGGGGGGGGGTCTGCACTTGTCTCAATGGACGTAAATCAGTGTGTTCTCTCCCAGTGTAGCGATCACCGGGTATGTCTATTCAGGTGAGCACAGCTGGTATTTACAGTGGAACTTTGCTCAGATTCAATTTCATACACACAGAAAGACTCCCAATCACGGAGCCTTGCTTCTCATTGTTTAATTCTAATTTCTCCAAATGCAACTCAAGTGGAATTTACTAATGGCCATTTTTCTTGTTAGTACAGGCTACATTATTTACACAACTACAAATGAGTCTTCAAAGCCATATTCGTTAAAAACACCTCCTGCGTGCCCCCTGTAACTAACCAGATTAACTAGCTGTTAACGACGGCTCCATGGTTTTGTGTTTATTTTTCTCCCCAGTGCATTCATACTGCACATTTAAGGGAATTGTATCGCACGCTTTGCTGTATTTTAAATAGTATGTAAAGGACATTTTTAAACAGTATGTGTCTATACACGAGCATGGCTTCTTGTATTTAAATTAGTCAAATGACATTTTTAATTTATTTGGTCCCTTATAAAGTGATTAATTCTTCCCCTTGTACGACTACAGTAATTTCATTGGATTTTTCAGACCGTAAAAGTGGGTTTTACCTTTTCATTTTATCTTTGGTTTTAAAGACTTGTGCCATTTGTATCTTTGTGCGTGATCAACACTCCAGTCTCTGGAGTGACAGAATTTATTTCTCTGCTGTAGCTTTCTCACTGCAAACATATAACAAACCATATACCCTGTCTCTCCCACCGAAGATCATTTTCACGAGAGATTGATATATGAACACTTCAAACAGTGCAGCCCCGCTATTAAAACTCATCATATATTTTAATTACTAGCTGAGTGTGCAACATATATCAATCAGAAAATTAAAAACTTAAGACAAGTTGAACTTCTAATTAGCTCGCTCCATTAATTTGGAATACTCCAAACAAGTGCTAATAGGACAGGTGGGTACTGTGCAAATCATACCTTACATGTGGATTTTCACTTAGGCCCTGTTGATTTGAAATCTACTGCTTTCTTCTTCCCGATTTCAACTGGAAATTTCAAACAGCTGTGAAATTTAAATTCAGCGCTTTCTTTTTAGGCCTTAGTCAGTTCTTTCCTAAAGTTCTGGTGCTTAATACAGGTAATATACTGGAACACAATTGTGATTCAATGTGGAAAAATTTGCCAGACCTTCCGTATCAATGGGAAGTTTCGAAAACCTCAGATCTTTGTCATCGGTTTAAAAGATATCAGAAGTTTGCTACCCTTAGTAAGGATTTGGTTTTTGAGCATGCGGTTATGTATATCTGATGTACTTTCTGATAAAACATGTAGCGTCCCCTGATGTCCATTCCTAACATGTGACCTGAATCTGTCTAGAATGCTGGATGCTTGCTGAATCAGACAGGAGGGATTTTTTTCTTTCATATCATGATAACTGAGAATTGATTCTGATGGTCACCGCATTCTACATTGATCCATGCATGCAAATATTGATCGGGCCAATTATCGTGTCAGTAAGTTCAAGGGTTTTTTTTGCATTTTTTTTTATTTTAGAACTGTCAAAGGTATAGATAAGAAATAATAAATTAGCTAATTAAAGCAGGCCGGTGATGTATGTTCATAATTGATCCAAAATAAGTGTAATTGATCCAGTTTAAGTGTAATGCAGAGTAGTAACAGCAGGTCTAAAATAAAGAAAAATGCACTGTAATATTATTAAAAATGTTTAAGTGTCATAACATTCCATGCTAGTTATCCCAATAATTAAGGAGTGAGATGATATGAATAATCACACCATAGAGCGGGGTAAATAATGTGAAACTAGTATGTATTTACCTTTAGATTAATTTGGGAGTACAAATTAAATTCTCACCATTGACGTAGTTTGTGCCTTTAAAACCTGCACTAAATATATGCTAATTATGCTAATTTTGTTCTATTTCCTCTAAGGATCGTGAGAACTGTACTTTGACAAAAAAAATTGCCAAAATGACACAGTAACATGAAGTAGTAAATTTGATGCATGAAATGCAGGGATTTGGCTGAGCTCATCTAGCGTTTTAAAATATCTATATTCAGAAATGAAACGTAGTTTTCTAGTGGGCCTCATAAGTGTGGGTCTGTTCCCTTTGTTGTAAGCTGCCGTGCAGGGATTTGGCTGAGCTCATCTAGCGTTTTAAAATATCTATATTCAGAAATGAGAAGTGCTTTTCTGGTGGGCTTCATCAGTTTGGGTCTGTTCCCTTTGTTGGAAGCTGCCTTATGTGCTGTCACTGGACATGGACCACACCGCCAACGATCCCCAGTGAGAAGTCAAACTTTCCTTAATAGCTTTGAATGAATAAAAACTACCCTATTAAAATGCAATTCTGAGGCAATGAAAGCAGTAAGTGAAACAGCCGGCTAGCACCACAGCCATTGTGTACTCTGGGACATTGGGGGCACATTAATTTTTTCTCTGTGATGTCCAACCCATGTGCACATTAGCATGGATTGCACTGTAATCTGTCTTGTAGGAGAGGCACTTGTCTCTAGTGAATAGGAATGTCTGTGTGATATTGTACATTACTTAAAGAGATAGTGCCTTTTTATGACATTTTTCTTTGCCCATTTTTTAACCTCAATCGTTATTCAAAAATATTTTTCTCCTCATAATAATGGGAAATTGTTTTATAATTAATTTTTGTTTCCCTGTTATTGGTGTAAGATTGAATTCTGTTTGAACTGATTGGCGTTTTGCTCAGTTTATATAACATCTATAGTTACTGCTAATATACTTAAGTTTTAAATGACCCATTGGTATTTTTTTCCCATTTTATGATCTTGAACATGTATGTGCAAATAAGTTCTGATAAGGATAATTATATTTAACTAACGCTTTTTAAAAAAGTATGAATTGGTTTGCCAGTTAATAAGTTGAAGCAAGATAACCGTCAGTTACCATAGTTTTCACATGTGTGTGGCAGCTTCACCAGCCTTGTAAACTATACACAATTTCAAATTTCATGATATTCTTCATCTTTCTTCTGGATCTCATCTACGAACTATAACCGCACAGAGTATTGTAAAGAGAAAAATTATATCTGAGTCACAGATTTGTGGCAGATTAAACTGCGGAAAGACAAGCAGAGTGCCTGTCTTAATCTGCTTGTCTGCGTTCCATCAGATGGACAGTGGAAACAGGTGTTTACAGGTCAGGATTGACACCTCAGCTAAAGGCGAGTTGCGACAAAACAGCAATGATGTAGTGCCAGTTTAATATAGGCTTTATTGCAGAGTGCAGTCTGTTGAAGAGCCAAGGTTGTCCGCTGTTTGTTTGTTTTCAGATGAGCCAAGCCAATACCCAGTGGACGTTTAGCCAGCCCACGCCGACACCTCTGGTACCACACAGGATAAATCTTCCTTCCAGCACCGTGTCTTGGGTGCAATTTACAAAATCAACCTCACTGTAATTAACATCTGGCATTTTTCCTAAGTAACAGCTATTTACACTGATTGTGTGCCCAGCAAACACAATGCACATGAACAACGAAGGCAGTGGGGCCCCCAGCCTGAGAAGCTGTGATGTTCTTGCGGGGTCTGAATTTCAAGCAGAACACTTATGGACATGTGCATGTTTAAGAGCGCTTGCCCAAGAAGGCACAGTGACACTTAGTCACGCAAGTAGCATTAGGTAGATTCAAAGGGCACTAATGTGGTTTAATGCAAGTAGTAACATTAAGGGATGTTTCTGTTCCCGAAAGTAATGGGAGATATAGATTAATGGAACGTGCAATTATTAAGGTTTTTTTCTGCCATTTTGTGGAAACAAATTCTGGGTCTTTGCAAATGAGTGTTGTTTTTTTTTTTGTTTTCTGCTAATCTAAGAGGTGTTAGATTTAGATGCTAGAATCCACTATATTTAGTTCAATTAATGTTTCGGTTTAATCTTATTTGTGAGTGTCTGTTTCACATGTTGTATGGTTCTCTTTTTAAGAAAACTTACAGTACTTGAGATATTATATTACATTAGCATTTGGTGGCTAAATGTTTAAAGAAAAAACAAGATCTAGTGTATAATCGTGTTTATTGGACTTATAAGAGAATTGGGTAATGGATAATGGAAGTGATAAAATGACACGTTCATAGATATTAATTCGTTTTGTTTCAGGCATTTTCACATTTTAAGATATCCACCTGTCTCAGCACATTAGAAATTTGGTTTTGTGTAAAAATTTGGCATTCTCCATTCATGTGCACTTATTTGTAATTAAAATAAATTCTTGTAATATTTAAATTTGTGGTTTTTTTTTTTTCCATCCCAGATTTCAGCCCTTTTCCAATGCGCACAAAAACAGGAAGTATGAGAGGTCAATTCACACAACTTCCTGCTACGAAAAGCAGGCATATGGTACCAAGTATTTCAGAGAAGAAAATCAGGAACAAGGAAAACAGGTAAATTAACGCTTGCTTACTGTGGTACAACTGAGGTATTATAACCGGTCCTTAATTAATAAAGTTATGTAAATGAAAATAGCATCTTCATCTTTTACTATATTTCTTGTATATAAGTCCAGTGCAATGGAGTGTATTTGGCATTAATAAAATGTGCCATAATTTTTCATTACTTCTTCACTAAACTTTAATGAATGATTATACTAAAGTGCAACCATGCAAAGATTATAAGAAAGAGCACTGCATGAGGAAAAAACAACAAGTAAGAGAAAATAAAGCCCTCTCCACTTCACACATTAGGTAATTGACTGTGTTTTTGGTGAAGGCCTTTATAGATGAGAGTCCTTTATTAGATCTCACCAGCAGGCAGCACTCTCAGTACCCAGTCAAATTGTCTGGAAACTCTTAGTCCAAATGGAAATGAGTAGATTACTCCCAGCTCTATGCTGCAATTGTACCACTGCACCACTTTGCATTTTGGGTGCAGTAATTTAATGCAGCCGTTGTGTAAATGGGCAACACAAAAACCCTGACCCCACGCCCGGCCAAAGAGGTGGGGTAAGGGAAGCAGTCAGTAGGTTTAATGTACCCAAAGCCCACCTTTGGAAGCGCAGGTTGTCCTGCATGCACAGTTCCAAGCGCTGGTGATTGAAGCCTCTGTCACCTGCATGCTGACAGTAATGAGCATCCAGCTTAACGACCGTGGTTATGATTAGCATAATTGATGTGCAGGAATATGCCTCACAAAGGATCATTACTGACCCGAATTTACATGGGACTTGGCTTTTTGACTTTTGGGGGTAATTATGCTGCCAACAAGAGAGGCTTTTGTCCGACAATCATCCTCAGTATATCAAAGCCGTTGTATCGAAGGTTTAAATTATAGGGATGCATATTTTATGTTTTTCATACTTCTGCATGCCAGAAAAATACCTGAAACAGGTGAGAAAGTAATGATTACATTAGCATATTTAGCAGACAATTCTGTCCAATGCAACATACACTGAGGCAAATACGTCACAGAGTACATGGAGCAGTTTTGGGGTTAAAAGCCCCACCAGTGATATGAGCACTTTTACCAGCTGTGCGACTTGAGCCTATAACCTTCTAGTTAAAGAACTATCTTCTTTAGTGCGGCCCAAACAGGAAATGTATCCATTACATGCCTGAAGACTGCAGTCAGTGTCTGAGTATAGCCTGGCTATTGAGGTACCTTATCATTATAATGCAATTATAAACAGCAAAGGGTTTAATGACTTGCAGTCAGACCTGGTTTACATCCAGGCCTCTATGAATAGCTAACATATTCCCCACAGTTGCTATAAAGAGGTCATCCAGACTTTTGTCAACTGTTTTTCTTAGTGTATGCTTTCAGTATTCAGGGGTCACACAGAGCATAGTTTGTTTTCCCCGTCTTTATCTTGTCTTCCCTTAGTCTTTCTCATTCTCTGGGTTTCTCTGGCACACTCGGCACCATTAACCTGGCGAAAAGTGAAACTCCCTGCAAGTAATTAAGGCAGCACAATGCATGATGTGGAGAGGCCACCTGTCTTTGAGTGCATTACCCTCCCTGCATTGCAATGCTTCACTGATAGTATTTACAAAGAGCAACTCTTTCTCAGAGCTGGGTCAGTTATAAATTTAAGATTCATCCTGAATGACACAAGTCCTTTATTTCATTTTGTGGCTATTTTTCAGTCTTACAAACTCCCCTAATGGGTGATATCATTTAACTTAACTTGGTGGTTTCATTAGCTGTCTTTTATGCTTTAAAATTCTATACATTTTGTAACCTTTTTTCTATTTGCTGCCTGTTGACCTGTTGTAGAACATTGATTATTTGAACCAATTGCTACCTGGGTTGGTTTGGTTAGTCAAATAGTTCAGATAGTAAAATGTACATGAGAATACTCAGTTTATACGAATCAAACTGAGTTAAAAGGTTGAGTTAAAGCAAACTGCCACCCCCCCACAACACTCCCACGCTCATAACGTATAACAGACGACGACGTCTTAGGGTCATGGGAAACTGTCCTTAGTCCACGCAGTAGCTAAAGCCAACATTTGATTTTAAACTCTTGTAAAGACATTCCAATTATTTCTGGGCTATACTGGATCTCAGAATAAATAATCGGAAACTAATAAGTTGTAAATTTTATTTTGTTTTTATTTTTGTTTTGGGGGATGGTGGTGCTTCAGAAAATTAACATTTCAGATGACTGACGTTTGTATAACTGACGTTTAGCTGTATTTAGTCTTTTTGGACAACAGGTGCCCTTATAATATTGTGGTTGAGACTGCAGCTGCAGACCACCAGCATTGAGGGCTTGAATCCTGTCTCCAACTAGATGTATGTTGCATTTGCATGTTCCCTGAGTTTGCTTGGATTTTCCTGGTAATTCAGTTTATTCCCACTATCGAAAAACATGTGCTTATTGCTTGTAGTGTGTGACTGCGTGTGTGCGTGAGTGTAGGTTCTCTGGTGTACTGGCATCTCCACTAAAGTGTCCACTACCTTGCTCTACCTACTTCCTGGGACAAGATCCACACTCACTGTGATCCTGTACTGGATAAGTGGATATGGAAGTATGGATAAGATGGTTCAACAGTGCAACTGAAGGAACCAGTGGGATCGTTAAACATCTGGAAAGTGGAACATTTAAGCTGTAGAGATCTGCATTCTCTATGCACATGCATTTGAATTTCTTTTCCATCCATAATCTTTTTATCAAAAATATTAATGACGTAAGCATGCAATTTGTGTTATTTTGACTCAAGCTACGTAGATTAAAGGAACATCTTACCTGAGGATTTATGACAATATTTTAAAATGGTACATTTAACTCACATGAAACAGAAACCCGCTGTAATATTGGTGTCAGAAGGCACACGAAGGGGTTTTTCCGGTATGGATAGCAGAGCATAGCCACCCTGTCATCTGCCTTTGGTACCAGTGCTGGGTTCAGGAAGCCATTGCCGGTTTTGGCTGTTTTCATTAGCTAGGTGGGATTCTTGACAGGAGATCCTCAAGGAGAGTCACCGAATTACGAGTGTTAGGCCTGTAGAAGCTCTGAGTCCAGATATTCCCAGTATCACCAACAGACAACAGCCTACGATAGCATACCCTGAGAGCACTTAGCACGATGTCCCCATTTCCCCACAGGGGGCTCCCTCCTTAGCTCACGGCATTTAGGCACCTCTGTTTACATGGCAGAACGGTCACACGATCAGCAGTCGTTCCCCTCCCATGACCCTCGCTCTTGAAATCTGGAAAACTGGGCATATTTAATGTCTAATAAAAGTGGGCATATGTCTGCTTGGTCTTGAGTTCAGCTATGGTGCTGCTTGCCCCTTTTAGCCTAGTCCCTTGTCCAGCCTGGACACTTGCGGCTGGGCTGACGACAGGGGTCAGGGGCTCAGACTGGCCTTTGTACTACTTTAATCAGCTTCTAGAGAGCAGTGCTGTGAAGTAGGATTGGTGCAAGTCTACTTTGAACTTTGAGAGAGTGACGCTGAGCAGCGATGTCGATGGCCTTTCAAGTCACAGGGAAAACAAGAATGGAAGCAGTTTTAGGATGATTACACACATAGTTTCTGATATGAAAATATGAAAATGAATGTACGTAGGCTATTGATAAGCTGATGAGGTAATTAAGGCAGTGCTTGTTTGTACAATTACTGTATGTAGTCCAGTGTACTTGCATAAAGCATTGTTAAATTTACTTTTTACCATTTTTAACAATTTGCTTCAGGAACTGCTTTTCAAATAGTACATATTTAAATAAATGATTTTTAGTCAAAGTATCTCACTCTGGATAAGCCAGTCCCCATGTTTTGTGACTTTTAGTATATAACAGAATCCATTACCCCAGTCTATTTCTGTAATGGACACCATGAATTGGACCTATATAATCTTATATACGTGCAAGAGGAGAATAGTAATATTTCACAGTTTATGGCCTCTTTTTAGCATTATCAAAAACCAAAGAGTAATTCTGCTCCACACATTTGTCTGCTGCTAGTTTTATGTTTTATGAAAAAGTGGTTTTTGACTCTTTAATTTCTCTCAGGGAAAGTGGTGTCCCTTGATGATCATCCCATGCTTTGAAACATAAATTGATTCTAAAGAGGAAATTAGATGGTACTTATTATACTGTCTAACTAGTAATCCAGTGTCATTTGTCTGTCGGATGATGAATGCCCTGCATTTGCCTACCTTCCCTGTTTAACAATGAGAGTCACGCACCCAAGGCATTGCACAAACCTGCCTTTTAATGAATCTCTGTTGCCCCTCAGTTTTTGCATTGACTCCCAGGAAGATAATAACAGATATGGTGATTTTCAAGTGCATTTCTGATTAAATTATACCTATTTTTTCCCTCCCTCTCACATTTTTTTTTGTCAGCACCTTTATGTCTGTTATTTTCATATATCACCAACCCGAAAGCAGAACTTGTAACAACGTTTTACAGTTAAGGAAAGAATCGTTCTTTAAATTAACTTATTTTCAAATTCATTGTGTTCGTCTCAAAAACAGGGCCATTCAAATTAGAATTTAAAGTTATTTCTATGCTGTTGTACTTAAAACAACTTTTGTAAGGTAACATTATGTGTATTTAAATGGTAATACTCCATACCGATACCAGTCCTATTGTCTCAGTATTTGTTCCATTGTTATTCTGAATCATCGGAGTCAGTAGATCTTAATTGTAGCGAAGATTGTTGTGAATCCGAGTTATTTTTATTATTATTTAATGACCGTGCACCACCTGGATGCGGAAAGGTAACCTGATCCTACAGACAGACAGCCGGGTTGCTTAAGCCCCATCTTCGGTAATTAGCATGTTAGTTAATGGCATCTCAATGACCTGGGCTGGGGGTAGTGGCGTTCGTCATGAAACTAGCGGTTGTTGCCACGCGGACGCACCCCAGCGCTGTGATGTTAGTGTTATCACCAACCGGCGCTAACAAATTGAAGCGCCAGGCTAATTACAGCAGCTAATGAAGTACGCACGGTGGCCACAGCTTTGTGGTGAAGCCTCGCTTTCTGCTCGCATCACGCTTTCATCAATCACGCCTTTAAACTGATACATCTCAGTGGCAGGGCCGTCATGGCCTAGTTCCTCACTTTTTTAATGTTGCCTCAGTAATTGCTTTTTCCTCGCCCCCCCCAGCCACCGTATCGTCTAACACAGGTAACGCAGTTTATTTTCCATCCTTTATTCCCTCATTTTTTCCCTTACTGTCACAGAAATTTAGCGGCAAATGGTCTGAAGCAGTGCTGTTAATTATTATCTAGGTGGTGCGTGTGCGGCGTGTGGTCTATTTCAGTGGTGCTGATATTTATGGTAATTATAATAAGCAGTAAATAAATAAAATAACCCGGGATGACGGACAGTGATTCCAAGACATGGTGTGAAGTCAATGTTGACTTCCTGTAGTCCTCCCAGAACCCTTTCGACTCGACTACATTACTGACCGAAGCATGAAGGTAATTCACTATAACCATTTTATAGGGATATAAATTCCCCCCGATCCTTCATTTGCACTATAATAAACAATTCTTATGATGAGCATCTCACTTTTTATGTTACATACTATATGTGTCAATTAATTCTGTGCTTGATTCCATCATGTCAGAGTCTCCTTATGTCCACCATACCGAGAGCCTCACACAAGTATAAATTCAAAGGTGCCATTAATGTGGGGTGCGTGGCCTTATTCACACACACACACGCACACACGCACACATATAAAACAGCCTCGACTTTCAGAAGCACGTGGGCACTTTTCATCTGCAGACTTGTTGTTGTCCATCCATGCATCCATCGTCCAGAACTGCTGATCCAGTGCAGGGTCACAGTGAGGCTGAAGGTTAATCCAGTAAACATATGACAGAGGTCACAGGATGCCAGTCTGTGCCATGACGCCGTGTGTACATATACACGTATGTAAACATATGTATACATACTGAACACACTCATATACAGGCAAATCCGTATTATGAGATTTTCATTAATAAAGATCTATACATTCCTCTGAGGAAATAATCTATTTTTCGCTATTATTCTGATAAATTAGAAAGCAACTCTGTGGATGCAGTGAAGAATGGAATTAAGTGAATGTCTCCATTTCATTGCAGCATTTGCAAGGCATTTTTGCAGCTTAATTGTGTCCCATAATAGTCATGTGGACACCTCCTTTCCCCACATTACTGCTGCAAGCATCTAATAGCTGTAGTTCTGATCTGAAAAACTGGTGTCTCAATGACATGTCAGGTACAGCGGTTTAGTTTACGTTTGCAGGTTGATTCTTCTTCTGGATACGGGTTCTCGGAGTCTTATTGATTTATTGACAATTTTATGTTCTCAGTGTAAGAAAAGGGAGGCCACGCGAGGCCCATTATGGAGTTTCTGCGAGCTTTTGCTGACTGTCTCAAGGCTCTGCTTTATAGAAAACATATTAATAGCAATTTCTGATAAACTGATTTCTACTGCTATTTCAAATTTCATTCCGTTAAATTTTCTATTACTTTGTATCACTGGCCAGCACATTAAAAGTGTATATAGCATATTTTTTGTCACCAATAGATCTTTCAGTATTTTAGGTTTTAAATTCCTGCAGTATAAAAAACAGATATTTCACTTCATTATTCATTCTGATTGCATTTTAGAGAAGATAATGCATAATACTTCTAAGAACAAAAGAGTGATTTTTTTTTTTTGCATTTAATTTATGGTTTTTGTATTCCATGTCTAAGTTCATGTAATGGCTTTGTAATATTCCGATGGAAATTGAATGAAATTACAATAAATGTTTTCGTCTTTCGTCTCAGAAGATTTCATATTAAAATGCAGATCATATTTAAAACAACATGTTTTTAGCCTGCCTCCCGCTGAGAGAATAATTTCAGGATGTTTGCTTGATGGCCGATCTCATGAATCCTTCTCAGTCCAGAATAAAGCAACTTCCCCATGCGAAAAACAAATGGATTATAAAAGAGTCTCATACTTCAGAAATGCATATTTCATCAGCTATCTGAATAACACCAAATCATTATGCATTGCTGTCTCAAGGTTTGTCTGATTACCATATACCATAAATACTAACTCTGTTATCATGCTAACGCTTATCATGATGAGCTTCTGCTGAATGATAGTTTAATACATGCAATTTAATCTTGAGTTTCCAGGGGAAAGTTCTTGGAACCTTCAGCTTAGTAGTATGTATTAAGGTGTTCTTGACAGTACTTAATTGTACAGGCATCATGGGAGCTTGATTTAGAACAATTACTTAAAGTAAAACTCTTTAATCTTGCTCAGTGTTTTTCAATAGAAATGTTCTTGGATCATATATTTACAGGGCCTGCTTTTCCCATTCTGTCTCAGCTTTTTTTTTCCATTAATCATTATTTTTATAGTTTATAATATTTTTATAATTACTTTTCTGGAATCATACATGTCATTAGTGGTTTGAAATAATTCGGTGGTTTGGAAATTTTGATAATTCATCTTGTGCCAATGAATCCACATACAACGTAACCAATAACCGAACAACTACATGAAGCATCCTGGGGGGGGGGTGGAGCTTATAACTGGCATCAAAGGGCAGTGGAAAATTCTGGATGGGATGCCAGTCCATCACAGGGCACACGTTCACACATTGTAGGCTATTTAGCAACACTAGTTTACCGAACCACGTTTTTGTAAAGTTGGAGGAAACCAGAGACGAAACCCATGCATGGAGGAATTGTTCGAATCCCCACCCTTGGATGTGTGAAGCAATAAGGTTTCCCACTGTGCCACTCTGCATTTTCTTCATCTTACTGTTAACCAGAATGAAGCTTTAAACGTGAGAAGCCGACTTGGTTACAGAATGTGTGGTTCCGCGCTTAAATTTGATACCTTGGACCTGTATCTTCAAGAGGTTGCCATTGCCATGGCCAGAATTAGCCACTTATTAAAAGAAAAGTCTCTCCTCTTTCCCCTCCAATGGTCTGTTAGTCTACACGAGTGAGACGACAGGAATTAGAAATTACACTGTTGAGTTTTCCCAGTGACTGAAATAACGTAAACCCATTTCAGCCCGGGCCAAGTCTGGTGTCACTTTGTCAGTGTGAGAGGAGTACATTGGAAGAATTAGGACCTGGCAGAGCCCTTCTTGGAATAAGTGATATTAATGGAGCTCTGTTCATGTAGGACAAGGCCACGGCACCCCTTTCATGCTGCTTACAGTCAGAAAAAAAAAGTCAATACTTTTTTATTACTTGATGCTGACCTGCATTCTGAACTACAAGTGCTGGCCTGCTAATTGGTTTCAGTTGTAGCAAAAAAGAAAAAAAAAACAAAGAACACAGTAGCAAATAAATCAATCATTTATAATATTTCTTCTTTCCAGATTTTCCCTTTTTCTTTCAGTTCAGTAACTTTGGGGAGAGGAAACAAATGCTAAATTAAATAGCGGACTCCACGGACCGAAAATCCATACTTTCTGTGTTAGGATTATGACAAATGCTTTGCTAAATTGTAAGTCTGACTCAGAGGAGTTCCATCACACTAATGCATCCCTTACCTTCTGAATGTGCACCAGCCTAATGCAGTTAGCACTCTTTGTATTTTCATGAATGGGGAATTGCCTGCACAGTGTATTTTTGCTGTGCTAAATGCTATCTGATAAAAGCGACAGTCATTTAACACCGTGCATGTTTGCTTGCACATAGGTTAGGTCAGTTCAGGTTATTTAAGTCCAAACTTGTTTTACAAAACCCTATAAAAGGGATAGGCAGCGGTGATACGTTTGGCGGACAAACGTAATGTGTCTTTTAAAACGTCAATTAGATTGCATGCCGATTTAATCTGGATAGCGATTTATTGGGAGCTGCAGCTATAATGATAAGATGGAATCATAATATGGGCACATAACTCTGATTCAAAGACCATGCGTATTGATTTTCTTACTTTAGAAGTTGGTATAATGGTATGATTGTGCTCTAATGATTTAAAAGAGTGACTAATGATTTAACCTTTCCATCTTCGGAAGGTCACTGCTATTAATACAGCTGCTGTTTTGCTCTCACTCAGACTAATTCTACGCTTAATGGTTTGGTTTGGGTGTCTGGTTGCTCAATGGGTAGCATGGCTTCCACGCACTTGAGGGGTTCAAATCCCATCACTGTTCTGTGGAGCCTCCATGGTTATCTCCTGTTTTGTAGCTGTCTGCTTGAGGGGCTGTGGGTTCAAATCCCATCACTGTTCTGTGGAGCATGCATGGTTATCTCCTGTTTTGTAGCTGTCTGCTTGAGGGGCTGTGGGTTCAAATCCCATCACTGTTCTGTGGAGCATGCATGGTTATCTCCTGTTTTGTAGCTGTCCGCTTGAGGGGCTGTGGGTTCAAATCCCATCACTGTTCTGTGGAGCATGCATGGTTATCTCCTGTTTTGTAGCTGTCCGCTTGAGGGGCTGTGGGTTCAAATCCCATCACTGTTCTGTGGAGCCTCCATGGTCATCTCCTGTTGTGTAGCTGTTCACCAACACACGCTTCGGCTGACTGGTGTTTCTGCGGTGTGTATGTGCCCTGTGATGGCCTGCCGTCCTATCTCGGATGTTCCTAGGGCAGTCTCCAATCACCCCCACCCCATGATTGGAGAAGGGGTTAAAAGACAGATAAGTGTGTCAAATGTGTTGAGAAAAAAAAACATAAAAGTGTGTTTGGAGCTTTTTTTTTATTGCAATACAGTTCCTGCACGCTAACAATACAGGAATATGGCAGAACAAGAAGTCTATACAAGAAATGTAACATTATTGCATAATAATAGATACTCAGATGTTTGTTATTAACTGGCATTTAGGGTGCAAAGGAGACAAATCTCTCATGAGACCAAAATAAGCCTTTTCTTACCCCAAATAAACTGGGCAGTATCTTACATTCCTTGTCGCAGTTTTTCAAACCTCTAATACTTTGTTCATGTGCGTATTCTGCATTGTTCTTTCAGTTCATTGTTATCATGTTAAAAGAACATTCTGGCAACGAAAAGAGTCAGAGTTTCTTTGAATGAGCTGTTTGCTAGACTAAGCCTGTTTCGATGTCTATTATCACACTCTACGGTATAAATGGCTTTGCCCCACAGCTGCATTTGAACTTTGCGGTCTCCCTGGTAATGTTCAAGAGGGCCTTAGAGACCAGACGAGTAATGCCTGTTCAGTGCTGGAAACCATTATAGCCTGTATCCATAAAGCATTGTGGCTAACTGTTATGTTGTATTCATAAAACTCTGCTCATAATTGTCTAGCAGACCTAAATTTCAGTACATCTAGTGGGTTTAAAGGTCTTTCCAGTGTACACACATATGGATGTTTTCAATTGGAAAAATTCTTTTTAATATCAACACAATAAGAATTGACACCCATCTTTGCAATGGGATTAATCTACACATTTTATTCTTATAGACAAATAGTTAAAATTTCACTGAAGCAGCACCAACAGCAGTAACAGGAGGTTTTAGATTTTTTTGACCTATGCCTTAATTGCCTGCAATGTAAGATGAATATCTCTGTAGCCGTTGTTTCATAGTTGTAATAAATGCGTCCGGGTCTGTAAGCGACATCAAAGGGTGCACACGTTTGCAGGAATCCTCTAGAAGCTGTCAGGCATTACCTAATTCTGACAAATTATATCTGTCCTCAGGCAGCAGTGGGTGAAGTCACTCCACTTGTTTGATGGTGTTGCACGTCGTACAATGACCGTCACAAAATGTGCATGTAGGTGTCGCTTGAAAGTCTTGCAGGAGCAAGGTGTGCAACGGCTGAGGTATGAATTGTTCGGGCTCCGATCATATCAGTAATTCTACATCGTGGTTCCCATCATAAGTTAACTGCACAATCTGATCGCCACGTGCCCCGATATTTAGAGTGGAATGCTTGAAAAACCTGCCTAAATTTTTGGCGCATTGTCGTTCTTGCTTTTATATGGTCTAGTGAATGTCTGTCTACGGTTTCACACGGTGGATTGTGTTATTGTGGGGCGATGTTTACAAGGACAGCAGAAGACTGTCCTGCGGCATTGGCAGGAAGATGATTGTCATCACAGTGGACACTGAGTGACAGAGGGATCGTAGGGAAGCCTTAGAGGATGAGATTGTCAATGCCCCAGTCAATGACATTACTTTGTCCTTCCTCAACTGCAGTTTTTGTAAGCGTCGGCCAAAATAAAGGAATAAATCCCCATCCAGAGCCGTACCGTTAACATGCTTACTTGATTTCTGGTTTCCGTTTTGCCTTTTCTGTTGTCTTTGCCTTGTTGCATGAGCCCACTATATGACAGCCGGTTAACCAGCTTTGAAAAGGTTTATGTTTCGGACCCTCATGAGAGGGGTCATAACACTGTAGCCCACACTTAGGGAGAACTACAGGCTCTTTGGTTTCCACAGCAACTAGGCCAGTTATAAAACCTGAATCCAGTCCAACTAAAAATATCTGGACTTTTTGCAGCAGCATTGAAAAAGAGGTCACGATTACTGTTGTAGCTTAAGCATTCATCATTAAGGGGCTGACTAGGCCCTGAAAAAATGAATTACAGCTATGATTAAGAGGCCTATTTAAATCCTGTAGCTATATGTCTATTGCTGCCGTCAAAGGTTAGGGTCGTGGACACACAGCGATGCCAGTATGAATGCACACGTGGAAAGCATTGGAGAACAATCTCTGGTTTCAGAGGTGGGACAGGTCATCGAGGGACTATTGGGCTCTTAACTATCGAAATGGACAAATCGAAATATCTCATGTTGATGAAAATATAAATTACAATACATTGCCAACTGGCGTGCAATGTGCAACAGAAAACTAAGGGGGCACTGTAAGATTGCATGTTGTTGCTAAGATTTAATAATTACTCATCAAATATGTCCTGTGTTTTTCATAAGAATGCCATGCGGTAGCTATGAGAAAATCGTATTTTGACACAAATGAATGAGCAGTTCTATCCACTGTATATCGCAAGTTGTTGCCGTATCAACTCAGATACAGTAATCCATTGTCAAATTGAAACAAGACATAGATTTAGTAAATATGGAAAAAATAAGATTTAGTATGAAAACTATGAATGCATTAAATGAGTTACTTATATGTAACAGAAAACTGGTAACAGTCATCTGTGAATGGTGGGGGGGGACATAGGGGATTACATGGGCTAAGTAGCATTTTTCCAGCACATAACAGCAACAATCAGATTTTAATCTCACATCTAATTGTTATGATTTTAAAATTAGGTTAGGAAATAGTCTAGCAGACTCCTAGATTACTCTGATTATTCATGAATTAGCAAACATAGCAAAAAAAATTACTTTTTTATAGCAATAAAAACATGATTAAGTCATAAAGCAACACCTGATCAACTGATATTTACATGTTTGCCTGAAACGTTAACTTGTGTTAATTATAACAATAAGTACAATTGTGATTATTTTAGAGCAGAGGTTTTGAACCTGTGACGTACTACAGGGGGCCACCAAGTATGAGATCTGTTGTAATTTATTGTATTGGTGGGCTGTGAATTCCTTTGAGCTTGTCTGCATGGACCGTGACATGGTAAATGTGGGAAGCACGGTTTTAGACTATTGTTTCACTCTATTTTACGACACTGGTGTCATTTTGATTATTTGAAATTTTAAACGTAATTATTTTACATTGTTTAACTAATGTTTTTGTTTCTTTCAGCCCTTCAAAACCATCTTCACAACCTGCCAGGTTTTTGACAAATTTGGACGGTTCTACTCCAATGCTGGTAAAATAGTATAGACACTCATATGATTATATTTATGTTATGCAAACGTGAAGATTTCCAGACCAGAGGTGTTTTTTGTAGCAAAGTTTTCCTCCAAGTCAAAAACAGAATATTTTACTGTCTTTATAAGCATCTTTTATGAGGTATGCGTATAATTTTGATCTTACCATCAGTTTCTTTTAATGAAAATGTTCTTACATAATGTCTATTGTTTCATGTATGCAATTATCACAAAATGGATGCACGTCATATAGTATGGGTACTGTTTGAATCTTCATATGACCTATCAAATATGAAGGGATTTGGAGATTTTATCATGTCACCTATTTGATAAATGATTGTATCATCTATTTTATCATCTATTTCTACTAAAATAGAAATCAGCAGTGTGATGGCTAAATGCAGTGAGCTACATTTCTGTTGCATCAAACTTCAAAGATTCAGCATTATACATATGACTAAAACATTGCTGAAGTAACCAAGGCCAGTCATCAACCTACAGTTAAAAACAGGATTGGCTAAGAAGCAATCATCCAACAAATGGCATTGTTACAAAAATGTGGAACGTTGCTCTCATTCTTCTCGGTGTTAGAATGATGCAGCACACGTGATAGAGTAGTAATGAGGTGAAAGGTAAAACCAGTTTCAAATCACGTAAAACAGTCAATGTAGATTGAAACAACTTCATTTTGATATACATTTTGTTTTGCTTTAAGCTGGATTTTTTTTTTTTTTTGAAGATTGGAAAAGTTTGTTACCTTTTACGTATGTACATATTATTTTGTATTTTAGTTTGAGCTAATTATCAGCGTGTTTCCATGTTTTCTACTAAGGCTAATCTGAGGCCTTTGGATGAAATCTACTCAATCGATGCTATTCTTTCATGTTCTTATTTTTCTAACTGTCATCGACGCACCGTGGACATAACTGTTCGCCCTGTTAGTTGCAATACTCACCTTAAGAAATGAAGCCAAATGTTGTACTTGAATAAAGCTACAAGGGCGAGCATGCTTCATTCACTTTGAATAAAACTACATTTTTGATGGTTCCATGCAGTGTCGCTGTGGAAAATGAATGTCCTTTAATTTTAGTGAGTGGGAGACAGGCGGACCTCGCTGATCCCGCTTCTCCTACGGAGATTTAATTTCCACAAATAATTCTGAGTGCTCGGTTGCGTACGGTGGAGTCGTCGCCGACTGGCTGCTGCCCCCGTTGATGAATCAAAGAGGCACTGGTAATTTGGAGATGCAAAAGCTATCTTTGTGATTGCTCCTGTTCAGAGGTAGTCCATCACTTCATAATAATTCACCTGCCGCTGACTCCTGCCTCAAAAACCGTGCTCTCCCATCAGTTCGATTAA
Source organism: Gymnarchus niloticus (assembly GCA_009936485.2). Taxonomy (NCBI): domain Eukaryota; kingdom Metazoa; phylum Chordata; class Actinopteri; order Osteoglossiformes; family Gymnarchidae; genus Gymnarchus; species Gymnarchus niloticus. The sequence goes on along the minus strand of JAACJT020000021.1, from coordinate 6,653,200 downwards.
AAAAATTGGGCCTTTATCAGATTAATCCATTTTTTTGTCAAAAGTTTGACCCCCAAGAAGAAGAAGAAAAAAAAACTAAGTACAATTATTGCTTGGTACAATGCTATTCTCCTGACTGACTTCACTCACATATCAGAGAAGTTTTGGGTATGACTTCTGATTGACTCTCATTAAAGGTTTTGCCACCTTCAGGACAGGTGCAAGAAAGAGGCGATTTAAAAATTCCGATATACTATAACACACACTATACTATGGTAAAATTAACTATTTAAGCCCCGACTCTCAGCATAATTAAGTGCCACAAGATATTATCTTTCAGCAAACTTTGCCGAAATAGAATCGCAGCACGGAGGCTTCACACCCCCAGGGTTGCAGGTTCTAATCGCTTCTTCATATGTCTATAGATTTTTCATGTTGTTCTCTTCTCAAATGGCTTTCTTCCGGACTCTCTGTTTTCCTCCTGCTGTCAAAAGTCATGCAGTTAGGCTAATTGGCATCTAAATTGCCCTGCAGGGGAGGCTGTGCAGTTGAGGGCAATGTCAACTGTATGTATGTATCCCAGCTGCTTTCATGCAGAAGTGTCAAATACGGTAAGAGTTCTGGTCAAAATTGTGATCATAAATGTCTTCTCTTTTGTTCAGTTGAGCATCCTGAGAACTTTATAGTTAGCTACTACCCTCTGTGCAATTATTGATGGGTAATATAAAAACTTCTAACTTCTGTGACAGCCCCTGTAAAAATACGCAGTCATATGGGGAACCCCATTACTCCTGCAGTTTGGGGTAGTTTACTTTCATCTGTTTAATAAACCATCATATAGCTTGAGGAATTTTACCTAGACAAGAATGAAGAGTTTTGTCCACCAAAAAAGTCTCATTTCACAATGTCATATGGGTAATGTCAACACTGATTCAAAACTGAATTGTGCAAAAGAAATTTTCCTTTTACTCAAACAGCCTTGATCGTTCAATCAATCAAGAATGCAGTTATTTGTAATTTGCAATTTGTACCACTGCATATTTTTGCTTGAAAAGAAAATCTTTAATGGCACATTGCTCAGCCACCTTTATATTTCATATATATTTCAAAATATATTCACCAAACATTACATTGCTGGAGTCTCTGTTCCCACAGGAAACGAATAGCCTCACAGCAGCTCCCAAAGCAGTGCGTGCTCTGCTTATTCCGATTACTGAGATGACAGAACTCAGCGCGTTCGCTGCCCAAAAGGAATGAGGGACACAGTGAATAGCTGAGAATACTGTCTCCAAATATTACTGCAGTTTCACGACAAGAAGTACATTTTCACCCTGCCAATAGCAATGGCAAGGGGTTGCTCTGGATCATCTGTAGCTGGGGGCTGAAACTCAAACTGGGTCTAGCAGGTCTCCAGGTGCCAGGTGTCGACTACATGGGGATCGGCTAAGAAAGAAACTGAATTGTACGGGCGGCCCTAATTTTCGCTATAATTTTATACTGTATTCTTCACAATATAAAAACATTATTAAATTAAACAATTTATAAATAGCTAAAGAATCTAATACTAAAGACAGATTAATTCAATTAGCATAAACGGTGCCACCATGATCCTCGCCAGGAAAAGCTGCCGGAAGATGACAACGGTGTTGGTAAATCGTGTCTGTGTTGTATATTCTAGAAATCCTTAGTAGCATTTAAGCTATTGTTTTTTCTTGACTAATGATGAAATGAATAACCAAATCATGAATGAGTCAGACTTTCTGTTTTCCCATGCAGAAGTTTGGGAATTACTGTCATAAATATTTGTACTAGATGTGGCTGTTCTTAATGAATAGCAAATTTAATATCAATCTCATAATGTGAAAAAGAAAAGAGAAAGAATACAATTTTCAAAAAGCATTTTCTTTGTTCCTATTTGCTACAAGTGCAGTATATCGTGTCTACTGTATATTACTAGAGCGATGTAACAACACAATTTATTCAGCGATTTATGCACACAGCACTGGGGTCATTTTTAGACAGTGCAAATGTGTAGGTTATAAATGCTTGGCTCTTTTAAGCTACCGATATTTATTCACGTTTTCATCCGAAATATAATTGTAAGCACATAATAAATTGATAGCTTTGAGTGTTCATTTCCTTGGATGGCCAGGATGAATGAATTCAAAAACCCAAAAAAGAGCCGGGCCCTCTTAATCACCAGGGTCCCCTCGCCCGTTCTCCACCGCCCGGGATGCCTGGTGTCATTTAAGGAGATCAGTTTGTGACAGGCCGTCCGGAGAGCATTCACCTTGGCTCGAGTTCCTCGATGGAGCTCTGCCAAGTACGCGTGAGCACAGGGGCTGGGACGGTGGGGCGCCAGCCTTCCGGCTCTCATGCAGACTGACAGCCATATGGGGGGGTGGAGGCAGTTTCGAAGCCAGGAAGGACCTCTTAAGCACAAATGGAGCAGGAGAGGCTGTAAAATGAAAACTTTGCCAGTACATGTTGCTCTTTTTTTCTCACCTCAGTCAAAGAACCTCAGCAGCTTGGTTACAAGGCTGCCAGTGGAAAAGTGAATTGTGTCACCAAAGAAAGATTTGGAAAATGATATTCTATAATGCCCAAGTGCTTCCTTCTTTTTAATCTATTATTTATATATACATGAAAGTTCGCAAGATGGTGGCAGTAAATGCATCAAGTGTCAGTCTCTGGCAGTAGAATTAACGACACAGAAGACCTTGAGAAATTGCAGTCACGGACGTCTCCTTCATTGTCAAGATCCTTGTTCATCACTTGACTCTCTTTTTTTGATTTGGCTGAGTTTATTTGTGTTCAGTGTTTAGCTACTTTTTAAAAATATCATTAGCTGTTCCGCTCATTGCAGTATGACGTCATCAGCGTGGTCAAGACATAACCCATGTTCCAGGGATCTTCCAGAAACCTGGTTGCATCCCAAGATAGCTTGGGCGTATATTGTACAACCCTGACTATCTAGCCCAAAAATCTCTGACAGATTATTTTATTTTTACATTTAGAAATTCAAACAACTCTACATCACCATGTGTAGCTGTTGTTTTTTTTTTAATTATTATAATGATTTTTATTAGCAGAAAGTAAAATGTTCATTTCATAATGTAGGAAACGCAATGCTTGGTATGTTCTTTAAAAACTTGACCGCTGTTCACGTAGCTTAAAAATAAAAATCATGTTTAATTTCTTTTTGATTTTATCTCTTAAGTGTAACATCACATAAAAGGCCTTTTTTAGGTGTGCGTCTTAAAACAGACATCTGACGCCTGAGAGTGACGGCGACGAATAATCATGCAGACCGTCTCCGCGAATGTCTGTGACCCGCTGAGGTTCTGCATTGGCTGGCACCAACCCTGGAGTCAAGCCATCACTCAAGACCGACCCGTTCGGTGGCGACGGGGGGCGGGGCAGTCAGGCCGGATGTTCTCCACTGCTCGTGTCTCAGATAAGGGGGAGGGAGGGTCAAGGGTTGACATTCGAGTGACAGGCTGTCTTCTCTGCCGCTGTGTCACAGCAGGACACGTCGGAGAACCTGGCCCCCCTCCATCCCAGTCCACCAACCCCGGGCACGATCTACCTGTCCGCTCCGTATCTGTGCCCTTAATGATTGGCAGCTCCGCATGAAGATGTCTGCATCAGAAATGGCCTTTCACCTTCTGGTTTCACATACGTTTATATGGAGAAGCTCAATAGTGTACATGAGTTTAATTATGCACCTGGTGATTTGATATCAGTACAAGAATGTTGTATTGCAATGGCGGTGATATCAGCTATGCATGAACTAATGACATACAGCGTGCCTACTAAAATTAAAAGATGCAAACTGACTAACAACAGGCTGATCATCTTCTAGATTCTGATGTAGTTCTCAGGGTCCTATCCTTCTCAGCGTAGGGAAAGGTACGTCATGAGTGATGTCCCCTTCACTTGCAGCAATTGTTTGTTTCCTTATCAGTGATTATTAGCGCTGAATGAGGCATCCTTTGCCGGTCCTGGGGCAAGGGTTTGAGGAGATCTTGGTGAGGACTAAAACAGTGCAAGATGATTATCAGTGCCTCCTCCTTTACGACATCCCGTGGTCTTCTGAGTCCTGTCAATAGCAGCTGCCAGGAGTTTCGAACACATGTATTCTGATTTAAAAACATAGTAAGGTTCACACAGTTGGACTTGCCTTTTGGGAGAAGGCAAACAACTCGATAGGATTCTGAGCCAATGTACTAACATGGCTGGAATGTAATGGTTTTATGTTTTTCACTCAGCATTTACATCTGCTTGAGGAGGCTTTATACTAACAATAAGACAAATGAGGCTTCAAAACCCATGGTGGGTGGGAGTATCCCAAACTACCAATCAATGCTAACGATTGTTCGGGATACTCCCACCCACCATGGGTTTTGAAGCCCCATTTGTCCCATCCAGTATGTTTGTATTGTGTTTTCCCAATTAATGGCATCTTGCATCATCAGATAAATGACGTTTTGTGCTTCTTCTTGCCTCCTTTTCTCTCCTGAGTGCCAGGCAAACTTAAAACAGAGATTTAACGCTTTGTAATCTCTTAATGTGCTTGTAGGCGTCACACCAAGATTGCGTCTTACTAGGGACAGTGCTAGAATCAGGAGTCTGCCAGATGTTCCACCAGATGTGTTGAGGAAGGCACTTGGGTGGCTCTGTAATTATACTTCAGATGTAGGTATTGTATGGTACAAATATAAATCCCAGGGAAAAATCACTCTCTGTTTCCTGCCTGCTTATAAATGGAAAACATTGTGGCTTGTTGAGGGTGAAAACATTTACAAAAGAGACATCAAATGTTTATGTCCTTAAGTGCATTAATGCCAAGAACCACCTTAAAAAATATATTGTGTTATATATGACACATTTTTTTCCTCCTATCCTTAGTACTATTTCTTCAAATGTCTGTATTGCAAAAAAATGCAACATATTCTTTTTCAAAGATTTACAAGTGATGTACTTCACCACCAGCACTTGGATGGCTAAATAATAAAGCTTTTTGATATGTAAACAATTGTTTTGTTTAGTTGTCAATTTTTTTTTTTAATCTGTGTTCCCTTTGACTAGACTACAAATCAAATTGCTTGCACAAGAAAATTAATTTGACTATTTAAATTTAATGGCTGCTTTGTGGATTGTTCAATTTATTTTCAAGAACAGGCAACAAGCAAAGTTAATGTGCCCTCATGCATATGCTCTAAGATCCCGGTGAACTCTGAAATGTCATCGTTTAACGTAGGACACTTTCAGCAATGGTCTTTAGGTCCATTCATATCAGTAATCAATGGAGGATGTTTGCATCCCAAATATGTTCAGTTATTGAGTACCACAGTGTCCACAGTGATGAATACCAGTCACAGGAAGTATTGACAGATGCTTGTTCTACGAAGTACACTGAGGAGAGACAGCTGCCAGTCTTAAGCGGGCGTATTGACAGGTACGTGCCTTTGGCAGTTACTGAATATGTGAGTGACGGAAGAATATTGATAGACAGTACCGCTGGCAGTCTTCTGAAAGGTAGACCTTTAATTTTAAGGAACTACAAAAAGCTTCTTGAAATGAGATCATCCTACGTCCTTTCTAGATTCTATAAGGATACATGACTAACATAATACTATGTATACGTACATCATAGTTCAGTTAAACTGTTAAGAATTTAATTATCACCCTGTAGTATTCTCACCAGTGTCATGTGCTGATGGCATGACTTGAGCTCTGAGGCACTCGTTTGCCACGAAGCATCTGGATTCTACCAAAACTTCCTTTGAGAAGGCACTGGATACAAACGGCAACACCAGTGGCATGTTGGAAAATTCTGCGGGTGCATCTTGCTGCCATGATCTCTGACTGGACCACGAGGCTCAGAGGGTCCGTCGGCATCCCTGTCAAAATACGTGCGGGGGTCTCTGTCAGGGATGCTGCACTGCAGGATTATACCTTGAGCAAGCTCCACTATAACCTCCAGTAAGCTCAATGGTCCACTGATGACGAGGACTACAAGAGGCGAGGCTTTCAGTGAAAAAATATGAGCAAAATGTCCATAAAAAATGGCAAGATGAATTACCAGTAAATAGTCTCAGTTTATTAATGTTATATAAGGGCTGGATAAGAGTTATAGCTATGAGACCAACGATTAAACTATTCTAATTAATAGACAAAAAGCACAGAGTGAAGAGATGCACCTGAAACGGAACCACTTCTTTGAACTTGGCTGGGGGGGACTGTGGGCCTGCAATGTGATTAATGCCTCCTTTCGGTATGTTTACCTTCATTTGATCATTTGATTTCTGGGCAAGTGGTGTTTTTCGAGCGCTCTCTCGTGACCTTCCCCGCCCCCCTCCCCCACCCCAGTCGTCACACACTGACACATCCTGCCTAAGTCTGTTTCTTGCATCACCTCGGGAAACTTGTGGCTAATTTCATTATATGGGGGGGGGGGATGCAAATGAGTGCCGACAGCTGGTGCCTTCCTGGTGGCGAGGAGTGATGGAGGGCCTCGAGGCCTCGCTCATCAGAGCTCCTAATGCCCCTCTTTTCAGACAGGCCCCACCGGGGAAATGGCAGGGAGGCTGCTCCGACAGCGGGGCCAGATGGAAGTGAAGCGCGGCTCATTCAGTTAGTGCAGCGGCGTCGGTCACCTGGGTGACGGGTTACACCGCACAGCCCCCCCCCCCCACCATCTAGATGGCCTCACCTGCTCTCCGTGTGGGGAAAGAGGCCATGGTGTCCATCACTCACACCAAGCAATGGCTGCTGCCTTCTGTTCTGCCGGCCCTTTTCATTTGTTGAAGCTGTTGTAGCGACGAGCCGGCCGTGTGATCGGTCAAGGGCTGCATGATTGGTCGAGGGCCGTTGCTGCATGTGCACGCCAAGCGTCCCAAAGCTCTGCCTATTTCCTCTGTGATTTAGAGTGAGCACATAATGTGATAGGGCCCACACCCAGCCGTTGTGTATTTGTTTTCCAGTGGCGTGTACAAAACGGCAACAAATATTAGCCTAGTCTCCTCCTCTAACACAGTGGTTCCCAAACTTTTTCTGTCAAGCCCACCTTTTGCAGATAAGGATATTTTAAAGACCCCGCCTCCACAGCATCACCCAACATGCACACACACAAACCCAACAGAGACATGTCCCGCATCAAACATTCTCATCTTTGTAGCTATCATATTTGTAGCAGCAACTATTAGTTCATCATCCGATTTACGTTTTGTTGACAGGCCTCTCACAAGCCTCCCCTCACTCTGCTTGAAGTGTATGTAACTCTGAACATGCTGTCTAAAGTGTACGTAACTGAACATGCTATCAAAAAGTGTACGTAACTCTGAACATGCTGTCTAAAGTGTACGTAACTGAACATGCTATCAAAAAGCGTACGTAACTCTGAACATGCTGTCTAAAGTGTACGTAACTGAACATGCTATCAAAAAGCGTACGTAACTCTAAGCATGCTGTCTAAAGTGTACGTAACTGAACATGCTATCAAAAAGCGTACGTAACTCTGAACATGCTGTCTAAAGTGTA
>JAACJT020000021.1:6621757-6637254 GCA_009936485.2 Gymnarchus niloticus | reverse complement strand
GGGGGTTGGGCCAGAGGCTGCCGGGGGTTGCCGATCATTCCCTGCCAAAGTAAAGTGTTTGCAAACAACAGAGGCTGGGTCGGTCCGCTCAAGGGCACATTTGTATAAAGCTAATGATAGGATGTAAATGGAAGCTTTTTCTTTTTTTTTCTTTTTTTTTCTATTCAGGGAAAGAGGCATACACCCCAGCAGCCAGTCGTGTTGATGGAGTGCAGAATCTCATTACAGATCTAATACAATAACTGGCGTGTCGATCCAGAGGGGAACGTCGAAACAAGATTAGCCTTATTACTTTATTATGCGCCGCGCAGCACGACTCGAAGTGGACAATTGCATTACAGTAAAGATGAGATGAAGGAAGGCAATGTTCCCCTGAAATGATTTAATTGATTCTGCGTGAAATTAGTAGGGACAGATTCCGGATGCACACTGCTATTATTTACCAAACTTTGGCTGTGATTCGTCAGCACTCTTCAGTGTGGGGGGTGGGGGGAGGCATTTAAGTAGGGTGTAATGTAAAATCAGAGTTTCTTGTTTCTAAATCTTTAGGATCACCACAGAAACAATTGATTAATGACGCTTACATTACAAAACCTTACATTTTGTATGTCGAAGTTTTGTTCCTGGGTCACATCTGTACTTTCTCCAAAGGTAAATCAGTGTTTCGGGAAAGCAGCTGCATGACGACACTGAGCTAAAATCGATGGAATATTTAAATTAATAACTACAAATTCTACTTTTTAGTTGATATACATGCAGCTTTCTTATATCTATAATAGTACTTGTCATTTCTGCTTCAACAACAATCACAAACTTAATTTAACCCAGCCCAGTAAATGACCCTGTTACTTTCAATATATATGATAATAGTTTAATGTTCACAACTATACTTATTTTGTCAATTACGCTTAGTCATATATTTTGTTAGTTATATATGTAGTGATTGTTCATACGCACGTTTAAAATAATTACTATTTAATATACTGTCTGCAGAGCCGCCATGTTATTTATTTACTTACTTATTTATTTTTGTGCTTTAAGACAGGTCAGTCAGCGGGAAGAAGCAGAGAGCATGGTCACTCATAGATGATCGAAGAACGGATGCGCATCGTAGCCAGTCTGTCTGCAGGCTGTCCGTTAACTGTCACCACCTCTGATGGTATCGCGTGTGACGGCTCACCTTGACTGCTTAGTTCTCTGTGATGCTTCTCCAGTCTGACGTAAACCTCTCTGGCCACTAAGGCCAAAAGGTCATAGAGGTCACCTTTATGTTAACTGGTGCTGCCGCCATACCATAGGAGGGAGAAAAAGTGAACAAAGGAAATGTAATGGCTACTTCCCCTATGGGGGGAGTCCGGAAGGACTATCCTAAAAATGGGCCTAGCTCCCTCTAGGACTGGATCCCAGCGGGACAGGGAACCAGGACAAGTGGGGTGAAAGATGCTGATGATTTTAGCAACCCACAGCTATTTAACATATGTGATGCCCAATTTATTGTAAAACAGCTGTACATATTTGTGGGTCCACACCAATATTCTTTCAGGGGCCCCAGAATTCATAGCAACGGCCTTGACGGGTGCAAAAACATTCAGCTTGCAAGTGAAGACAATTGAATAAGAGGCTGGGGAGGAATGAGAGCTGGTGTTGGGTTATGGAAAGCAAAACAGGCAGGAATGGAGTCAGGCATTGAGGTGTGGGCAGAGAAAATAGAACTCAGTTTTATAGGATTGGTAATAAGACACAGGTGAAGAGAGCATCTGTGTTTGTCACCTGACATGCCCCCTCCCCAAAACATCCACATCCTTCCCTGTTTTATAAACCACATACAAGCCGCACCCTGCTAGCTGCTGGATGCTAGGCGTTGAGGAACATTTTATTAACAAATAATTTCAGTTGCAGATGTTACGAACATAATACTTTGTCATTGCATTTAGCATTAGCATTAATGAGTGAAGAAATGCTCAGAATTCAGTGCAACGTGAAATCATTGTACTCAGTAAAATAATGCTATATTTAAATTGTTATATGATTTTGTTTTGAGGCCCAGAAGAGTGTTAAACTGAACACAAAGAACAATCTGCATGAGTGACCTGTCAATTTAATTTTTATATCAAAAAGTTAATTGCATGGATAAATTACAGAGTCGACCAAGATCCCTGTTTGGTTATCATATGAGTTATATACTAATCCATGGTCATCATTCTAAGAACTCCATGCACCCCGATGCTGGACGACAATAGCACAGAAACAATGCTTTTATGAATTGTGTTCGATCCAGGTGGAGTCTTATGCAATCCACTGTCAACTGAGAAGGAAGAAAATTATGGGTTTATCAAGTTAGCAATGTTTACAGTACATGATGCTAGTCCTGAATTTATGGCCATTTTCATGCACAAAATATAATGTTGCATACCAGCATGCTCACCACCCTCACCACTTTGATGCATGTGGCATATTCTTTCTCTTAATGGTAGACAGTATTTAGGGCATTCGAGATATTTTGGATATCAGAGGAGCTACGCCGTTGAACTTGCTGTGTGAAATGTGTACATTCTTTGCATCTAGCCAAAATCAGTGAGTTGCACCATGCAGAGTTACCATATGGTCCGCATACAATATTATGATAAATAATGCAAGTTAGTAGGCCTTTTTTTTTGTTTTTACAAGCTTGCCTAACAATTTATGCCTCGTTATGTTATCTTTTGAAGTATAGCACAGCACCTTTGCGTATGAAATAGTTATTTTTTTTTGTGCTTACTCTGTGTGGGATGTTTCCAGTCTCTACTGCCTGATGTTCACAGCAGATGCTTCAACATCTCAGCAGCTAGACAACTCAAATCCTCTGGTGACTGAAGTTCACAGGTCAATTAGCTAATGCTTTTATTTCCCCCTCCATCACCAGACAGTCTTACAGATTTATTTGTGCTTCTTGGTGCCGTGGACCTGTCACTTTATACCAAGTCGTCTTGGATAGGTTCAGTGTAATTGGCCACTACTTATTGTCAATGTGGGTTCTTTCTTGAAGAGATTATCTATACGGTCCACCCCTTGCCCAGCTAGATTCCTCCACAACTGCAGGGGTTTATCTAATAATATTTATGCTGACTTCTGTTTTTTTTCAATACTTGGATTTATTGTGCTGAACACAAGTCAAGATGTCAAGTTCCACAGTTTTGGGTCACCCAACCCCCACTGAGAATCTCACACCACGCCAGTCAACATCTGGCTCTTCCAACACCTTCCGTATAATTATTTGACATTTAACAATACTTAACAATGGCAAGTCCATAATACCCTGTACATCATTGATAAAAGCCGGTTTTTTGGTTGCTTTTTCCCAACATTTTGTCAGACAAGACTGGTGACCAGAAAAAGAGGCACCTTTTAATCATTTTTATTTCAAGGTCATGAAGTGATCTCTCACAGTGACTCCTGCTAACACAACATGAAGGCAACTGATTTCTCTGGATTTTTCACAGAAGTGACCAGTATTGCAAAAGATTGATGCAAACCACAAGGGGTCAGTAAACTTTGCTATGAGTTTTTTTTTTTTCTTTTTACTACTTATAGTGAGCCAGAAATAATTGTACCTGTTTCTCCAAGGGATGTGTGGAATAAAAAATGGGAGAGTGGGGATGTGGCACCTTTAAAAATACCAAAGTTGGAAGCACTTTTGGACGGGGGGAGGAGAAAGAGTAATTTGAGTAGTTCTGCTAATGACCTGAGGAGAAACAGCGCAGCAGTCGTTTCACTGATACGATGGCAGGTCATCGCGACAGATGTTCCCAACATATGTGGAGAATTAATTACCCACTAGTAAACAAAATCTGTGATGCGGAGAGTCGTTTTGTCCAAATTTCTTTCGTTTCGATGTTATTAGTGGCATAATTTTTCTTGATCAGGCGAGCCCACTTCGGCAAAGGTATTCCTTAATGGGGCACGATGGAGGCCACGCAAGGCGCAGAAGGGGGCTTAATTGGGGGAGCTGGTTGTCGTACTGTGAAGCCCCCCAGACCCCCCCCGATTGTCTAATTGGTTGATTGAAATGTGAAGAAGGCTGCCAGGCCTTTCTCCTCCAATCTCACCACGGCTGGGAAGGATCTGTGCCACAAGAAAACCTGGCAACTGCAAAACACATGGAGTGTTAGCCGTATCTTTGCAGCCAGTTCGGACAGAAGGTATGAGAGGCAACACAAAGTGGATGGGGGGGGGGGGCGTATAAAGATCACATGTTCTTGGTGTAACTGAGTGTAAGGAACACGTCACATGTTTCTCAGGCAATGAGAACAGCAACACTGTGTTTCTGTCCAGCTTTAGTTTTCTGCATGTACAGCCCACGACACCTTGTGAATGGAAGGTTGTAGGTTCATATTTTAATCAGAATGCAGGCAAGTAAACAAAATAATAATAATCAATCCATCCATCTTATTCTGAGTCCGGGGGGCCAAGAGCCTATCCCAGTCAGCCCCGGGCACAAGGCAGGGGACCCCCCTGCATGGGGTGCCAACCCATCATAGGACAAAGTCATGCATCCATTCACATACTAAAGACAATTTAGACATGCCAATCAGCCTGTAATGCATGTCTTTGGACTGCAGGTGCAAATTGGCGTACCTGGAGCAAACCCGCAAAGCATGAAGAGAACACAGAACAGAGGTGGGAACTGAACTCTCAACCCTGGAGGTTTGGGGCCACTGTGGCCCCCTGTTAAATACATGAATATATGTAATATGTGTATATATTACATACATATATATAGTTTGTTTTCAGCATAATTAATTGTATAGTTATTAAAATTAACCATACTTTACAAGTTATATTGGTTTATTATATTTACATTGTATTTTCATAATGTCATCTAACACAATGAATTGACTTGCTACATTTTAATGTAGTACTTAGTATTCTTTTCAAAAATATTTCTTAAACTAGTATCTCTGCTCACAGATGAAAAATTTATCATAAACAAGAAGATGGCCTACATTTTTAAGTAAATGAAAGAATCAATTAATGAATTAAAATTCCTTTAGGAGAGATATTGTCTCCAAAGCCAGTAATGTAGGGTTAAATCCCAGTGTTTGCTAAAATGATAGTGTTTGCTAACATCTTTCAGAGGCAAATGGTATTGATTTCTCACCCTCCATATCATACTTTACTTGCATAATCAGTGCAGAAATGTATCTCAAGATGAAATATATATGTTAATACCAAGGGTGGCTAGAGTAAGTAAACCAGACATGGTACAACCACAATTAATCTGTAAGGTGAAATTATGGCTTGGAGTTAGTGCCAGAACGTCTTTTAATGCTGTGTGTATTGAAAAGGTTACCTAAATAGCAGCCTACTTGTTTTAGATTGAACTTCACGTAAAAGAACTCGCTTCACGTACAATTAGCTGTGCACCAGTGCATTATGGGAAAACAGTAAATACAGAATAAAACAGATCTTAGATTAATAATATCAGTTTGAGACAAAGCAATTAGTATACTACCAAGAAAAATATCGTAATCTGATTTGACTAATATTCACAAAAACCAGTGGTATTGTTATACACTGAAAGAATATATATTTTGCACTCTAAATGAGAGGACTTGAACTAAAAGTTACTTTAAAAATATAAAGTGTAATTTAAATGTAAACAGCAGAGGTTATGTGATATGCATGCATTTGTCTAAAAATAAATCATTCCAAATCTGATTTTTTTTTATTTTGCCCATTTGAAAAAGAAAAAAACTGCACTGCATTATGAGTTATTTGGGGATTTAAGAAAAATACACTTTAATTTTCTTTTGAGTTTGATTGGCAGCTTGATTACCCTTGGGTCATGCACTGAACTCTGGGAAAATCTGCCCCAGACATCCATCTTGGTTTGCCTAACGCCCCATTTAGCAATCCTGGTGTTTATTTGTGTGTGTTTGTAAGTAGCCAGTATCTGGAGAGGTGGAGGACGTTGGAGTGTAATCAAACGGAGGGAAATTAAGTTGTTAGTTAAAGTGGGTTTAGCTCTGGGGATGCTGCTAAGCTGTATGTGATTGCCTGGGGGGTGGGTTTGAGGGGGAAGACTTATTACTTCATTACGTGCATAGGATATTGATTTACTGTCATCGATTCTTTAGAATAACACATCAATGGGAATTAGGTGAGCCTGTAAGCAAAATTATGCTGTCACAAATATTTTCTAATGTGCATTATAGTAGTCCACAACTAAGAGAAGTGAGTGTCGAACCATTTTCCCCATCTGTGTTACCCGTGTTTTGGTTTTAATGCTCCAGCTTCATTTTAGATTTTCCGTTTCAATTTTGGAAGTTGAATTTTTCATTTTAAACAAATGGCAGCAGTGTTTGTGTGAGAATAATAATTCTGTAAGAATAGCATCAAGTTTTCTCTCTTCTATTCATTATACCCAGAGGTTATTTCAATAAGCATCTCTCTATGACTTGAGTGTCTAGAGATTTGAAATAAAATTGCTGTTTTGATTTTGTTATATGATCCACTATGTACACGTACAAGTCATCATTCACTAGATTTAGCGGTTTGACAGTGAACGAATTTTGAGTTGGTGAAGAAAGTAATGTCTTAAGCTATCAACGGAAGGACCTCAGAGTTGTGATAGAGTTACAATTGCTATTAACATATTTCCCATTTTAAAAAGTTAAAACATCAAAAAATAAGAAATCTTCCATTATTACACGGTTGTCGCTGATCTCAATACAGATGCATCCCTCTCAAGGAAAACTGGGTAAAACACCATGTGTTTATTCAGAGGAAATAAAACCGGTAACACCGGAAAGGACTGTGTGAGAGAGGGTGAAGCTCGGTGGAAAACACCATGTGGTTATTCAGAGGAAATAAAACCGGTAACACTGCAAAAGACTGTGTGAGAGAGGGTAAAGCTCGGTGGAAAGCACCATGTGGTTATTCAGAGGAAATAAAACCGGTAACACCGCAAAGGACTGGGTGAGAGAGGGTAAAGCTCGGTGGAAAGCACCATGTGGTTATTCAGAGGAAATAAAACCGGTAACACCGCAAAGGACTGGGTGAGAGAGGGTAAAGCTCAGTGTGATAAATATAAGCTCTTGTTTTCCTCCTCCCCCCACAATTCTCCAACTTCTCACACAATCCATCAGGGCTCCTACCCTCGGCTCGCCTATTTCCCTCTTTTCTGGATTTCGGATCACTGAATGTAAATCCCTGACAAGGGTATCTATATATAATATTAATGGGCACTGCGGAGGGTTGTTGCAAACAGAGCGCTCACTGCCAAATAAGGAGTGATCAGAGCCTGGTTTACCCATCCTCCCCAGTGCTATGTGCCTCACCCATCAGGATGGATGTGGCATCATTAGGCAAAGAACCTCGGCCGTTCTCCACAGAAACGGCCAAGTCGGTGGTACCCATCAATCTGGCCGGGCTGGGCTCCCTGAGATACTGTCACACATTACACGCAGAACTGATGTCTGTGTGGGCCCTCTTGGAGCAACACAGAGCTGGCCTTATCTGCAGCTGCCCGTGTCCAGTGCTGGCGTCCCATACCCCCCCATTCCCCCCATAGCTTCTCCCTAGCCTCCTCTCCT
The DNA here is from genome assembly GCA_009936485.2 of Gymnarchus niloticus. Classification (NCBI taxonomy): domain Eukaryota; kingdom Metazoa; phylum Chordata; class Actinopteri; order Osteoglossiformes; family Gymnarchidae; genus Gymnarchus; species Gymnarchus niloticus. The sequence goes on along the minus strand of JAACJT020000021.1, from coordinate 6,629,680 downwards.
TCTAATTTATTTACTGCACCAAACGGTCACCAAGGAGACAATGGACAGGAAAGGAGAAACAGAGTCCTGTCACACTCCCCTACTCCCCTGCCTCCCTCCTGGGAGTATGGGGAGGAAGGGGAGGGGGGCTCCACGTGCCTGTTCTCCTTTGGACCAGTGGAGATGACCCTAGTACATTCAAGTAAGTTCTGGCTGGGTCAAACTGAGCTGAACGAGCCATTGAAGGTGCTGTTAAATTGAAACTTTTTGCAAACTGGTTCTCATGTGCTGACCTCAGTAGGGAAAACATCTCTACCCATTCCCTTTTGCCTTTCCAGCTACGAGCATCAAAATCTCACACCAATAGAAAATGGCTAAAATTGTTCTTTATCAAACATAGAAATATATTCATAAGAGGAAGAGTTGAACATATTTAGTATATTATCAATCCATCAGTCGTCCATATAGTACAGGGATGCAAGGTTGTCTCATCTATACATTATGTAATTTGCAGTACATTCTATTGGTCTTTACTGTACAGTAATTCACATCTGCTTTAATTAATAAAATAAATAAATGTGCTGTAGTACTCAACAAAGGATTTGGAAGGGTGTCCTCAGAGGATTAATGTGCTCTCAATGGAAACAATGAATATAGGTGTTTTAAAAAAACGAGAGTAAAGGTCATCCTAAAACATCTTGTGAAAGCTTGGAGAAAATTAATTTCACTTTAAAAGATATTATCTTTCAGCCTTATTATCTTTTTGTGACCGTAAAACCCCAAAACAATGAATTGTATGTAATTGATTTTACTGTTTGTTGTGTTGATGCAAATGTAGAATAAAAGACTGGGATATTGAATTCAAAAGGTGAGGTTGTCAGGTGCACCTCGAGGAGGAGAATGGAGTAAATCTCTAAAGTGAGGCACAGGTTATTGGTAATCAATTAAATGTTAGGGTGCTCGAGAAACGGTCATGTTTTTCAATTGAGCTCCATCTGAGAAACAATTTGAAAAGAATGGCGACTAGAAAACAGACTTTGACGTGGTCAATATGGTTACACGTGAAGGGCAAACGGCTAAACTGTAAGAAGATCACCTTTATTTACTAATCTGCCACCATATTACTGACACGATGGATTGGCTACTGTGACCGCTGCAACAGAAAGAGCAAAGTCAAGCTCTGAGAGGAAAAAGATGCTGGATTAAACAGGACATTAAATGAATTATCTTTAAAATACACCACCTGGAAGCATGAGGTACCATGATTTGTCCAAGAGAATGTTAAATGTATAACAAAATACCATAAAAGCTTCAATTGTCAAGTGTGTTTTTACTTGTAAACATATGATTTGCAGATGCAAAATTCCTTTTTCTGCTACAAGTATGTATTACAAAAACAGGAAATCAATGTGTGTATATACAGCAAAAGTCTTATGGAAACAGTGAAGATTATGCTTAAATCATGTTCATGTTGGTGGAAAATTATGATAGTCTGTCAGTATTCATATCTCTTCATGTCACCCCAGAATATAGTAACCATCCAACACACTCAGGCTCTCGTGGAGCTTAACTAGGAGTGCAGCATGTTTGGTTAATCAGTACCACTTAAGTTCACAAGTGAAGTGAGCTTGGGGTAAAGATTAAAAAACACATGAAATGGCTGGGGTGTTTTCAAGGAATGGTTTGGGAACCAAAGTTATGTTGTAGAGCCATGCAATCAGATATCAGTAATATTTTAGAGAACATTTTGATGTTAGATTGTGGGGGTTTTTTTTATTTTGCTTAGCAAATATACGATTACCACCCAGATAAATGACCTGAAACATTTTCAGACTAAGACTTTTGCACAGCACTGTATGTGAAATCACTGTATGTAGTGGTGATACCCAAGCGGAGCGACATACATTCACATCGCCGCAGTTACACCTTGGAAACTTTGGCTGAGAGAAATCAAACGTCAGAAGGCTGAGGAAGTAGTTTTTAATCTGGTGAGAGTATTCAGTTTGAAAACAACGTGTCCTTCACCTAGCAAGATGTCTGAATTTTGATGTCATCTCCCTTAAATTATTCGTAGTGACAAAAACAAGATTTCCAAATTTCAGTCCTCAGGGAAACGTGAGACCTTCTAAGAAACCGAATATCTGAAACAGAGTCTGTGTTATCCAGCTGCAGTCCTTATATAACAGCTGTTTCCTGCCTAACGTTTGTATTATTTTAGCAAGACCTAAATGCAGCTTAATGAAGTCAAAGGACAAGTGCGCTAATTATAATATCTGAAACAAGTGCAGCGCTACCAAAATTAACGCAATTAGCAAAAAAATGAAAAGGGTTCAAAAAGAGCCCCTTGGCAGTCCTCCACCAGTAGTAAGAAAAACAACGCTAAGTACGTGCTAAATTAAAGCCATTTGTATAATCTGTCACATATGGTGTTTTTAAGGGTCAGGGAGTAAATCATCGAGCTACTGTAACCTTGGAGATAGGGTCCTGCTGCTTCATGTAAAGATTACTCAAACTTCATATCTTTTACTGGCGACAAAAACAGATGAGGAACCGGAAAACGTTCAGTTGTTTGGATACGGAAAACGAAAACCGCGGGAAGAGTGTGAGAACAATGCAGCCAAATATATGAAACCATCACATCGATTATAACTTTTTAAAAATATATAAGTAACCTGACTTCATGTATGAAGGTTAGATAACAGGGAAGCTGTCTGCAGCTGACCAACAAACTTTATCTGAAAATTTAACTGGTAAATTTTGCCTGAAAGACAAGTTGATATACCAACTGTAGCAACAGCTAAAAATACAGACTACAGGCTAATAGATTAACTTTTTAATTACTACTTAAAAGCCAAGCTGATTTGACTTACTCGCTAATAAGATTATTTCTGACATTACACCTAAACTTCTGCCATTTTGTAATTGGAATTATTTCAAGTCTGCCATGAATTTTATGAGCAATAACATATTATTTTCCAAATTTTTCACTGAATGCCCTCTTAACAGGTGACATTGCAACAACCAGGATAGACAGGGGACAGATCCTGTACGTCTCTCTCGTCACAACCAGGATAGACAGGGGTTAGATCCTGTGTGTCTCTGTCTTCACAACCAGGATAGACAGGGGACAGATCCTGTGTGTCTCTGTCTTCACAACCAGGATAGACAGGGGTTAGATCCTGTGTGTCTCTCTCTTCACAACCAGGATAGACAGAGGTTAGATCCTGTACATCTTTCTATTCACTAAACTGTTACCTTGCTGCCATCTTTTGTTTAACTCTGCTCTTTGCCTTCTCACTTTTTTAACTCCAGTTGCTGCAAGCAGTTACAAGGAGAACTTTATAAGGGATGAGCTTAAAAGATCACAAATGGGGAGGTAGGAGTGTGTGTGTGTGTGTGTGTGTGTGTGTGTGTGTGTGTGTGTGTGTGTGTGTGTGTGTGTGTGTGTTTATACTATAGTTATATTATGTGGTGGGGGCAAAATGTCCCCAGGACGTAATAAAAACCTGATATTTTACATGTCCCCACAAGGGAAAAGTCAATTTAATAAAAATCTGTGAATTTAATCAAGAAACCAAAAGAGCCAGAAGTCTTATATTTTGTTTGGTTAGGGTTGGGTAAGAGTTAGGGTTGTCATAGTTAGGATTATGGTTAAGCTCAGAGGAATGAATGGAAGGTCCCCACAAGGTTAGAAATACAAACTTGTGTGTGTGTGTGTGTGTGTGTGTGTGCGCGCGTTTGTCTGCTTGAGGGTTAGTGTTGGTCGTCAAGGGGGAGTGGTATCTGACTTGTTAGTCCACCGCTGTCCAATTTGTTGAGGGTGGTGGGTTTGATTAAAGCTAGGGTCTCTCCTGGATCCTACACCCTCCATCAATCACATTGATAAGTCCCAGAAAGGTGACATATTGCCTAAGAAGGGGACGGGGAGGGATATCAATTTCGATGTCATGCTGCTGTCTGCCCACCCAAAGGCCATGCACAGCATCAGGGCAGGTGTGCAGCCTTATGGGAGAGGGTGAAGGGGACAGAGGATGTAGCATCGCTGGGGAGTTCAGGTGGGTTGGGTGAGGTTCCTGGATGGGGTGTATATTTGGCATACTGGACTTCTTCCCACTTAACTTAAACTTAAGCGGTTTAAATAAATGCCGATCTTCGTTACATGCTGATGTCCGTATTCTTTGGAGAAAAAAAAAAAGCCAAAGAAAGGCTCTCGCTGTAATGACACATGTTCCTGAAAGTTTTTGTTTGGAAACAGCAATTTTTAGTGTCCCATTTGTACAGCAGGGGCACTTCAGGCCAGACACTCTGCAAGGGTCAGCATTGCAAAGAAGCAAATGTGAAATCCACTGTGTCTTGTTAGCAGTATATATGACAATGAGTCTTGGAGCAATCGATAGCTATATAAAGGTGTGGACTCCAGGACAAGGTGAGGGTCATGGTTACTGACACTGCCTTCTACAAATAAATATAAACGGCTCGGGATTTTCTGATGTGATGCATACTGACTGGGGCAAATATTAGAATGTTTAACTCATCGCAGTGGTGCCCCAAAAATTGTGCTTTACAACATTAATATCTGATCATTACAGGAAGATTAAATAAAATCTTTGTATTTTATAGTCAAAGAAGCATAAAATGAAGAAATCTTTTTCTATAAGTATACTGTAATATGGCAATTAGTCCTTTGAATATCAATGTATTTGCCATGCAAGTAATTCAAATGAAATGGATAGATGTATCAGTAATGAAAAAAGCAAATAATCACTGAAATTATAATTATATATATACTGTATTTGTTTTCATTTAGATCTAATACAAACACAGACAAACATGCCAAAATTTTAAAAGTATACCTGATACAATATTTTAGTCAGTTCATATCTGATCATTTAAATAATATTCTTTAAATAATAATATTAGTAATATAATTTGCATATACCATTATAACTAATGGGTTGTAATAATTTACAAAACAAATTTTGTTTTTTCCAGTAATTCTCAAAGTGTTTATGCAATAGAAATCATTCCAAATCATTGTCCATTTGTACCATTTTATATAAACAGAAAAACATTAAATCGTTTTCTTTATTTTTGATATGACTTTATACATTTACACTAAACACTGTACATGTTGAATTTTTTTTCTTAGACATGTCCGTTTAGAAATGCATTTTCAGATAGGTTAATAATTGACACAATTACAGTATATAATTATGTAAATATAATTTCTATAATTTGTAATCCAGAGAACTAAAATTAGCATCTTGTCTGGTCCAGCAATCCCAATTTGCTTGCGTCATGACTAAGATAAATAAATACAATAATGATGCCTCTTCACTGTTTAATAACATATACAGATCGAATTACATTCAGTCTTTTTACTGTCATACAATTCAGTTTTCTTTGTCGCCTGGATTTTTTCATTCACATTTAATCTTCCTTTATGTGTCAATATTAAAGCACACTCTCATTTTCTGACAATTTTCAGAATTTTGCAGCATTTAATTATTTCTGCTTTAACTGTGGATATGCGAGTTATTATGAACGATAATCATCAGCGCTGTTCTGACGACTATACAAGTATGCGCAATGTATGGAAATGTATGCATTTCTGACACTTATGAGTTTACTTGTAGATGCGACTCGGGTGAAAGTGTTTGTTAGAGGGCTACTTTATCCACTCATACTCACACACAGACACACACATCAGCTCCCACACTTGCAAATCAAAAAAAATGGTAGTCAGCAAGTTCCCTCCCTCCGCACGTCCGTATTATCGTCCTTCTCTGTACCTTTTGAATGATAATGATACAAATTACAGTTGGGCTTTATTAATAGCCGGACGAAGAAGCGAGAAGAAAAAAAAATAGGAGGGAGCCTCTTTTTTCCCCTTCCCTAAGTGCTAGCTTGGGATTTCCTGGACCCATTGTCATGTCAACCGGACCCGCAGCTATTCCATTGTGATGATAATGGGTTCGGTGTTGTTGGCTCAGAGGTCATGGGGTCAACATAAGCTCCTTAATGGACTGTGAAATAACTCTAAATGCATTAACCTCCCCAGATCACACGCTGAAGCACACACTTTCACTCCTCGAATTGCATTGCTTTATGGGCACAATGCAGTTGGAGAGAATTTTAATTTTCGAGGTGTACACCTGGAGGAAAACAGAGAGAGTTTCATAACACGGTGGGGTGGGGGGGGTAATAAACTTAATCACCAGATGGGGAACAAAAGGAGCTCTATACTTTTAATTTAGGCATGTAAATGATTGAAAGAAACAGGGCATGGGAACTTTTTGGTGAGAAATTATACTCAACCACCTCTTTTTATAAATGTTGAAGACTCTGCATATTAAATGTATTTCTAAAGTGCAGGAACGATTGTTTGTGTTAAATCAGACAAGCTTTCAATATATCAGTGTGGTTATTGGTGGTTTTTATTAAAAATTGATAAGAATAATATCTACACAGTTCTGTTGTGTTGCCATGTTATTGTATTAGGACACAATACTTTGGCCCATTGCTTGTCCCCTCCATCTGTCTTGTGGTTAGTCACTGGTTAGGATCACTGGGTCGTTGATTGCCATATTGTGTCGAAGGCAGGACCTCGTGTCAAGCTGCGCAATAATGACATACAAACTGACACATTCATACAAATAACAACCTCTGGGGACAACTAGATGTATGCTCTTTAGGCACTCTAGGTAGGGAATCACTGGTAAGACTCCTTATCTCTTCATGCAAGCAATATGCATACAGGTACAACTTAAACATTAGGATGACAACGAGGGAGCGTATGCCTCAAATCAGTGATTCTGGCACAGAACATCAGGCATATATGCAATCTGTGTCTTTGAGCCTTGTGCTTACAGTAAAACACAAAACAGGAGTCAGTGGACTTTGATTATGTTTCCCAAATGCTTTGAAGTTATTGTAAAACTGATCAATTAGAAAACTATTGCACTTAAACTGCAGAGAGAGAAAAGGAAGGAACTCATTACATATGAGGCTCTTGTATAAAGGTGACTGATGCTGAACAGTGTGGTGAGACATAGATTAAAGAAATGTAATGGCCAGACAAAGGGTGCTGTATTCATGCTATGTTTCTGATGTTCTTCCAGCTTGTCTTAAATGTCCCAAACACTCATTTAAGCCGGTGTTCCCTCACTTTTGTGTTGAATAAAAAGGCATGTCCCATTTTTGATGCTGTTGTCCGTAAACGATGTGATTGTACTGTAAATAATAGATGTATTGCACAGATAATAATGAGACTATTCCTTTTACCATTTAATATACTGGTACAGAAGATAGTTCTGTTGTGATGGATATTAAATTATGTATTTTTGCAAAACTCTATGTCAGGCATGTTTGTTTGGATTAGCTGCATTTTGCTGGCAACTTTTTGCCAGATTATCCAAAGCTGGCCCTGTGCCGATCCTGTTAGTAGCCTAATACTGATTTCTGTAAACTTTATACTAATTGCCTGACTCCTTGGACTTTCATCTACTTGAATGCAGCTGCCGCCTGCCTTAGCAGGACCAGATATAAATGAAAGCTCATGAATTCTGTTGTGTGTTATGAACAGAAATGCAAAACTAGACAATAAAATACAGTAGATAAAGTTAGTGCATCAACTGCTGGTATATAGTAAGCTGTGTCATTCCTCTTGACCTGAAATGACACAGCTGTTTCAGCATCTCAGAATCCTTTTCAAATCATATGAAATGGTGGAAGTTCACTGTATTTTTTGGTTTCCTCCAGTTCCAATGATTTGCTTTGGCAGCAATTATTCAGTATGGAAATCAAGAGACTAACACATACTATGACAAATATTATGCACACTAACCCATATTATAACAGAAATCAGCAAACTAACCCATACTATGACAGAAATCATCAAACTAACCAATATTATAACAGAAATCAGCAAACTAACACATACTA
>JAACJT020000021.1:6596939-6606976 GCA_009936485.2 Gymnarchus niloticus | reverse complement strand
TCCATCACAGGGTACAGGGCTAGGGTACACCCTGGAAAGGATGCCAGTCCATCACAGGGTACAGGGCTAGGGTACACTCTGGAAAGGATGCCAGTCCATCACAGGGCACATATACACAGACGTACAGTCACAGAATACGGACAATTAAAAGATGCCTATTAGCCTAACTGCATATCTCTGTCCCCAGATGGAACCTACATGACACAAGGGATTCGCACCCCTAAGCCTGGATGTGTGAGGCAACAGTGCTACCCTCTGAACCACTGAGCCACTTCAGTGGTCAAAGGTTCATTTTTAAAATCACAAATCTGAAAAACAAATGTTTTCATTAACTGTTAAATGCCACACGAAACTCTGAAGTATCAAGCTATCGCATTCAAACAAAGATAACGCATGTACTACAGCTTTACATTTTTGAGGATTCTAACCCCATGGCTTCATTCAGGGTAAATCCATTAGATAATAATGAATTAATTTTAGTTTAGTTTAGTTTTAGTTTAGTTTCTTATTAGTTTCTTGATGTTATTTGAATGTTTCACTAACCATGAAAGGCTTCACAGAAAGATAAATACAAACTACACAAATGCATGAACTTGATCAAATGCATACTGAAAAAACACATAGTAAAAGGTTCAGATCATGTCAAAGGCTCTCGCTCAGTCCAATCAGAAATACCAAGTTATGGGACAAAAGAGGCTTCAAAACCAGTGGTGGGTGGGAGTATCCTGAAATGTCAATCAAAGCTGGCAATAGCTTTGATGTTTTGAAGCCTCATTTGTCCCATTACTAGAAATACTCCTTTTTTACACTAGATTTATAGCAGTCAGCTGTTCTTTTATCCCCACTGGGAGATGCTAAGACCATTCAAATTGTACCCTAATTGCTACAATGCTTAGGAAAATGGAGCAGTCAGATTTGAACACGCCCTGCTTCTAGAATAGCTCCCCTGGTTCTATTTAAAAAACAAAAAAAATCTCCAGGTAAAGGCAGAGTTTTCTGCATTTGATGGAGCTGATACTGTGGCAGCTGCTTGAGGTGCATGTCCTAACTGTACCACTCTGGCCCATAATTCACCCACTCCCCTGCTATGGCACCACTGCATGCCCACCTGACCCATCGGAGACAGTGGTGCTGTCATAGTGATGCCCTCCAACCAGTCTGGTAATGTTGATGGGAACGTCAACCAAAGATTTACACCTTTCTTCATAAAATAATGCACACGGGAATGAGGACACATGGAAAATATGTTTTTGTCTTAAATTGAGTCATGGGGATCTGTGCTTTTAATTATTGAATTATGAAGAGGAATATTGCTCAATTAGAGCACTGAGATCAAAGAATTTATGTGACATCACTGTACAACTTGGAGTGAGCAGGTGAGAATGTCTTATACAATAGAACCAGCTATAAAAATATTTGGAATGAAAAAAAACACAGTAAATATACACCTGCCCAGTATCCATTCTCAAAACTCAGGTAGACAAGACATAAAGTTGGTTATATCCCTGACCTGCAATGCTTTGTGGGAAATGTCATATTCAATAGAAATGTCTCAATTCCTTCTAGAACAAGCATTTAAAAATGCCAAGAGGGAATTTCGTTTTGGCTGAGGTGCATCAGCGCTCTCCAGTTGTAAGAGAATGGTATTTCCACGTTAATCTTTGCGGCAGAGATAAAAATGACATTATTCTATAAATTACATTTTTTTTAAATCTCCAAGTTAAAAACGATGCTGCCCCATTAAGTCGTGGCAATTAGATTTCTCCAAACTCCCCCCATGCCATTAACTGCAATATCTAATTAAAGCTCAAAAAGGGAGTCTTCTTTGATTGATAGGATCTCTTTTCACTAGTTTGCATTTTAATGTTCATTAATAAACTTTTATTGTTTCACTAATTTTAATACCCCCTTTAGATGACGGCTTCTTGCGGTTTGTTATAAAATGCATTGGGTTACATATGGAGATCCTGATGCTGGACTTCTGAGATGAATTTATGAAGAAGTTGAGCAGGAGCAATTTCCATTCACTGTAAACAAAACAGGAGCTATGATCAAATTGATTGGTTTTATTTGTGTTGGGGGAAGATTCAGATGAAGAAAAAACTCATCTCTGGGAGCTGTGCTTCAAACTGATGTTAAATGATTTGCACCAGCCAGAAATTCTCCGTCTCATACACGCAAAGAACCACCCAAAACTAATGAAGAAGGTAGTGTCAGCTTGCATGCAGGCTCTTTACAAAGCTTTAAAAAGGCAAGCTGTTTAATTAGCTTAAAAAAACTCAACAGAATTAAGTACACTGAGATTGTATTGAGGAAAAAATATAAGATTTGTTTCCTTCTCTGAGATGTTCACAGAAGACTAGCATAGTGGTGATGTGGAGCTTAACGGTAACTCAAGAGTGGCCAAGGCAGGTGTCCTTGACAGTGCTCATGCGCTTTGAAGGCCGCAGTATAGAAGGCTCACTTCTTCAGTAGATGCAGAGCCATTTCCCAAACACAGAATGGCCCAAGACAGATCTCTTGATGACCAGATTGATCAGAGCCAGTAGTGGGTTGGTGCTAACCTTGTGTAATGATGTGTCGCTGGGCTCAGCACCAGTCCCGGGTGCCGTGTTCCCTCACAGGCTGTTCTGTGCATGATGGATCACGAAGGCTAGCTGATAGCACCATTAGTCAATGACACACACACCTGCATGACACCTGTCCCCCACGGACACATCAGCCCCCCGAGCCAATTCCGATGGGAACTGTGTAAAACAATTCTGCATGACAGCAAATGTGGGAAAGTTCTAGACGGTGCATGGAACTTTTTTGTAGAACGTTTATTTTTTTCATCCCCCTCTCTGTCACTGCTTGCTTTGGGACATGGCAAATATAATGAGGTAGGCTTGATTTTAGTATTTATCAGTTTGGGTACACTTTCAGGGATGTGACAATACCTCAAAAAATTTGGCAGTAGGGAATACATTTATGAGACATTCAGATCAATTGTCAAACCAATCCAGAAATATTAAGATTCATTAATTCAAAATAGCTCAGCTTTAGCATGAAAGTAGACACTGATGAAAAATTTGTAATAAATATGTATTTGAACTGCCTGTCAATTCCAACATTCATTAACTGTGTCCTGGTACTTTCGAGTACATTATAGTTATTTTACCAAAATTAATATTTCCAGGGGGTGGGGGCTTCCAGGAATGTTAATAGCTAACGCACTATGAGAATACTGAAGAATAGAGTGCTACTGTAAAGCTATTGTCTACTAAAGAACAGGGAGAGGTTGGAAAAATGCTGTCAACCGGAGAACAGAAGGCTGCAGTAAAGCCGTTGTATACTGGATAACTGAGCACTGCAGTGAAGCTGTTGCATGCTGGAGAACATAGAGCTGTTAACTTTACTGCAGCTCTCTGTTCTTCAGCAGACAAGTGACTGTATGCTGGAGAAATGACAGCTGCATTAAAGCTGTTACATACTGGAGAACAAAGAGCTGTAGTAAAGCTGTTGTCGACTAGAGAACAGAGGGCTGCAGTAAAGCTGTTGCATAAGGAGAACAGAGAGAGCTGCAGTGAAGTTATTACATGCTGGAGAATAAAACTGCAGTAAAGCTGTTGCATTCTGGAGAACAAAGAGCTGCAGTAAAGCTGTTGTCGACTAGAGAACAGAGGGCTGCAGTGAAGTTATTACATGCTGGAGAATAAAACTGCAGTAAAGCTGTTGCATTCTGGAGAACAAAGAGCTACAGTAAAACTGTGTGTATAGGAGATCAAACAAATGTAACAAAGCTGTTGTCTACTGGAGAAAAAGAGCTGCAGTAAAGCTGATGAGGAGAATGGACAAGTGCAGTAAAGCTGTTGTCAACTGGAGAAAAGAGTGCTGCTTTAAAGCTATGTATATAGGAGAACAAAAAAGTGTAGTAAAGCTGTTGACTACTGGCGAACAGAGAGCTGGAATAAAGCTGTTGTCTACTAGAGAACAAAAAACCGCAATAAAGCTGTTGTATACTTGACAACTGAGTGCTACAGTAAAATTGTTGTCAACTGGAGAACAAAGAACTGCAGTAATATGAGAACAAACAAGTGCAGTAAAGCTGTTCACTATTGGAGAACAGAGAGCTGCAGTAAAGCTGTTGAATATTGTAGAACAAAGAACTGCATTAAAGCTGTGTATATAGGAAAACAAGTGCAGTAAAGCTGTTGTATAATGGAGAACAAAGAGCTACAGTAAAGCTGATGTATATAGGAGAACAAGCAAGTGCAGTAAAGCTGTTGTCTACTGCAGAACAAAGCTGCAGTAAAGCTGTTGCATACTAGAGAACAGAGAGCTAGTGTAAAAATGTATATGGGAGAACAGAGAGCTGGAGAAAAGCTGTTGTGACAACTGAGTGCTACAGTAAAACTGTTGTATACTGAGCTGCAGTAAAACTGTGTATATATGAGAACAGACAAGTGCAGTAAAGCTGTTGTCAATTGGAGAACAGAAAGCTGCAGTAAAGCTGTGTATATAGGAGAACAAACAATTGCAGCAAAGCTGTTGTCTACTGGAGAATAAAAAGCTGCAGTAAAGCTGTGTATATATGAGAACAGACAAGTGCAGTAAAGCTGTTGTCAACTGTAGAATAGATAGCTCGAGTAAAGTTGTTGTATACTGGAGAACAGAGAGCTACAGTAAAGCTGTTGAATATTGTAGAACAAAGAACTGCATTAAACAAATGTATATAGGAAAACAAACAAGTGCAGTAAAGCTGTTGTTTACTCCAGAATAAAGAGCTGCAGTAAAGCGGTGTATATAAGAGAACAAACAAGTGCAGTAGAGCTGTTGTATAATAAGAACAAAGAGCTGCAGTAAAGCTGTTGCATAAGAACAGCAGCAGGGCTGTTGCATATTAAAAACCCGAGAACTAGTGTAAAAATGTTGTATGTTGGAGAACAGAGAGCTGCAGTAAAGCTGTTGACTACTAGAGAACAGAGAGCTGCAGTAAAGCTGTTGTATAATGGAGAACTGAGAGCTGCAGTTAACCTGATGTATGTTGGAGACAAATGAGCTGCAGAAAAGCTGATGTATGCTGGAGAACAGAGTGAGAGCTGCAGTAAAGCTGTTTTATGCTACAGAACAGTTAGCTGCAGTGAAGCTGTTGACTACTGGAGAACAAAGAGTGACATTTAAGCTGCTCTATATTGGAGAACCGAGAGCTGCAGTTAAGCTGATGTATATTTGAGAACAGAGAGCAGCAGTAAAGCTGTTTTTTTACTAGAAAACAGTGAGCTGCAGTAAAGGTGGTGACTTTTGGAAAAGCGAGAGCTTGTATATTGTATGTATGTATATATGTTGTATATTTGAGAACAGAGAGCTGCAATAAAGCAGAGGTATGTGGGAGAACAGAGAGCTACAGTAAATCTGTTGCATATGGAACAACAAAGAATTGATGTAAAGCTGATGTATTCTGAAGAACCAAGAGCTGCAGCAAAGCTGTTGCTATTGTAGGACAGAGAGTTACAGTTAAGCTCCTGTCTATTGAACAACAAAGATCTGCTGTAAAGCTGTTGCATTCTGGAGAATAGTGAGTTGCACTTAAGATATTGCATATGTGAACAGACAGGTGCTGTAAAGCTGTTGTCTGCTGGAGAACAGAGAGCTGCAGAAAAGCTGATGTATACAGGAGAACACAGAACTGCAGTAAAGCTGATGTATACTGGAGAACACAGAACTGCAGTAAAGCTGTTGACTACTGTAGACCAGAGAGCTGCAGTAAAGCTGTTGTATAATAGAAAACCGAGAGCTGCAATTAAGCTGATGTATGTTGGAGACACAAGAGTTGCAGAAAAGCTTTTGTATGCTGCAGAACAGAGAACTGCAATAAAGCTGATGTATACTGAAGAACAGAGAGCTGCTGTAAAGCTGTTGTATTCTCAGAACAGAGATCTCCTGTACAGCTTTTGTATATTGGAGAGCAGAGAGCTGCAGTAAAGCTGTTATTTACTGTAGAACAGAGAACTGCAGTAAAGCTGTTGACTACTGTAGAACCGAGAGCTGCAGTAAAGCTGTTGTATAATGGAGAACCGAGAGCTGCAGTTAAACTGATGTATATTGGAGACAAAAGAGCTGCAGAAAAGCTGATGTATGCTGGAGAAGAGAGAACTGCAGTAAAGCTGTTATTTACTGGAGAACACAGAGCTACAGTAAAGCTGATGTTTACTAGAGAACGGTAAGCCGCAGTAAAGCTGTTGTCTTGTGCATTCAGAGTGGCATTTCTTGGGTAGTGGGTTCTTAGAATAGCATGTACATATTGGCACTGAATGCCTCAATTACCTGTTTTTTTGCTCATACATGTTAGCTCACCATCATCACATTAAAATAATGCAGTACAATTTGACATTTTTCTTATATATTTCTGGAGATATGTTTATACATACACACAACCACAAACCCTCTTATATGCACTATAGAAGTGATGAAGTAATTTTATACTATATAATAGGTCTACGGAGGATGCCATCTCTCTAGCTCTCCTCACAGCCCTGACTCATCTGGAGGGACAGGGCACATACGTGAGGATGATATATTTGTAGACTATAGCTCTGCTTTCTGTACTGTTGTCCCCTTACAGCTCATCCACAAACTGCACGAGTTGGGCCTCAACATACCACTATGCAACTGGATCTTCAGAGCGCCATCAGGTGGTACGGCTGGGCCCCCATTTCTCAATATTTGCTGTTTCAGTATAATTACTCTGTGTCTTGCTCTGATGATTGTTTAATTGTTATTGTGCAATTGCTTGGCAGCCAGCAATTGAACACAGCTTTCAGTTTTATAAATTGCTGCATCTGCACAGTTTACTGAATCAGATCAGGACGTCGTCTAACATATTAATCGTCCTCTTTCCCGTTGCTAGTTTAGTTACTTAGCTTTCGGCCACATTTGCTGCTGATCGACCCCCAGAGATCCTGAGGCTTAAGTTGCACTTGTTGTCTTCACATGAAATCAACACGTCTACCCACTGTCAGCCAGAAGGCACAAAGCTCAAGACGTCGTTTATGACAACCACAAAAATACTGCCATTCCCTCATACTGTAAGATGTTACCAATGAATATAAAGGCAAGAGTTCTGCACATGGGCAAGAAATCATTTATAACAGCTGGTGAAATTGGTGGTTATCCAAACGATTACGGATTAAAAACCCAGAAAGGCGTCTGTTGTTTACATCACATTTGTCATTGTATTGCTTCATTTTTTATATCAATAAACCATAAACAACAACTATTAGGGGCACTGCTACCTATGTATTACATAAAAAAACTTAAAATCTTGAAAGTATTTCATAAAATATAATCAATGTGTTGCAATCAATTTATTGATAATTTTACATATACATGAAATTAGATTAAAAATCACATTTTAACAGAAGAAAATATATATTTCAAATAATAATAAAGTGGATGGATCACAGAAAAAAAATTAATCAGCTTCCTTTATGACAATTCCAGTTTAATGACTGACAGATGGAATCTCCTTTAAATTACACCCTATCTCCTGGGAATTCAGGCTGGTATCCATCTTCTTTTGCCTGCTGATGAAGATACTACTTTAATTCCTTAATATGATTTATCCCGTGTTCAGTCTTATTTTTGTCCAAGAATACCATCCACACACTGCACTCTATTCATTAACGATTGCTTTATATCTCCTGACACTTTAGTTTACATATGATTCTACTCTAATCAGTATATAATCACAATCAGCGTGTTATTAGATTAAAGCCATTAATCAAGGCTTCTTGTTTCGTCGAGTGTGTGTCATTTCCTCATGTGTCCCCCCATTCCTGTTCTCCTCATTGTCTCCATCCCTCTAGAGTAAGCGGGGTGTCATGTGAGGTGGTCTCAAAATTGAACACCCTTCATCTGGGTAATCAGCTCTTCAAAGCTTCTTGCCAGTATTCTGGGACCCTTTAAGTGTCTCCTGTACCAGGAGTGTTATGATCAATAACACCTTCTTACTGCTCATTTATTTGCACTTGTTTCAATGAGGCTAAATGCTGTTCTGGCCATTGTTAAACATGGCCACGTTGCACACACTGCCACTGATTTCCTTAACGAGGGTCACATGACCTCAAATTCCTCAGAGTTCCTCTTTTGGTCCACCACTGATTACTGTTGTATAGCAAAAAGGCATTCGTACATGAAAAGGTATGCAAAATTTCTAGGCTAACATCAAACCCCGGTTATTGTCAACTTGGACAGGATTGTGTAAGTAAGGTATATCCTGTCACTCTTAGTGGGAATTAAATTATATCAGTGTGTTGTGTATACAGCGAAAAGGAATTCAAAAAGCTCCTTTGAAAGTCATTATTTGGGTCACTGTAAATTATGTCTGTTTATATTTAAACAATTGTGAGACACCACCACAAAAAATAAAATGGGTATAAGTAAAAGCATGCAAATCAAAGCTCAAAGATAATTCTTATTCTTCTTGTAAATAATAATAATAATAATAATAATAATAATAATAATAATGCCCGCTTCCTATTGTGTCCTCTTGCAGGGATAATCAAGGACCAATTAGGGATAGTTATGCCTTAATTAGTCAAAATATTTTCTTGCAAGCAGTCATGAATTATTTATAACTCATCTCTAACAGCATTTTAATTAATGATGTTTGACAGTTTATTTCATATAATTACTAAATTGCATTTGTTTATAATCTGTTGGCTTTATGTGTATTTTAAACAGCATTAACAGATACAGTGCTCAGAAGCAGTATATAATAACTTGACTTTGATTTATGACTGCTTCCTGTTTGTTTGTTTCCTTAGGTTTCGTTCTGGAAATGCCCACTAACAGTGTGAAAACTGCAGATTTACAAATGAATTTTTCTGGCCAGTCCACAGAAGATGCATGCATGTGTGTCACCCCACAGTAAAGATCAAAAAGTACATCTAAAGTACGTATCACCCCAAGCGATTGTTGTTATTTTCATGTTCAGCCAGTTTTTCCCCACTTTGATTAGTTTCCCACTGTAAGACGTGCCAGGCCTTCAAGACAAGGTGGGTGTGGGAAATGCATCTTGTCCCAGTCAATCCTAGGCTAATTATTAAAAGCAGCTGCAGAACTGTTGGAGCTACGGAAATCACATCATAGCCCATATCATAACTGACCTTGTGAACTTAACTGTGTCACCGTCTTAAAAGATTTTATACGGCTTGTCAAACAAGGATGTGCAATATTGTTCGTGCGTGGCTTGAGGAACGGTAATCGATACGCATAACAATAATGAATCTGAAAGCGATTAACTTTCCATCTTAACCTAAAATGACAAGCCAAGGAGGGTTTCAGGCTGACTTCAAGGCACTACATGGCGCAACGTGCGTTTTGTGAAAGATCAATGTCAAAGAGTCGAGAGATAATTCACTCCTGGTTCAACGACCAATTACCAGCACATTGACAGGGAACATGTTTTACTTTGCATAATTATTCACATCATATCTATTCTCTATATGCAGCAGGGATAGTCAGGACATCGCAGCAGTCATCCTTGCCGACCCTCGTTTAATCATGCCAAACGTTCTCACTTTGACTCCATGCTGTTTCTGCAGAAGCACATTCAGAATGAAGATAGCATCCTGGTTGATAAGAAATGTTAACTCTGGAAACAAAACATGGCGATCTATTCCCATTTCTTGTAGTATACTGTAAACTGGTACTTGAAAACATGTAGGTGTCCAATACAGACTTGTGGGGGTAGTGTGTAGCTCGGTGGTGTAGGGATCTGTGTGTGGAAGGTCGTGGGATTGAATCCTGTAGGGGTAGTCTGCATCTTGGTGGTGTAGCGCTCTGCTTCTGTGTGTGGAAGGTCATGGGTTTGAATCCTGTGGGAGTAGTGTGTCCCTTGGTGGTGTAGGGATCTGTGTGTGGAAGGTCATGGGTTTGAATCCTGTGGGGGTAGTGTGTAGCTCGGTGGTGTAGGGATCTGTGTGTGGAAGGTCATGGGTTTGAATCCTGTGGGAGTAGTGTGTCCCTTGGTGGTGTAGGGATCTGTGTGTGGA
>JAACJT020000021.1:6577116-6596839 GCA_009936485.2 Gymnarchus niloticus | reverse complement strand
AGGTCATGGGTTTGAATCCTTGGACTGGGCCCTTGAGCAAACCCTTGACACCATCTGAGCCTATACTCTAACCCCAAGCACTTGTTCTCACCTGTGAGTGTATCTATATATCTGTCATGGACAGCAAGATGGAGTATGAAAATGCTACACAGTTTCCCCAATGGAATCAATGAAGTTCCTCTGTAGTGTAAACATATTAATTCTGCATTTAATTATGGGTATTCTCATATATGTTTGAATGGCATTTTTATTTCAACCTTATATGCTGTACGTGTCCATTTGTATAGATGTGCTTTGATGTCAGAGTATGAAGTCATGTGACTGTGACTGAAACGCAAAAGCTCTGAAATTTGTCATAAATGATTACGAATATTCGCAAAATATATCCATCCAGGCATATTAGGTTTTTTATGTTCCATAACAACAAAAAAGCTTGAAGCAATCACAAGGAAGATCTGTAAAAAAAAAAAAAATACTATAGATGCAGAATCAAGTATTTGTGTAAAGGTTCTCTTTCATAGCAAGAAAGCAGAAAAATTTCAAAATCAGAAAAAAGGTTAAGATTTTAGATATGCCCAGTGAATTGTATTTTCCCCTCTCTGGAAAAAAACCTTAAACTTCTAACATGCAGTACTTTTTGGTATAGAGGTCCAGCTGTCATTGTTACTATGTAATACAATTATCAACAAATAGTGAAAACAGATGCCTGATTAGATTTCACAGAGAGACTGATAGCTAGATACTGAATATTCAAAAGAGTAAATAACATGACACAAATTGAAGTTTAGTTGCTAATTAGTATTAAATAAACCCCTTAATTGGTCTAGAACGCAATGAGAAAAACATCCTTATTTCACTTTGTCTTCATTAACAGTGTGTGAAGCAGTCATTTGATTTATAGTAACGAGGTTTCACAGCAGATATTTGATTCTCTGCGAAATCAGGAACACAATGTTTATTTTTTCTCTGAAATAAAAACAAAAGACAAACAGGTAAATGCAAACATCTCAATGCTCACTTCCGCATCTGTAATATAATTAAAACGATCCACGTAAATAACATCTCAGAGGAACAACCATCTTGATATAACGCGATATATCAAGACATTGCATAAAACTGTTTTTTGCTGAGAGCTCTGCCACAGCAATCTAAGTGTTAATGCTCCCACATGTCATGTGACATATCAACTGTCAGAACATCAATGGCTTCATGGTTTTAGGAAATGCACTTGTTAGAATCAAGGATAGTGATGAGGTTGTTGCTTTTGTACCCTTCAGCAAGGATCATATACCTAGATTTTGTCATTGAATATCTTGTAGTGTCGAGTGGACCTCGGTAGCTACTCTCAGTGACAGCGTCTGCTAAGAAGCTGAATAATATGAGTAAAAACAATAATAATTTAACAGGTAGGCTTCACAGGACAAGCACAAGGCCTCGCAGGCTGTTCCTCTGGAAGTTGGCACCTGAGGGATTCCACCATATGTTTAGGCTTTGTCTTGTCCTACAAAGTTAGTCTGCCCTTCATGTGATTTGTCAAAGGGAGTCTCACCATGACACGGAGAATATGGGTTGCTGTGGGGAGGGGGGTGGTGGGGAAGCGGGAGAAGTGGCGGGGGGACAGAGAGAGAAGTGCTCCTGGCTTTTTCCGGGGCCGACCAGTGAACTGATTATGGCATAATTAAGGCCCGCAAAGCCGCTAGATTATCCACCTGGTTATGCGGTGAAGTCGCAGCCTAATAAGGCAAATGAGCAGCTCCACCGCGCGCGTCTGGGCCGGGAGCTCACCTGATTAATGCAGTTTATCGGGATCTGTTAAAAGCATTAGCCGAAGACAAGCCCGGTAATTCGTCATGTTTAAGGGCTGGGAAATTAAATCACGGCCGAGCAAATGAGCGCAGATAAAGCGAAAATACTCTTTCAGAGGTTACGTGTTCGCTTGCTGGGTTTCCAGGAAGCTCCTAGAGAATCGCTCTCTCTTTTTTAATCTTCCTTTAAGTGGTTAAATTAAAAATAATTACCTAAACAGTAAACAGAATTGAATTAAAGGACAAAGGATACCTGCAAGATCAAAACTGTTATCAATTGATTTGATCAGCCACCTTCGGAAATGAAATTGGATTATTTTGGTAACAGTATTGGATTTACATTACCTTTAGGTGAGGCATAACAGGGACAGTATTTTCCTCCTTCAATCATGAGCATATTCTCTGTTATGCAAAACAGTGACTAACAAATAGTGTGGAGGAAGAGGCAGAGTTTTAATTCTAATTATTTATTACTATGATTATTTCATTGCTTAGAATTTATTGTTTTGGTCATATATTCCTCGGTGTAGTCCCATCCATCCATCCATCCATAGATCCATCCATCTATCTTCAAACCGCTCATTCTGGTCAGGGTCACATGGCCATGATGTAATTGTTTCATTTTATTTTTCTTTTTTAACAGGGAATTTATTTGTGCCCTGGTGTTCTGTCAGTTGAAACTGCCATGCAGAACCAAGGTGAACACATGGGATCAAAAACTGGCCAAAAAAGCCATTCCATTTCTCAGAGAAGCACCTGTATCACAGGGTCCCTTCAGTGGCTACAGCTTTCTAATGTTTCTGCATGGACAGGAAAGCCAGAGGCTCCTCAAAGTCAAGCTTGCTCACGGCGCCTATTCTGACCACAGCAGTAAGACTTGTATCACCCCTGTGCCTATGTGTGTCTGCCTCTGGAAGACGGGGGAGGTGTGCCAAAACCAAACACTACCGGTCCACTGTTTTTAAATAGCTATCGTGTCAGTTAACCCCTCGTATGCAAGACACGTGCATTCTGTATTCTGAAATGATGTACGCATGTTCAGCTGAAGTTTTTTGCAGACGCACTTAGTCACAAACTCTAAATTGAATGAGATCAGATTTTTATTATTATTACATCAAAATTTATATTACACGATTTTGAGTTTGAATTTTGATTTGGTTTATTCTTAGGAATTTTTATGTGCTTTTTAATGATATGATAATTAGGGATGAAAATGCATAAAACATCAGATTGCATGTTCCTTTGAATTAAAGTATTTTTAAAGCTTTTTTGCTTTATGCAACTGTTTAGTTTTTTATAGATTGACTAAATGGATACATTCTGTAAGAATGTTATCTACCTTGAAATTTCAGTCGATATATTTTATATAATCACTGCTCTAATTATTCCACAAAATAATTTTCAGTGGGATTTCTAATCAAATAATTCTGTTTGTCAGGTTTAATTATATTACTTAAATGATTGCATAATTTTGAACCAAGCTATTATTTATATTGAATTATGAAACAGAAAGACAACTCTTTGTTCAGCTGAGATGAAATTCATTAGTAATTAATGTACACTGTATAAGAATTCTCTTTTAAAATATTCCACTAAATAATTATGGTGTATTTCATAAGTATACACAGACACTCTAAAAAATGTGGAAGAAGAATCCGATGAATGTGGGAAACTGAACCTTGATGAAATATTAAATGCAGATATGAATGTATTTGCATCACATATCCGATTTCTGCAGAAACTGTGAAATGGGCCTGTAGGAGCATCCCTTATCATACAGTACTTACCTTTAATAATGCATGGACACGAGGGTTCCCTACCAAGCACCCTTTTCAGAAATACCTTCAGCTAGAGGTGAATTTCTAAATAAAGCATCAGTTGGTTTTCATCTATACATAGCTACTTATTACAGGGATATCATTTTCTGGTAGTTCAGCAGGAGCACCGCTGTTTAGGCAATCCTTTAATTTTCACATACTCTTCTGTAAAGGACATAACTGAATGTTTAGTGTCATTTGTGATCACATGCAGATTCAAATGCATTACTGTCTTTCCAGATCATACCTTTAATAGATATGAACTCTAAGCACACGTATTTACAATTTATTTTAAAGATTTAATTAAATAAAAGGTCATATAAATTGAATGACTGGAACTTTAATAATCCAAAATTTAATTGTATAGCATAAATTCCTATATATCACTTCACTATACTGTTACATGCATCACCACTGTCTGTCTGTGGGATTGATAATTAAGTTTCATCAAGTATAATTTACCAGAATAATATTACTATAATTAGAGTAATTAGGTCAGTAGCTTTGGGTGGCTTTTGTGTATATTTATTTGTATGTCACATAAAGCGCAAACTTCCCCAAATATCCATGTTAAAACCGCTGACTGCATTTGTTGTTTGCATGAAAATTAAACAATTAAGCGATTGTGACAAACTCGACAAGGTAAACAAATGCGATATTCTATGTTTACAGCAGGGCTACAGGTTTTAGGTTGTACAACTGCTCACTTTCTGCTTGTATTACTGTATGTTGGTTGTCTGGCAGGTTTGATCAAATGAGATGCAGTAAATTAAGAGTGGGAAAGCGTGCCAGATAACAACGGAGTGAAACATCTAAGAAAAGTCTTCCTGACCGTCTTCCTGATGCAACTCCTGCCTCTTCAAGATCATTTTTTAATACAAATCATAAAGCAATAAATTGCTATTTCTTACATCTCAAAGGCAGACATTGTATATGAAAGGAGGGTTTGAACACAGAAGGCTCAGCAAAGTGAAGAATTAACACGATGTACATCTTCATTCAGCATAAATCATCACGGCACATACTGACAGTGTCATATGCAAATGTACAGTCACTACAGTCACTTGTTCACTTGTTTTTGCTTGCAGCAATGGTTAAATAATCACATTTGCCAATTAACAAATGATTGCTGAGGATGAAGCCCGTTTCTAGAAGTAGCTTTTAGCTGAATGTCAAACTGACTTCAAAAATATTTAATGCAGATAAAAACTGATCGCTGGAACTAAAATATGTTTTTTAATTTCTATTGGGATATTTATTTATAATTTGGTATAACCCTGTGAAACATATACACAAACATGAATTGAGAGCTGAGCTTTGAAAATCAAATTATACAGAGGGTATAATTAAATTTTAAGAAACAAAATTTCAAGACAAGCATTTACATGAAATATAACATTAAATATAAGTTCAGTGATCCAGTATTATAGTATTTCATCAAATTTTCCTTTTAAATCAAGCACTTTTTTGAAAACGAAAGCAGGGCCAACATTCTATGGTAAAGACTACCATCTAGTGGCCAAGTTATTAAATGCACAATGATTTACGGACGTCAGATCCCCTGAAACTTCTACCGAGGCCAAACAAAATCGGAAACAAACACTTCAACGCCTAATGACCACGCCAACAAATATGCACGTAACATGAATTCGTCAAGGACCGGCTACCATTTTTGAAAAGATTAAACTCATCTGGTACACGTTTAGGGAACAAGCCGCCCGCCGCCCAATCGAGTGCCTGTGCTCTTCAAAAGGAAAAAAAAAACACAAATTAAGCAAAAATGAATTAAAGAAGCGTATTCAACTATCAGACAAAGGTAATGTGTGGTAGCTCTACCTCCTGGCTGTCTTTTTCCACAACAATAGTGAGATATTGCTGAAGTGATGAATTACTTCACAAGCTACATTGTTACCTCAGCTTTGGAGGCCTGACTGTGCACTCGCACTTTCAAAGTCATTGTTTTCCCATGAGAAGGGTCAGTATAATGGTCAAAAAAAAAAAAAAAAGCTTTGCTGTGAATCTCTTGTGCCTGTCGTTTTAGTACGGGCAATTTTGTGCGGGGGACTCGGGGAAGGGTCATAGAACAGCGGCACAGCCTCAGCAGTCGGGCGGTGCGACACGACGACGACGACATACATGTGAGAGGAGACACGAGCGTTCAGATGGTGCCTGTCAAACCTCAGGAGCAGGAGAGCAAACTTATGGTGATGAATTTGGAATTTCTGCCAAAAGCAGATGGAATGTCAAGCAAACCACACATTACAAAAAAGTAGGCTTTTTAATTTCTTATATACATACAGTTAAATACATATTTTCATCCATTATTATTACTATCATTAATCTAACTTGAAAATACAAAATGAAAGGATGGACATAACTCAGTGATATATCAGACTTTATATGAAAACAGGAAATTTGGCTGAATGTCAAAAAGAACCGAGTGTTTAATGTGTAAATGCACGTATAGTGATAGATCGATTCTTGTTTTCCCCCTTTTCATTTTACATCACGCGCAAGAGAATGAGGACTAGTATCATAGTCAGGGTAAATTTCTTCTATCAAAACTGATAATAATAATTGCCCATTTCCTCTTCCTCTGCAGTAAATCTGATGAATATGAAAGCTCACTTGGTGCCAAAAGCCTTTTCAAGGTTTTATGCATGATGCCGTTTCAAGGACTCTGGTCTGTCTTGGTCTGTCTGTCTTGATTCTTGGTCCTTCTCATTTAATGGTGCTAAAATAACACAAAACCGCTGGCCATTTTAGCCAAAAAATTAAAATGAGTGATAGGCACATTTACTTGTCACTACCTCATGTATGAGGAAATGGAGAGCAAAGTAGGTTTATGATCTATCCTTGGTAAATTGGCCTGGGTTCGAATTCGGGTCTTTTTACATAGTACAGTACAACGTTGGGGGGGGTTATAACTGATATAACTTTGCTGTTTATCAAAAAACAGCATGTGCAGAGTAAGGCCATCTAGTACAACAATAAATTACTCATATAAACATGGAAAGAAGTGCTTTCAAATCTTGTGAATTACCAGAATATGTATTTTAAAAATACTGCTTTCTGTTGTTATATAACACTTTTTAAATGCTAAGTTAAGGTTTTGATCCTGTGTAGGTATATTATTACAAATGGTTTATTGTGACAGCAAGAACAGCAACAACAACAATAATAATAATAATACTTAACAGTCCTTAAGCAGTGGAAAGATGGATAATAATGATCATTTATGTTTTGTCACCTAATTGGAATTAACATTACTTTAGGTTAATGAAACAACATATATAAACAAAAATCCAATGTATTCATTTCTGAAGGTTCATTGTCAGTGTGAAAAATATACTTTCAGACTATTGGGCTATTTGTGAATATGGGGAATATGGCCAAAGCTCAGATAATGTATGGTGAGCAAACAAAATTGAAGTGACATGGTATATTTCAATGCCTATAATTTACTCAGTGCCATTAAACTTGCCTGTTAGAAGAAATCAGTCAGGCATCGAAACCAAGAATGTTTCAATAAACATGATTGTCCTTTTTATTATGGTACCGGAACACTAATGCAATTTTGCTCCTGTGAGTTCTTGTATTTCTGTTAGAAGACGCTGTAATTGTTTTCATTTTTCCTTTTGCACCTTTAACGCATTTTCCTTCTGTGACATTTTCTCTCCAGTTGATCAAGGTCTTCTGTGGTGCGCCGCGCCCATCCGGTGCATGGAATTTGAGGGTCACGGCAGCGCTCGCGACGAATCGTAGCATTTAGACATTGGCCCGGAGAAGCAGCAATGGTCTGCCGGCAGTGCGTTTCTGTTTTATCAAATTTATACTCGTAATAAGTCAACAAAGAATGCGAGATATGTTTATTTACAGCATGCTCAATCAAAGGGGACAAAATCTCCTCCGAACAGCCGGCACAGTCGCACAAGAAAAAAAAATTAGAGACCTGCCAGCAGGGCCTGGGTTCTGGGCCACCCGTGAGGATCTACAGCCAACGAACAGAGAACCTTATTAAACACCGGCTGATAGGGTCAATAGCCTCCTCTCTCAACACCACCCAAGAACAATTTCAATTTTAATAGCTTTTACTATGTATTTCGTAAGCAGGCCCCCATTGAAATAGAGCCATCAAGAAGTCTGCCGACACATTCCAGCCCAGGAGCCCGAGCGTAATTATCCTGACGGGCGCGCCTGCTCCGTGCTGCTGGTTCAACCTCGTTCATCATCTCCAGCAGCTCCATATTCTGCCTGCTAATTTCATCCCCTGGATTAGACCCCCATACTTGTCTATCTTGTTATATTTCCAGGGGGTGAAATATCGCCTAGCTTCCACTTTTAATAAGGCTGAGCGAGCCGCAGCCTGCTACCCATTGCACCGGGGCCCAGAAAAACGCGGCACTGAGCTCACTGCTGGGTGGGGGGCAACCGAGAAGGGGGGGGTGAAGGTGAAAGCCTCGGCTAGTGCTTACCTGAGGGCCAATGCAAGCTGTTTTTCCTGCACGGGAGACGTAGGGTGGAGAGGACAGGGGTGTTTGAGGGGCCACTGTAACCCCCCCCCCCCCACCACAAGAGTGTCTGTGTAGTGTGCTGAAATTAGCAGGTGCCCATGCCCTACGTCAATACAGTGAGGCAAACATGTGACGTGTTATCAAAGATCACACGGAGGTTTTGGCATTCTGAGTCAATAGCTTCTCCCAGACATTAAACAAAGATGAGAGGCATATTGTTGCCTTATCACTTTCATTTAATGAGCTAGCATTAAAAAAACATTCCTTTTAGCTGCCCTGTAAGAAAGTTTTCTGTCACTTTTAGCAAGTATTCTGGTTTTCCGGCATGACAAACTGCTGTCTTCCCGATATGTTTCATTAATGCCTGGTCAAAGGTTCTCTGGGAATGCCAAAGACTGTTTGTCCTGTCACTGTAGGATTAGCTGCAATTTAATCTTTCCGTGTTATGACTGTTTCTGATACATTTAGAAAGGACGATAACACAAAGTAGGACATTTCTAGTCTGTTCCTTGGCATGTCACCTTGCACGGTAACACCAAGCAGCATCCTGATTGGAAAAAAACAGGACAGAAATAACTCCCTGCGAGTGTCACGCCCTTCAAAATTAAAAGCCCATTTCAGAGCAATTATAAGCATTTTGCCTTTCAAAGCAATGCAAGTGTTTTGCCTTTTTGTGACAGGAAAAACGGGACGTGTTTCCTGGTCTCCAGTCACCGGAGGACAAATCTGGCACACCAAGAACTGCTGTACAGATACACAGCTTCTACAAGGCCGCCAGCAATCTTGACCGATGGTCTCAGGATTACATCAAATCCATAATGAGGCAATTGTCCAACGTTTGTCTGGCAGCAAGGAGGGTAAAGCCAGCATGATTAAGAACTTCACACATGCATATTTAGTTAACCATTTTCTACACCTGAGTACTAAATAATCTTTCTTCCTTGCTTCCCAATTTTGTGTATGTAAAATGAACAAAGATAAATTTAAGATGAGATACATTTTACAAAACAAGCTTGTTCTATATATGTGTTACATAGTTATTAGGTAGCAATAGATTAAATTTATATAATCAGTTTGGTCTAATTGCCTTCCTGTCAAAATCCATTGTAATTGCTGTTAATATTTACATAAAATACTTAAGAGATCAGGAAAGGCATCAGTGTCTGATGCTTATAGAAGTCAATGAATCACGCATGGCATTTTACTGAAGACATCAGTCCTTGAGACTTTATGTGTTACAAATCACAAACATACTTCAATTCACCTTGAATGACATTCTTTTAACCTACAGCAGTTAGATGGCATCAAAAGAGATCTTTCCAGGTGCATAATGATCCGAATGTTTGGAAAATATTAGGCTGGAGGACCAGTCCCATGGAGAAGTAGTGTCCCAGTAACTATCATGCTCCTCTTTGTGAAGGATCTTCTGTTCTTATTATTGTGACCCCTTGGCACCATCCGAAAGTTTGCTAAAAGTGCACGTAACAGTCAAAATATAAAGACAACAGTAAAAACACACACTTTACTGGTGTTTGTTCACCCAGAAAATATATACAAACATATTACAAGAGCTTTGTAGCTGGAATGATAACATGCTGTTGAACGGTTTTACACTACTGCATAAAACACCCCATAACACATGAGGCCGTGTGTAGACCATTAAAAGGTGTTGTCATTAAATAAATAATAGCGATATGGATATATATTCTGGCGTTTCGCATGTAGGACCATCGCATACATGCTCACAGCCGTCCACTGTCGACGACAGCGCGCTGTGACAAGATTACAATCCATTTAAAGACATTACAAATAGCCCGTCGTCTTTATTGTCAACGCCTGCGCAGAACTGGCCCATCAGACGTTTTCATTTTCTTGTTAATTGACCCAAAAAGGACGGAGTCCACTAGACTGCGGAGGCAGGACGGGTTTCGATCCCCACGCCGTTCCGTTCGAATCCCCCTGAGAGTGGCGGCGCCGCGCCGACTTGTGCGCATAAAGAAAGCGTTAATTGAATCAGCCAATTTCCCGTTCCTCCCCCGAAAAGACCACCTGCCACTTCAGGTGTGGGGAATAATCGAGGATGACATTTCTCTGCCACAATGCCGGAGGCAGACTTTGATACATCGTTTTCTTTCTGAAGGTTAAACTTAGATAACCTGCCTTTGGCGTTTAATTAGCTACTTCTTAAATACTCTTTTGGTAATAAAATGATTAAAAATTTTATTGCTCCTCAAATGAGGCTGCTTTTAAATGGATTTAATGACTTTGTTAAGGTTCTGTACTTTGCAGAGCGCATCTACAGTTATGCCAGTGTGTAAAAACCTAATAGTAATGATATGCTTTACAGCTTGCAAAATCGCAGTGATTTTTATTCAAATGACTTTGGTAATCATTATGTATAAATTACAGTCTTTTTTCTTAGTCTGGCATTTAAAGGGCTAGGCTCTCAATTGCAAAGGTATGACCGTTACATTTATCCAGTTGAAGGTAATTTATTTATATGTAGTATTCATGCAACATTAAAACTATACATCAGTGCAAGCAAATATACATCTGAGTATGACATCCCGATGTTAAAACAATGGCTAGCGTATATATACAATTTAAAGCCTTCAATATCTCTGACATCCATATTGTTCAGAGGTGAGGAATACTGGATAGAATGTTACAGTAACTTCATTTTACAGATGCGAATAATACACCCTGGCACACTAATACTTTATATTTATCTAGAAAAAGCTAGTCAATGTTATTTTTTTGTACAGAATTTTAGCGTTAACGACATGCACAAACTAAAACCTGCAAGGCACTTTGGATGTTGAATGTGATTGCCCCCCAGCTGACTTCGACGCAAGCAAAGCCTTTCTGTATAGTTATGAGTCACAAACAGGGCATGCAATTTTAAAACCATATGGCTGAACAACCATTTCGTCCACTGACGGAATAGCATTGCAGAGAAGCAGTCTATAATCTGTACTTAACACAGGATGCCATTTCACTTGGAAAAGTGGCCGACAGACTCATGACAACATAATCCGGCATCCTAGCGTAATAAAAGTCAAAATGTGTGGCAGTGCCTCCTTTTCACCTGAAACCCCGATTATTAACTCACGCCTCATCCCGGTCAAGCGAGCGGAGTGCAACGTGAAAACCTGGCAGGAACCAGATGGCCGAAAACATGTTCGCTTTCCTCAATAAATCTGATCTCCAAAACCATCATTGTCTGGGCTGCCCTTCAGGACCCAGATGTGCAAGCGACTCCCCTTGGGTGACACCCATATAAATGGCCTTATTATCTCCCCTTGGGGCATAGGAGCTGGGCATGGCCTGGCCCAATGAATCACTGGCACTGCCTGGCTGGACCGGCTCCAGCTCTCCAGCATCCTCGTTAGCAGCTCGCTCCGGCGTACGACACGGCGACAGCGATTCACCAGGATTAAAAACTGCAACCCGGGCCTGAATGGCAGCCCAGCTGGCTAATGAGGTGCGTTTGGGTAAACTGTTGACAGATATTTTGTTTATTTATTTATTTATTTTTTTTAAAAAAGGAAGCCTCCTATAATTTACACCGTACGTGACGCCTTCTGCAACAGAAGACCGGCCGTTTGCGCGCCGGGCAGTTGAAGATGAAGATGAAGATGGATACTCCGGTGGGTCCTTTGGAGCTCTGCATTAGTGCATGACAACCTGAAAGTGCTCCTGTCGTCAGTGACGGTCTGATTCGCCTGCAGGCACTTAGTGGGGGAACGAGAACCTGTCACGATGACAGATGGCAGGAAAAGGGGACTGCGGAGAAAGATTTTTTTTCTGGTAACAGCGTCTCTGTGGGTGACAGTATGTGAAATGCTCATGCCAATTGAATAATTCTGTCGTGTTGGGTAATTTGTGGATCTGTCACTGGGTTAAACGCCTGGACCACGTCTGTTTCCATATCTGTATGCAGGCGTCTGTGTTCACATGACTGTACTGAAGTTGCGAAGAACATGGACCGAAAGGCCAGAATTAATCCACAGAAAAGGAAGGTGACCGTTTTGATTATGATAAGATTTTTGCCCAGTCCAGTCTGCCCAAAAGCATCCTAAATCTGTGTTGTATTTTTGATAAAACCTTATGGAATAATAGATTTTATGTTGTTTTTTTTTTTCCAAACATTCTGATTGGATGAAACATTTTACTGATTCTACTGTCTCACCATTAAGAAAAGCATACTGTTAATACATTTTTGATGCATATTAAATTATTGCCTGAAAGAACTTTTGCTTGACAATTAGAAAGTAGTAAGACTTATTATTATCTGTTGACTGGTTGCAGTTATTATGTTGTAGAGGTTTTCTTTTTTTTGGGGGGAGGGGGGTCAATACATCAACTTCTATGCGTTTAGATATCAGAATGTGATGCTTGGCGTTACTGACAAAAGATGACGGAAAAACATACATGGGTATACAGATAAAGAACACCAGTAGCACCGTCCTTTCTAAAGGGAGTCATGCTGTTTTGGAGTTTAAGGACGTGTACATAGAGTTAATGAAAACTTAATGGTGTTTACTTGGTTAATTTCCACTGGGTTAAGCCACGCAGTAATGGTTAACATAGAGCAGTCCCACCCATGCAGCTCTTCCATCATTAATATGACAATACCCTTGCATATACCTACTTACTGTTTTAAATATAGGCCTATTTCACTGCTTGTAGGTGCTTGATATTTGACATAAAGAAGGGAAAATAGAATCCATTACTCAAATGCAGATGGAAGGCACATTGTATATTTAAATGTAGGTCTCTTTAAACTTTTAGCAAAGTTGTTTATGACTTGGTCCTCAAGTGGTTTTAGCGGGGTCCTGTCAACAATAGCATAAATCAATAAAATAAAGACAAGCCATCACTATACGTATGACAGCACTCTCACAAATGCCTTTATGTTTCCGTGGCTCCTGGCAAGTTAGTGTTTATTGGGATGCAGATTGCTATTTTCCCTGCTTCATTTTATTACACTAGTCTACACTAAGCAGGACAGGGCAGGAACTTGACCGGGTGTGTCAAAGAGAGGTATTTTGAGTGTACCATACGTTTATTTAAATAAGTTTGAAAGTTTGGTAAATCGAGGAAGAGACGATTCTTAAAATAATCATACATAATTGTCGCCATTCTTATAGGATCACAACGTATGCTTCAGTTAAATGAGCGTTACTAAAGGAAACTAGCGTTTCATGTTAAAAAAGATTGTACAGAACAACATAGTGAAAATCCTTGAATTTTCAGCTGGCTTGTTTCCACAGTTTTTTTTTTTTTTAATGTGCAGCGTAGAAATGAATATGAATTTTACTTGAATTAATTTTTTTTTTTTTTTGAGGGGGGGTAGTCTTTTGCGTACCGCTTATTCAGTAAAGTCGACGTGAAATTCAAATGAATAAAACTGAAAATACCACACGTCTCCACTAGATGGGGTATTGCGCCGAGTTATTTGTTAAGTGTCTCTAAGACGAATGAGTACGTGCGTTAACATGTATGTACTGTACATTCCAGGCTAACACGTATGTAAATCCAGCGAGTTGCAGTGAAAAGTTGTGTTTATCCACAATAACTAATTTAGTTGAACGTGTACCAGGTAAAGTGAATATTAAACCGCATGCTCGCCAGCTTTATATATACTATGACAAAATTGTGTTTAATGTTTATGTTCAATCTGTGCAAGTATTTTTTACGCAGTAACGTATATTCTAATATAGATATTTCGGTAGCTCAACAAGTACACTGAGCTGTTTATGGCGTTTGATGTTATGTCCGAGCTTAGTTAGTTTTACCTGAAATGCCTTGGTTTCTCCCGATATATAGGCGACTTCTAACTTAGATTATACCACTTGTGGTTCAGACTAGGGGGTCAAGTAATTACCCTAAGGAATCGTATAAGTCTATACTGCACGCTCGCTTTATTACTTGTCGCTTTTGGGTGCACCAGTGAAACCTACGGGAACTGGCTGGACACCTATCAGAGATAATTAAATGTTTTATTTTTCCACTTGGGAGAGATCACTTAGGGATATTTTCGTGGAATCCGCATTTTGTACCCATCAGAGGTAAGATGAAAGTGTTTATTATTATCTTGATGGACTATAATAATATTCTTGCGTGACTTGGTTGTCTATATCTGTCAGCCAAAGCCATCTTATGCCTGCAGTCCATATTCTGTATATTGATACATTTGTCAGTCGAAAAGACATTAAGCGCCTCGTTCTTTTTCGCTATAAAAAGTATTTGCGACGCCTAACAGCTTGCAAGGCACGCGTATGTTTAAGTATGAAATCGCACTGCGAGGTGAAATAGCCCATTTATTCACTGTTCTGACCTCGTCACCAGAGAGGGGTCTCTGTTCGACGACAGAAGTCTGTGGTGTGGACTTGAAGCCCCGGTTTATGAGTTCTGAGTATTTCAAAGTTGTTCCCCACCAGTATTATGATGTGTTGTTGAATTTTCTTTTCTATTTGCGCAGGCTCTACAGTGTCATTGACGGTACAGTATGGCATGCCTAAAAAAAAAAAAAAAAGGCATCAACAAAGTTAACAGTGCCAGATGGTACTGGAAAATGACATGAGAGGAGATATTTCAATAGCTGCTTATGAAGAAGCGCTACAGTTTGGCTGTCGCGTGGCAGCCATCTTTGCAGTGCCTATAATAACCTGCCATAAATAAATGAAAAGCCATGCCACTGATTGATGGTGATGTAAATATGCGCTAACCACACTTCAGAACTGTTCAGCAGCTGTGAACAAGATCGGCGGAGCACCAGTTTAGTAAAATGACTGTTTGATATGACAGATGATCCACTGTTTGCATTTGTTATGCCAAAACGAATAGGAAAACAAAAAGCAAAAACAAAAATTGGTGCTAAATATTTTTGAAGTATCGCAACGGAAACTAAAAATAAATAGGGAGTCACCCTTTTTATATTTAAATATGATGCTTGTATCGACCCTGATTTCCTTGCAATTTAAATAGAGATTATATCTAAAATCATGCATTCAATAATAATGGATCAGCTCTATTATGTCTACATATATAGTAGTAATAGAAGTCTTCATAACTTTAATCAATAGTTTAAATATACTTTATCTTGTTTATCTGCAATTCAAAATAAATGACAGCTATAAATTTGGCTGCAGTATTAATATAATTTTCTCCAAGCAGATAAACATTCTGCAGTTTGATTGGGACAGTATCTGTGTGCCTTAGAAATACAGTAGTTCCATTCCTTTGCCATTGATTTTCTAGTATGTCCAAATAAGTATTTTTAGATGTTGAATCATTGTGTTAAATTTGTTCACACGCTAGTTCTTTTTGATATATTTTTAAAAATTATATATTTGGTAAAATACACTGTAAATGAAACAGAATTTGATATTCTCTTTAGTTTTGGAGGTATGCCTGTTCTCACTGATCTTTTTCCGTAGACTAAACAAAGTTAGACAGAATTATCTTTTGGTTGTGTTGCAAGGTCAGCCTTGCAGTGGTTGTAAAATTGTAGCACATTTTAACAAGAGAAACCTGTGGATGTTGATATCCACCAAAATCACTGTACCATGATGTACTTAAATATAAATTATTCGAATTGGTTTTAAAATGGCACGTGTAAGTGGTGATTCATAAAGGATGACTTTTCATGTAGAAAAGGAAACCTGCTATTACAAACAGACAGTGAGAAAACCTTGGGGACTTTTACTGCTTTAATTTAAATTACAAGTAAGTTTAAATGTGTCCAAAGGCACAGTTCATATTGGCTATTGGATATATGCAAGATGTGCGGTTAACACAGATCTTCCGGTTTAGGGGTCTCAGCAAGAGTCAGGTCACATGGTAGCTCATGTCTTTCCCCTTTAAGTATCCAGAGAATTGGATACATTTCAGGTGGTTGCTCAGTCTGAGTCTTCACAAAGCTTCCCAGCCTAGTTACGGACCATCCATGTTGAACAGGATTTAAATCAGCAGCTGCCTGCAAATTCACTAAACCACAACACGCGTAGTAAAACATACATGAAGCTTGCATGTGAGAGGTCATATTATTGTGCAGATGCAGTCACCAGCTGCTCAGTTTTTGCCCAAAAAAAAAAAAGAAAACACACACACCCTAACTTGAAGGGGCTCAGTCCTGCAAAATAACTGAATGCAACTGGTCATCCCTGAAATGAGATCTTTGTGTCAGAGGGCAGAGGTCAGGGGGCAGAGGCCTGAAGTATGTCAAAAGGTGGTGGGAAGAATGGGCCTGGGGTATCTGGCCACCCCCTCGGAGCCCCTTTGTCACTGTTATGCTGCGGGGGGGAGGGGGGGTGGCCTGAGCACATCAAAGCACTGCCCAAACATTGTTATCTAGGCCTGCCCTTTGCCCTCTTGCTCTGGAATGGCCTCTGCAGAGAGGGTGAGCACACAGCGGGAAAAGGAGAGACCTACCTCTCCACAGCTAAAGTAGTGCACCGGATGAATAACATTTGTGCCCCCCCCCTTCCGTTCGAGACTATTTATTGTATACATCTAATGCACCCCCCAAAACCACACACCTCCTTGGGGCTAATACTTTTTACACCCTTCTCCCATTTAAGAGGAGTAGTGAAAGTAACAGTTTTTGCTGGAAAGAGTGGAACCCCCCAGGTGGACTTTTTAAAGCTTAGACAGGCTGTTCTTGTATCCTTGTACTTCCAACATGCCCCCCCCCCCCCCATTTACCTTACAGTTTGAAGAACCCTAGAACCACATTCATCTCACTTATGAATTCATTCATTTTCACTGTTTTCAATCCGCTTTTTCATTGACGTGCGAAAAGGAGAAGCTGTTAAACCTCCTGTAGTGTTTGAATTTAGCCCTTCGTACTTTGGATATAGCTACTTTTGCCTGGGTGAGGCTATTTTTCTTCAAAGATGGAAGCACATGGAATTATGGCTGCTTCGCTGCTGTTGTCATGCAAAGGAGGGAGAGGGAGTTTTATGGGGTAAGTTCAGCCTGGGAGTGCATTTCCTCGAGCAGATTGGTGTTGTAGAGGTTGGGGGGGGGGGGGGTTCCCAAGGGCCATTTGGGGGTCATAAAGAGACCAAATGGGGGGAGATCCCCCCTGGGAGCTGGGACAGAAAAAAAACCCTGCCACCTGCTCGTCACACACATCTAAAGATCTTGCTGGAGCACGTCTCGGTGTCTCCTCTGGCCATTGTTTGGTGCTTCGTCTCAACCGCGGTTTAGATGACCATCAGGGGTGGGAAATCGAGGAGAGCAGTCCAGCCCCGTCTTAGATGTTCTTTTGGCTTTGGAAGCAGTCTGCAAAAAGAGCCATTCAAATGGCAGACTTGTGGTCTTACGGAAGGACACAGAACATGGCTATCGAGTTCAAACCTGTAGCTGAGTCAGACTGGTCTATCATCAACACTTCCAGTAGGGAGTGATAGAGGGAGAGCCTTTTTTAAATCTGAGGAAAACTTTCTGAGCGGAAGGGATTGAGAAGGGAATTCTGCAGGCTGTTACAGTTTTGTATCATTTTATGATGAACATAAGAGGAAGGCCTTTTATCAGATAAACAATCAAGATGAGTATTTATATAAGCTAGGTGTGTATTAGACATTCCCATAAAATGCCGTACAGATTACAACACGATTGTTGAAATGGCCTTTGCATTAAGTTGATTTGCTTATAAAAGTTTGGGATATTAGGCCAATATGATTAGTGTTTAATTAAAGACAAAATCGTCAAACTGTTTGGTACAATATTATTTTAGTCAAAATCTCTCACTGCCTATTGGCCAGTATGGACTAATTATTATTCGTCTTGAGGCTGCATGATTGTGGGTTCAAGTCCTAGAAGGCAACTGCTGTTGTGTCTTTGGATCTGGTGTAATGAAGGGGAGATAAAGATATCTGCAGACACTGTGGATACAAGGAACAGCCAGATAAATACATTTAAACGACTCATCGCTGATGTTAGGCAAGTTTGTCCATGTGTCATATTGAATTTGAAGGCATATCATGATTTGTGGGGAATAAGTATTTGGCAAACTGTACATCGAAGCTGGCAAGTGTGAAATGGGATGTGTGGGTTTTCTTGTCATCGTAACTAATTGCATTTTACTCAACAATAGCATACATTGTATACAGTGCAGTCAGACCAGGTACAATTATCTTTTGTTTACTGATTTATGAAAAGTCAACATGAGCTTATCGTTAAAACTGGGCCATGCACACAAGAAGACAGTTTCACCGGACTGGAAATTGAACTCCTCAGAAGACCTACATCTTATTGCATGAAACAGACATAACATATAAGTAACAAACAATCAAACAACAAGCCCAGCTAAGACAGAATCGGTGACCTTCAGGGGCTAAACACTGTCTGTTTTTGGCACCTGGTGTGTTCCGTTGTTCAATGTGTGCATTGTATAATTTGACCCTCCTAATGTGCTTCCAGCAACACGAACTGTTACTTTGTTTCAAGATTTCTCTTTGTTTAACTGTTTGTTTAGCTGTTTGTTTCAAAGGTGCGAGGGTTTCTGCACTAGGGTTTCATTTTAAGGATTCTGGTAATAGCTAAACTACTGATTCGAGAGGGAAAATGTTTTTAATATTTAAAGATCTCGATTTTAAGTTGCATAACTTGAGGAGCTAAAACACAAGTTGGCACCTTTCTGTCAGACTGAGGGTGTCGTAACAAGTAAAATATATTATTTCTTAAATATAGTTATTGTTAAAGTCGAGATGGAGCTGGATGCTTTTTATATCCCCAGTGCTGCCATGAAGGTGTGATGTTCTCAGATGATGGCAGGAGGTCTACGGAGGCATTTCTGACCCCTCCCCCCTTCTCGATTTACCACTCCTCCTCTCTCCGTCTTACCCCCGTCACTCTTGAAGGACGCTTCTCGCGGATTGAGCTTTGACATTTACCGGACCTGGGAGGCATGTTACTGTAGTGCTGGAGGTCCGATTGCTGACTCTACTTCGTCTCTTTTCTTAAAGAAGATGGGAAACTCTTATGCCGGGCAACTGCGGTCCACTCGCTTCGAGGAAGTGCTACACAACTCCATCGAGGCGTCCCTTCGCTCCAACACCGTCGTCCCCAGACCCGTCTTCTCCCAGCTGTACCTGGAAGCAGAACACCATGCTTCAGCCCAGGAAGGTTCGGTCTTTTTCCATGTGGTGGCTCTATGCTTTTGGCTTTGAACTGACAGGAGACAGTTAAACTCAGTGTGTTGAATTGCAGTCCTGCATTAGACATTCGCAGTAGGATGGTATTCCTACGGTTACTATGTCATTTAGAATGTGAATGCTTGCAGCGCACTGCGATGACTAACGTGATCATCATTACACAGGTTGACATTGAATTGAATTGAATTGAATTGAATTGAATTGAATTGAAGGTATTCAGATAACAGACACATTCTGAGTTTGAGTTTAATTAAATAAAATTGAATCGAATCAATCTGAGCTTGATGATTAGTAAGAGGTGGCTGTTTTTATTTTCAGCCAGTAGACCAGACAATGATGAAGAGGAGGAAGAGGGCTCAGAGTCCAACAGTCCCCCTATCCCTTACCAGATGAAGCCCCCCCCAGAGGGCAGCTGCACC
>JAACJT020000021.1:6556991-6576452 GCA_009936485.2 Gymnarchus niloticus | reverse complement strand
GGAGGGAAGGGGCTCCGAGTCCCCCCACCCCCCCCCCCCCTCCCCGGAGGACCCCCCCCCCGGGGCCCGCTCCCCCGCCGATGGTGAAACCCCCCCCCCCCCCCAGCCCCCTCACCTGATGGATGTTCCATTGTTCCTTGCAGCTTGGCTCTAGATAGTGGTTCACCTTTTTGAAGGTGTTGTTTTACATAGCTGACACATTTTGCTTACTGACATCACCACCCTGACAGAAAAGATAACAGATCCAGTGCTAACAAAATCCTTCTCGTTTTTATGAAGTTTTATTCATTTATTGGTTGTGTAATACACTACTGATACATTTATTTTTAAACGTTGTAATCCCACCCCTGGCTCGGTGTGTGTGTGTGTGTGTGTGTGTTTGTGTGTTTGTGTGTGTGTGTCTGTCTGTCTGTCTGTCTGTGTGCGCGTGGAATTTGCACAACTCTCTGTTTCCATAGGTTTTCTCTGCGTACTCCCCTTTCTTCCTGCTGCCCAAAGTCAGGCGGTTAGGGTGTTCAGCATCTTCCAGTTATATGAAGTGTGTGTGCCCTGCGACGGACTGCCATCCCGTCCGGCTCCAGGCTCACTGCCACTCACGGGATAAATGTCAAGAGGAATGAATGGATGAATTTGTAGTCACTTGTAGCAAAACGTGCTGATTGTTTTCTCCCACAATGCATTTCTTCTGTTTTCTTTCTCGCATAAGTTGCCCTAATATTTTTGTATCTCCCCGACCCAGGATTCTGTCAGTCAGGGAAAGACTTACGCCTCACTTCGATTGCCAGTGACTCACTGGAGGTCCCCCCTGGGTTCCTGCTCGTTGGGGCCAAATCCCCCAGCTTACCGGACCACATTCTTGTGTGTGCGGTGGACCGCAGATTTCTTCCAGACGAGACTGGACGCAATGCACTTCTAGGTGAGAAATCAGGACACCTTCCACCTTTTTGGCCATAACCAGTGCTCCTGATGGTATCACCTTCCCATAAACAACATTCTATTCTGTATCACAAAGTGAAGTTATAACAGCAAGTCACCCTCCATTAACGTGATGGGTCCTCTCTCCTCTTTGTGAGTTTAGCTGTCCTGTTTAGTGCCTGTAGAGCGGTAAAGATGCATTTTGCCGAGTGGTCTTAAATCTTTGGGGAAGTCGTGTGAGATGCCAGCCATTTTAAGCTCTGGCCAGTGTATTGTGCGGTTCTCCTGATCCGAAATGAGAGCGAGGCACTTTCACAGGAAGAGGGCTTGGCACGTGTCCGGGTAAGGGAGACTCCCCGTCCTTCAGATAAGAAAAGCAGGGTTAACATGACCCAGTCACGCTGACCTAGAGCTACGTCTGTCACACACACATTTAAGTCTGCAATATGATGTCTAGCCACTTCAACTCTTCGTAGCGGTGTTACTCGGTGACTATGGAAACGGCCAGCGTCAATGGGCTGCTCTCAAGAGACAGCAACACAGATAGTACTGTGTGAGTCTTGGTTTGGACGATAGGCGTAGCTCCTGGCATACATTACTTGTCTCAGCATTCTGATACTCCTCTCGCTTGGAAACGAAATACTCATTGTTATTATGCGGTTTCTGAAATCGAGCCATGGAACACTGCTTTGTTGTAAATGGCTGGTAAATTAGTCCTAGATCTCAGTGATAATTGTTCAGAATCAAGAAGTGTTTCACAGCGGTATTGTAGCACAAATTACAGTGGGACATTTAGTGAAATTTTATTTTTTAACCAGTGCATAGTAGTGATGGGACAAATGAGGCTTAAAGACCTGCTGTGGGTGGGAGTATCCTGAACTAATCCGTCAGTGTTGGCAATAGCATTGATTGGTTAGTTCAGGACACTGCCACCCTCCAGGGGTTTTGAAACCTCATTTGTCCCATTACATTCACAGTCTCGGAGTTGGGCAATGAAGCATTTTGCTATACATTATTCTGAGTATAAATGGGTATGTGACAAATAAATAGTTCTACATTTGAATTGAACTGAACTTGAACTATATCAAACGTCTTCCTTAGCACGTTTTTTTTTCCAAAGGCCACTTTCTCCCTTGCGTTTTCAGGATTCTCAGGTAACTGCGTGGGGTGTGGAGAGAAAGGCTTCCGCTACTTTACCGAGTTCTCCAACCACATCAACCTGAAGCTGACCTCGCAGCCGAAGAAGCAGAAGCACTTAAAATACTGCCTCTTCAGGAACGCTCAGGGCATGCTGGTGAAAGGCCCCCTCATCTGCTGGAAGGGCGTAGGTAGGAGGCTGTGCTGGTGAAGGGCCCCCTCATCTGCTGGAAGGGCATAGGTAGGAGGCTGTGCTAGTGAAGGGCCCCCTCATCTGCTGGAAGGGCGTAGGTAGGAGACTGTGCTGGTGAAGGGCCCCCTCATCTGCTGGAAGGGCGTAGGTAGGAGGCTGTGCTGGTGAAGGGCCCCCTCATCTGCTGGAAGGGCGTAGGTAGGAGACTGTGCTGGTGAAGGGCCCCCTCAACTGCTGGAAGAGCATAGGTAGGAGGCTGTGCTGGTGAAGGGCCCCCTCAACTGCTAGAAGGGCGTAGGTAGGAGACTGTGCTGGTGAAGGGCCCCCGTGTCTGCTGGAAGGGTGTGGGTAGAAGGCTGTGGCTTTGCAAAGCCCTTCTATGTCCTGGAAGGGTGTAGGTAGGGAGCTGTCCTCGTGAAGGCCCCCCTCAACTGCTGGAAAGGCATAGGTAGGACTGCAGTCATTAACAAAGTCGGAAGTCTCAGACATACCCAGGCATGATCTGACTTCATTTCACCAACAACCCCCAAGCCCAGCCCCCCTGTGCACCGGTGACCCCCTGCACGTGCATCAACCTGGCGAGTTGCTGTACATCTGATGTCCACACTAGGACATACTGTATGACCTTACAGCCATGACAACCTTCTACCCAGAAATCACTTTCACTCCATATACTGTATATAGTTATAACAGATGCCGAGAGCAAATGCTGCTTTTAATTTAATGGGTTAGTTTTTGTGGTATCACTTTTGCAGTGCAATAATGGCCATGAATATATGCTTATAATGGTGATGGCATTGACCGGATCCTTAAATAGTATTTTTATGATAAATTCCTAACATTTTTTTATTCCCCAGACAGTCGAGCCAAACAGACGTCTTCTAACACCTGTGTGAGTCACACTACCACAGAGGAAGTCCCACCCACCCCTGTTGCCACAGAGATGCTGTCAGCCACAGGTCACATTGCCCCGGCAGCAGCATCAGGTAATACTGCAGGTGTGCGAGGCATGGCAATGAAATCCATCCCTGGCCAGGCGAGGGTTTTCCTTTTCTGACTCCTTTTTTAAAGTCTGACATCCGAGCAGAGGTGAAGACATTCAGCTTTCCAGCTTGTTGTGATTCCACATTTGACTGTCGGAGATTTGCTCAGCCCCGATGTTTGTTTGGGGCACATATATCACAGACTGACCCTGCTGCATGGTGACCAATGCAGCCTAAAACCATTCTTAAGCAGGGTAACGTTGAGTCTTGAGGTGTGACCATCATCATCTTCATTTTCCAGTCTTTTCTCCTGGCGGAGGTCAGTGACGGCCTGTCGAGCAGGTTGGATCAGACCTCTCTTTCCAAGGTCCCAGACTGTAATTTGTTCTGGAGGATCCCTTGATGTTCCCAGCCCAGCTGGGAAATATAATCCCTCCAGCACATCCTGGGTCTTCCCTAAGGCCGCCTCCCACTGAGACGTGCCTTTGGGAGTTATCTGGGTAGCCCCCTCATAACATTCCGAAAGCCCCTCTTGATCCAAAGCAGCAGCTTTGAATCCACCAGACACTTCATTTCGGCTGCTTCTTCTCACGATCTTGTTCTTTCAGTCGTTACCCAGAATTCAGTTACTCAGTGGCAGATGGATGAAATATGAAAATGATAGCTGGTAATTATAAATCCGATGTGTTTTTGTTTTAGCTTTTTAAGCATATTTCCTTTATTAAATCCCCTTGTTTCCACCATAATTACTAGAATGATATTACTTTGTCAATGTACTGTTATTAATGGAAGAAAATTGCAGTTTAATTTGTTGCAGTGTTAGAGGTTGGATTTGCGACTGTAAGACTTCGATCTGTAGCAAATTTCCACGTCTATGATTATTCAGAGTCCGTTGAGCCTGTCATTGAGCATCTCGTTCCGTGGGTGTTGTCCTCCAGCTGCTGCCCAGCCAGATGCCCCAGTCCCACCTTTCAGTCACGGGGCCACCTCTTCCCAGACCAACGGCCGAGACTGTCTGCTCTCGCAGCAGTCATTGCAGCAACCTGCCTCCATTGGCCCAGGAAAACCATCCATCGCCGGTGTGTGCAACTTCTTCAGCCCTTTCTCGTCTGGCCCATGGGCGTCAGTGTCCAGTGCTGCCCCCTGCAGCTAAGTGATGGAATTACACCGGGAATTCACAAGGCTTGTTTTCATGAGAATAGCAAGAAAACAGGCGACACTCACCTCCCAGACTTCACACCTTCCCAAGTGTCTGGGGTGCCTTTAACCACCCTGTGGCTTTAAGGGAGAGCCTGCA
The DNA here is from genome assembly GCA_009936485.2 of Gymnarchus niloticus. Taxonomy (NCBI): domain Eukaryota; kingdom Metazoa; phylum Chordata; class Actinopteri; order Osteoglossiformes; family Gymnarchidae; genus Gymnarchus; species Gymnarchus niloticus. The sequence goes on along the minus strand of JAACJT020000021.1, from coordinate 6,571,927 downwards.
GTATTGTCTGGGGTTTGTCTTCTTTGCTTTTGTCATACCGTCTTTCATTATACGACACTGGGCTGTAAATATTTCTCCTTTTCAGACAGCCAAGGCCAATAAAATCCCCCTCCAAGTGCCCCTCTTTGTTTTGTTATAAAATGAAATGCTTCCTTCCTGATGGTTGTGTCTTTCATTCCTGTTAAGTTTTTCACTTGGCACCTCCTCGGTGGGGTCTCCCAGCCACATCTTGAATTCGTCTTTCTATAAATCACCGTAATGGATTTTGATGTCATGTGTATGTTGTGTTTGTCGCCAGACGTCATTTTGCTTATGTACAACGCCCGATGATTCATTTCTTATATATTATTTTTTTTTTAATCTGCTGAGGGTTTATACTTTGCCTCTGTTGCCGTGGTAATTGCTGTGGTTTATTGATTTTTAACACACGTTAGCGGGACCCCCCAAAAAGAGACACAAGGGCTGGTCACCGGAGTTGCCCTCCGCTGTAGGGACTGCGGCAAGGACAACCTCTGTCACACCCAATAGTACTAAAGCAGGTAAGACCTGGTGTAAAATGTAGGGTGTGGAATACAAGGGCAAAAGTGACATGGCAGCATTTGGAAAGGGGGATCACACTTGCTAAATAGGGCCACCTTTTCTCATCAATTTTCTTATAAATAAATTGATGTGAATTTATAAATGTCACGTTTATCCAGTCATCTGGCATCTGTCAAGTATTGCTCCAGTCCAATCAGGGTCAAAGGTCATCTAGGGAATGTCAGGGAGCCTGGGTCTCGGACAAATAGGAGTGCCCTGCAGACCTCTCGCATAGTCCAGAGGCAGTTTAGAGTAACTCTGAATTGCATGTCATTGTCCTGCAGGGAGGAAGCAATCCCCCCCTCCACCCAACACACACACACGCACAGACACACACAAGGATGACAAATTAAGGGGCCTGTTTCAAACCTCAGGCTATGGAGTCACTGTCTGCTGAGACTCTGACTACCCCACCATTTTGAGTAGAATTTAGTCCTCCAAAATTAAACACCACTTTGTTTTAATCCAGCTAGAAGTAAGGCTCATTCTCACTTTTCGTTTGGAAAACTGACGTACCGGCACGGCGGCCGCAACGCCATGGCCGCCGTGCCTGTTGCATGCGAGCCCGCTCCGCCCCCGTCGGCGTCGTTACCGCCCGCGTCTTCTGGCTGTTTGCCGACGACCATTCTGAGTGTTGTTATGCTTGTGCGTCAGACAACGGAGCCCTCGTATGTGTGTCTCAGGGGTGCTCGCCCCACCCGTCCCCCGCGGATTTGGTCACAGTGCCGGACCACCTGCTTCACTCCTGCGGACTCCAGCCCGTCATTTTCAGAGGTGGGATGGGGGCTTCTGTCCTGGCAACTTTGTACCTGTATATACGTATTTGGTTTGGTGTCATAACCATTAAAAAATAAATGTAAAAAAATAAAACCTGAAGTTTTGAGAACAATTTGTGGGAATTAAAATCATGATTTTAAGGATTTTGAAGTATTTGTAAACACATTTGTAAACAAAATCGTGTACCTCGCTGCGTTTCTCTCAGAGCAGCAGGTTTACTGGTGAATCGAGCCCAACTTGACCCTTAAACATAAAAGCATTGCGATTTTTAATAACAGCTTTCTTGATAGGCTACAGCTGGTGAATTTCAGATTTTGGTTCCTGCTCTTCCCCCAGGCCACGGGAAGATGCCCTCCTTGTGTGGGAACGTGGGCGACGTGATCGTGAGTGCCTTGTTGGAGACCTGCTACCAGAGCTCGCAGACATTGCCCCGGGCGTACGAGCAGTACGGCGCTTCCTCCATCCAGCCACTGTCCACTGAGATGCAGATCCTGCTCACTGTCTACTACCTGGTGCAGCTGGGTGAGGCTCTGTGTGTGTGTGTGTGTGTGTGTGTGTGTGTGTGTGTGTGTGTGTGTGTGTGTGTGTGTGTGTGTGCGCCTCACATTTTGCCACGCCTTTCACTTTCAGCAACCACCTACTTAAAATAAGCACAAGAAAAAGGCTGGAGAATTTTCTTATTTTCTGTTGAAAAGGAAAGAATAAATCCAGGTTCTGTAATTGTGTATGGTACCAGAACATGGTAAGTCTTGTACCTGTCCGAGGAAGCATGGGGTACATCGCACTGGACACCCTGGACGGGGTGCCAGTCCAACACATGGTACACATATGCATGCTATGGGCAGATTCGAGACACCAGTTCATCTAACCGCACGTTTATAGATTGTGGGAGGAAACGAGTACATGGAGAAAACTCACAAAACAAGGGGAGAAGGGATTTAGGAAGGTGAGGTTAAAGAGACCGTAAAATGTTTAATTAGTTTCAAAAATTTCCACAGATTTTGTTGGTAAGTTGCATAGTTTTTGCGGTTTTGGACCTAGTTTTGCAGCTTCAGGCAAGCTGATCTGTCTGAAGCCTGGGGGAGGTTTTTTAATGTTACTTCTGTTTCTCTTTAGCCCCTGACCAAGTTCCCCTCGTGGAGGATCTGGAGCAGATCTTCATGCGCTCCTGGCGCGAGTCCCACCTCACTGAGATCCGGCAGTACCAGCAGACCCACCCACAGCTGCCCCCCTTGCTCCCCGGGCCCGGCCAGCCTCTCACAGCTTCCCAGCTCCCCTGGCTGGCCAAACTGGCCGCCAGCTCCTGTGGACCGGTGGTGCTGGTGCTGGACAGCGCCACCACTCTGGCTGAAGGCTTGGAAGACACATTCCTGTGCCTGCTGGAAGGCAAGCTGGCCCAGACTAATTATGTGGTCATCATCTGCACACCCAGGGGCCAGGAGATAGAGTCCTGCGTGGTAGTTACAGGTACAGTGGAAATATGCTCCAACATTTGGATTAAATATTCTAGTAGATTAAGTTTAGAGGGAAAATATAAGCTCAGAACTAATCTGTCAGCTTTTTGTTAGCTGCCCTGAGTGTGAGGGCATTGATCCACAAGGACCCCCTTACCAGATCCTGCAGAAAGGGATCCTCTCCATCCCCCCACCTGTCCTCTGTAGCCTCAGTGTGATGCATGATGGATCCATTCTGTTGGTCTTTGTTGCCAGGGAAGCGCCAAGCCCGCACCCTGGCAGAGAACATGTACGCCCCTGGAGAGTGCCTGAAGGAGATCGCGTACCAACTGGCCACTGGGAGGGTGGGAGTGTTGGGGGCCTTCTTCAGCTCTCTGGGCCGAGGTGAGTTCAGGACCCCTGTCACGTGCTTCGGAAAGGAACTGAACCATGGCTAGAAGGTGATAGCCTACAGAGGTTTGCTAATTGTTTTTATTGACTTGGCATATCGATTCATCAAGCTTTTAGGAGCAGTGGACATGTGTTGCTGTATTCTCTTGTGTTGCGTTTAAAAAATTATGCGAGTCAAATAAAATGGCTAATGATACTGTATGTTTAAAAGAATGTGAGGAATATTTGGAAGATGGAGCATAGAACGAGATAGCGTTACTGTGGCGGGATGAAAACCAAGATTTTGGCTCATCAGATGGTGATGTGGATGCCTTGCTGGAGAAGTTCCGCCAGGAGAGGAGTAGTCAGTCTCCACTGTCCAGCAGTCCTGAATCTTCAGGGGAGCTGCCCACAGCCAGCTGTACAGGTGAAGCCAACACTGCAGTCCTAATACTGGGTACTTCTGGAAAGATCTCACAGTCTTTCCATGATGCTAACACCTCCATGTTTTGAGTGGGTGAGGATACACTTGGGTGGAGCTGTGTTCTGTGACCTGTAACTAACGGCTAACTCTGTACCGTAGAGTACCGTGTGGAGTGGCACCAGATCAGGCCCATTCAGTTGGCAGTGGCCCGGAAGCTGCTATCCCACGTGTGCGCCATAGCTGACTCTAGTACCCAGAACCTGGACCTGGGCTCCTTCGACAAAATGGAGTTCCTCATCATAATCCCTCCTTCTGAGGTCACTTTCCATCAAACTGTCCTGCACTTGTGGAGCTCAGGTGAACATCTCGCTTACTGTTCACCTTGTCCAGCGTCGACCACACAACATTTTTTAGTGATTGCCTACAGTACGCTTGCTCATGGTGACGATATTCCACCAGAACAGCAGAGGGCACTTGTTTTCCTTGTGGTCTGAATGAAACTTGCCTGCATTAATTGTCATCTTTTCCCAGTTTCTGGGCAATCTCTCCTTACGAGCTTGTGCACCAGAATGCGTCCTTGTGCTCCTTGAGAGACGAGTTGTAAATGTGCAGGTACCTCTGCACTTCCTCACATAGCTCCTCACTGAAAGGCATTCATGACAAATACTCTCTGCATCTACTCGTTCTTCATCGACATCTATCCTTTTAAATTTGGAGCTGCCATCTAGTGGAAATTCCCAGCAGTGCACTAATCTATTCCTTGCGCATGCGCAGTCAAGGTGCAGCGACATGTTAAATGTCTGCTAGACCCAAAACACGCACGCAGTCTGCACGGCCACCCCTGATGATGAAATTTACTTCACACACACCATGTGTGGACCATGATGAAGCACACTAATGTGAAGTATGAAGTAGGCTTAAAGTCTCAGCACTACGTGGGAACCTGAGGTCCTCTTTTTGATATCCCAGGGATCCTGCAGGAGCTCGGCCTGGAAAAGAAGTGTACGTCTGTCAAGGAAGCTGAGCAATATGTAGTCCGACTGAACCATGAGGCCCAAAGCAGGATCAGCACACTCATCCAGAAGTCTAAAATGAACCCCTCCACCCTCTTTGTTTTAGTCCATGACCATGCCCATTGGGACCTCAGCAGGTGAGAAGATGGTGTGGACTTTCCAGAGGTCCATCTTTAATCATCTGCATCTATTCTTACAATCACTCATTCAGTATGGGGTCATGGGTAAACGGCTTAGAACCTATCACAGGTAGCATAGGGTACAAGGTGCACTCTGGAAGAGAAGCCAGTTCATTGCAGGGAACATACACTACGGGCAATTCAGAAATGCCAGATAGCCTAAATGTAAAACTTTTTACTATGAGAAGCAATTGAAGTTCCCAGTTCAACATAGGAAGAGCACACAAGCTCCATACACATGCATACATGTAATATTGATTTGGGTTTATAAATTTTGCCTCTGCAACTACATGTGATTGACATTGGTAGCAAATGGGATTTTACACACATTATGAAAGCTGGTGACATGTTTTTAATATGACAAGTGGTGTTTTTATTTTTGCCCGCCTTTTCCCAGGGGCCCCTACAGCAGAGGCGACTCCAGTTCCGGCCTGGTGGACAGCCTGCTGAACTGCTGTGGGATCTGGGACACCCCCAACATCCTGACCCTCCACGTAACGTCCTTCCCGTTCGCCCTGCAGACCCAGTACACCCGCATCAGCCCCTACAATGAGGTCCACTGGCCGTCCAGTTTCAGTAACGTAAGTAGCCGTCTAATGGACCTCTCGCACTGCTGCTGCGGGGCCCAGGGATCGCCACAGCAGATCTTTCCTTGGATTCTTGTGGGCCTTTGCCAGACACAATCAGCCATAACAAAAATGCTACCATCAGAATTAGCCAACGATACGCATTCACAAATGAACTAATCAGAGTCTAGGTCTCTACTTGAGGGATGGATCCTCTACCAACTCCTACAGTGTAGGCCCCAACAATGTCCAGAGAGCCAACACCACGTGGTAGGAACAAAACAAATAAGTTAGAGCACTTTAGTCACAAGGCACGTTCTTCAGCCTGGTAGAGCCGACGAGGCAGGCCTCACTAAAATCCGCATCGTTGGATGGATCCTGCCAGGAGTGTGACAATCCATCTGACACTTTCGTCAGACCCCGATAATGAAGGTCGACGCTCTCTTCTGTCACTATAGTCTTCCCCACAGCCTTAACCCTTGCTCCACTGCTTTTCCTTCCAAACATGCACTCTTCCCATTGACCAGGTCAGGTGATCTATTTCGATTGGCTGAACCTTTCAAAATAAAAGTCATGGAACCTTATATGCCCTATATATTGTTCATTAATACAGCAAGGTAGATTAAATAGAAATGTGTGAGTGTGACTTGGTCTTCAGCAGGACGTGGACCTGTACCATGAGAAAACCAAGTATTTTGGCGTGTCCGAGTTGCTGGAGTCAACCCGCTCTGGCCATGGGTTGCCCCTCCTTCGATACGACAGCTCATTTGAGAGCATGGCCGCCGCTTTAGGAGAGAGGTACTTCTTCACCGTCCCGTTGGGAATCACAATAAACTGTTTCAGTGACAGAACTTAAAATTCCCTGGGGTAACAGGAAATGTGTGTCACATTCTTGTGTTTATTCATAATGGTACCAGTGGTACAAATGGAACTCATTTTCTGCATGATGTATGATTTGGATTATTAAAAATAACATGGCTGGACACGCTGACGACAACCATGGGGATGACGCTGGAGGACCTTGCTGGACTAGCACAAAACCGACTTCTTTTTACATCTTTAATTCATCGAGTCGCTAGGACTCAAACTCAAGTTGATGGGACCTAAGAAAATTATGCATATAACATTGTTTACCATAAATTTGGTAATCAACCAAAAAAGCCATAATTCGGTAATTTTGGTATTTTCGTGTGTGTTAATAGCGCTTTGTTCGTGTGGCCTCTGTGTCCCAATGCAGGTTTCCCAAGTTGCACAGCACCATCATACGGGCCCACGTCCTGGTACAGCACTATGCCCTGGCGCTGATGGTGGCTATGGGCCGCTCGTGGCTGCAGAAGCACACTTCTGTAGAGACGCTGGAGATCGTGCAGGGCCTGCTGCGCTCCTCCAGGAGCTGCCCCGCCCACCACGGCCAAATGGTGCTCTTGCGTATCCCATCCCCACCCCTGGCCTCGGTGGCCTACCAGCGGCTGCGGCAGGTCCGTGACGGCCTGGGTCTTCAGGACCATTTTGAGGTCATCCTGGGCAGCCCTGGCTCACCCCTGTCTGTCAGCAAGAAGTTTCTGGACCAGCTGAAGGTCTGCTTGGTTTCTGTTTGCTCTAAAATCGGTCACGAGGAACCAGATTTTTGTGTATGCAAGTTTATGGAGTGATGATCTTTGAGGAGGACAAAATGAATATGCCACCAGAATATGTCTAGACATTCTAGATCAGCCTGTGTGGTATCACATTTTTAATCATAGGGTGGTCTGCAGTATCCACCCTCCTTTGCTTGGTGTGACGGTTGTGCCAGAATGAACCACCCTCCTGTTGTCTGGTATGACGGGAGTGCCGGCATAGACCACCCCTATATTGTCTGGTGTGACGGGAGTGCCGGCATAGACCACCCCTATATTGTCTGGTGTGACGGGAGTGCCGGCATAGACCACCCCTATATTGTCTGGTGTGACGGGAGTGCCGGCATAGACCACCTCTATATTGTCTGGTGTGACGGGAGTGCTGGCCGACCTTTTAATCATTGCCTTGCTGTCATTGTTTAGATGTGGTTAAACATCCCAGAGTCTGACTGGGTTCCTCGCACGTACCTGGAGCTGGAGGCTGTTCCCTGTATCCTCATTTTCACTGGCCTAGACCCCCAGGGAGAGTCTCTGCCTAGGTAAAGTCTTTTATTTTTTAAAGTTTGTATATATAGCATGTTTTTATAATTATATAGGGGTCCACATGTTGCACATAGAATAAAAATACCGGTAGGTATGAATTGCCAGGGTTAGGATCAGGGATGTATTTGATCAAAAACTTCATTGACAGGTTGTGATAAGGCAAACTTTATCTTTTTCTGGCTGAAAGTAAAATTAGTTTTTAAAAATGCCTTTGATCTGCAGGGAAGTGTTATTAAAGAATCTGTTTCCCGACTGCTGTAGACGAGCTTATATCGATGCATCGGGAAATGACGACGTGATAAAGACCCCTGCAGTCGTAACAAAAGTTGAATTTTCAGTTGTGATTTTCTGACAGAATGGATATAGGAAAGTTTATTATTGAATTTGAAGTTTTTTTCTGCCTAGCAGAGAGACCACCAATAAGTTCCTGGAGGAACTGAGCAGAATCTCGCACTAGAATGAGACGTTTTTATAGATCCGATCCGTTATATAACCCGACGGCATCCTGTCCTGCCTACAGATCCCTGAAGTACTGTGACCTGCGCCTGCTGAGCTCTTCGTACCTGCAGCGCACCACCCTGGAGCAGGAGCTAGGGCTGGCGGCCTACCTGGTGAAGGTGGAGGCACAGGGGGAGCCGCCAGCAGTCAGCGACCTGTCCGAGAGCGATCCCGAGAAGATGAGCGGAACTGACAATGAGGAAGAGGTGGTGGTGGTGGACGGTAAGTGCCTGAGGCCTGACTGTCACCTGAGGAGAGGCAGGGGAGAGCTGATGTTGTACTCTGCAAAGCCTAGGCAGTTAATCATATGATCTGGAAATCCATTGTAAATACAGTCGGTCATCTGAACGTCAGTCATCCAAACCGTCAACAATCCGAACCACTGTAGACCCCTCCCAAAAAACTAATTACAATATCTCCTTTTAGGGTACTGGTTGTTATGCTGAAATATTACTCCTGTATTGATTATTTATTCAGAGATATGCTGTGTGTAGTATGGATTAGAAATTAAAGTTAGAAGTTAGAAGTAGGAGTTAGAAATAAAATGTTGGGTTTACCTGCTGTATGGACTCAGGACAGTCTCCAGTGATGGTAATATGGCATCGTCTGTTGTACCGTTTGATGTTGTGAACGTGGGAGCATGGTGGGGGGTGGCAGTTAGCTTTCACTCGATCTTTAAGCTTAGTTTGTTTCATATAAACTGGCTATTGTCATGCATGTTTGATTATCCAAACTGTTTGATCAACCAAACCAGACCTGGTCCCAGTTAGTTCGGATAATCGACGTTCTAATGTGATGTTTCAATGCTACGGTAGTTTACCTAAATAAGATTAGTGGGTAACATTGTGGTCACGTGGCCAATTTCATTCGAACTCTGTGCAGGGCGTTCGCTTGTTCTCACCTCGTCTAACTGGGTTTACTCTGGTATTCCTGTGTTCTCTTAAAATCTGGAGAATTCTGGATGCCAGAGTAGTATTGTTTGTGACTCATTTGTCTGTGAGTCTAAGGGAATAGAAAGGGTTAAGTTAGTTCTCCCCTGTTGTCATGATAGCCTACCTCACTCTGTCTACAGAAGCTTCTAGTAAGAGCAAAGAAGTAATCAGCTGCATTTAGAAGTATTGGAAAGTACTGCATTCTCAACCAAGTTTAAGTACTCAATCAGCATGGGCTGCAGGAGATTTCAATGATCTGTCTGTTATTCAGTGTCTACGTATTCAGTTAGTATTTAAATGAGATGAGTGTAATTAAACAATCGATCTTAATGAAGCTGAAAGTGCACAGATACGATGTGTATTTTCAGTAGCGTAGCGGGCTGTGTTGGTCACTGCATATGGCAAATTTTGTATTTTTATTGCTGGAGGGTCTTGTTTTATTTACATTTTAGGTCTATATACATATATTATTGAAAAGGAGGCAGCCCTGGTGGAAATGGTAGTAATATTTACTAATAAACTAGAAATATTTAATGATCAACCAAAGGCAAGCAGTCTCAAAAAAACGCGTGGGTTTAGCTCGCATAGAATGAGCCAACTTTATTATATTCATTGTCAGAAACTTGCCAGATAATGACAAAATAAGGCAAAAAACACCGAAAATGCTTTGGATTGGTTACTGGGTATGGATAGTTTAACAGGCTACTTGAAGACCAAAACTACTACTAACAAATGTTTTCCCTGGGAAAGTTATGATTGAGAAAGTGAACTTGCTGTATATTTGTTTTGGATGACCTCTTCCAGCAGTAAATAGTCATCCTCCTGACCTGGAGCAGCCATCATCTGCAGGCTCACAGGTACCTGACATCAGTGTTCCAGACCTGGACAAACACCAGGAGCCCCAGGCTCTGAGTGGAAGTGCCAGCACCCCCCATACGCAGCCACGCGCTTCCAGAAGACCTTTCAAGTCCACGTCGTCGGGCTCCTCCTCCACTGGGGCCTCGCTGCGCTCACCCCAGGGCCATCAGTGCTCCTGGTCCCACGGGCTGAACCGGCCGCCAGTGGTGCTGGTGCCTAAGGTGGTATACGACGTCATCACATCAGTGGACGGCAGTGGCCTGCCCAAGTCCACCTCCTTTCTGCCACACCGCTCCGTGGAGTGGGCCAGCTCATTCCGCCCGCTGCTCAGCAAAATGATGACCTGCACTGAGCAGTCGCTCTACTACCGCCAGTGGACGGTACCCGGACCCCAGCATATGGACAGCAGCAACCGGGCCGAGGGACGTGCCGACAACTTCCACCCACGCAGGCTCCTGCTCAGCGGACCCCCTCAGGTACCGCGCTGCCCGGTGACATCCTGTCTGAGTTCCTAAACCACAGGGCCTCAATCCACAGGTGGGCAGTGAGCGCCCTCTAGTGGTCAGTAGATCTAAAGTTGGGATAGGCTATAATAATGGACTTTGAGGCTAAAAAGGTTGAGAATATCTGGTCTGAAGCACAGAGTTTAAACTGTAGCCTTTATGGGTAAGTTTCTTTTGCAGTTTAACTTGCTCATATTACGATCATATAATTGTTTTTACGGAACTGACTGTCAGTCTTGTCATACACGTATGTACTACCTAGGGTAGCAACCATTGAAGTGGTATGATAGCATGGAAGTGTTAGATAGTATTTAGCAGATATCACTGCAAGTGATGACAGCACAAGATATCAAAATCTAGCCGTCTGAAAATTTAAATTCTTTTTTCAATAGCCAGAGGAAAAGGTGGGAAAAAAAGAATTTGGTTTAGTACAAAATATAAAATATGTGTTCTTGAATTCTAGTTGCCATTTTCTTAGCTATTGTTTTACAGTGAAGCATTGTATGATACCTGGTAAACAGTAAACAAAGACCAATGTTTATTGTATGTTTCACTTTTACATCCAAAGGTTGGGAAGACTGGAGCTTACTTGCAGTTTTTGGGCATATTATCACGGATGCTCATTAGACTGATGGAAGTGGATGTTTACGATGAAGAGGACATCAATTCAAGTGAGTGGTCTTATAAAGCATGGTATTGATTGAGAAGAATCTCTTAAGTTCTTAGATGTCTTCCTCAAGAAAGAGTGAGAAACCACGACGGTATTTCGTAACGGCCAGAAACACCATTTCCGTCGTTTCATCATTCAGGGGTGCAGATGACCTCGGTTCAGTACCACCAGCCGGATGCAGCTTGGCCGAACGCCGACATCCTCAAAGTCATGCCTTTTGACTACACCATTCACGACCCCAAGTACGAAGACATCAGTGGAGTGTATTCTCCGGAGTGTACTTCAGCGTGTGAAGGTCAGCACTTTAGCTAGAAGTCATTTAATCTTCATTTTTAATTAAATGTCTGCTTTGCAGTTAGCTTTTTGGTAGCATTTTTGGTCAAAATCTCTGACACAGGGACTGCACTTAATTTCGTTGTACCCGTTACAATGACAATAAAGATATTCTGATTCTGAAACCAATCCCCAGATTTGAACGAATAAACCTTGAGATTACTGGTTCATCTCCTAATCAGCTCCTGTACACATAGCCCTTGTTTTATTTTCTCGTTTTTTGTGACTCTGTACAGGAAGTGCCAGGAGGCAGGATGACGTGTATCTGAGGAGACGCACCACCCGGATAAAGCTGTCAAAATATGCTGCCTACAACACCTACCATCACTGCGAGCAGTGCCACCAGTACATGGGCTTCAGTTCCAGATACCAGGTGAACAGTGCTGCCTCTCACTGTTCAGTCCATCCATTTTCCATAACAGCATTTTCTGGTAGGGTTGCTGTGAGCCTGGAGCCAATCACAGAAGGCACGGGACGCAAGTCAGGGGACCAGCAGGGCAACATGCCAGTCCATCACAGGGCACAAGGCCTGGATACACCCTGGAGAGGATGCCAGTCCATCACAGGGCACACAGTCACGCCCTGCTAGCAATTTAGAGACATTATATCACTAAGCTGTCTGTTTTTCAATGATGGGAGGAAACCTGCACAAACACGGGCAGAACACGCAAACTCCATATGCAGAGCCACAGATGGCAATCAAACCCGCAACCCTGGAGGGGGTCATGAGGCTACAGTGCAAACCACTGAGCTACTGTGTCACCCTCACATAGCTGGGTTTTGCAGAAACACACATCCAAAGTATCCATCCATCCATCCATTTTTCAAACTACTTAATCCCCTTTAGGGTCATGGGGGGACCTGGAGCCTATCTCAGTCAGCCTAGGACACAGACCAGGGGGCACCCTGGACAGGGTGCCAACCCAGTGCAGGACATGTGAAGCAATTTGATCGATCTCTTCATCCATGAATGCCACTGGAGGCTCCCGCTGTTTCATATGTGCCACCAAGGCCTAGGTTCTGGTTTGCTAGTAGATTCCACGCTGTGAGGCACTCGTGTGCCATCGAGCATGACGTCCGCCCTTTGTCCCCCACACCCAGCTCTATGAATCTACCCTGCACGCTTTCACCTTCTCCCACCTGCTGTTGGGAGAGGAGATCCAGCTATACTTCATCATCCCCAAGTCTAAGGAGCACCACTTTGCTTTCAGTCAGGCGGGCGGACAGCTGGAGAGCATGAGACTTCCCCTCACTTCTGATTGGGTGAGCCGTGCCACACTTTGCCAGGTAGAAGTCAAACCGTTTCATTTCAGGCCAATCGACTGGGCCCTGCTGCTCAGATGGTGTGTCAGTGAGTGCCCCGGGAGCACAATGGGGTAGAGATGGTATTTTGGCTGGCCCCTGCACATGCCTGTCGGCCTGTCAAGAGACTTTGAGCCGCTGGCAGCTGTGGGGGTTGGATCCACCCTGGATTTGGCACTTAAATGTTAAGAACGTGTCATGTTACTCTCGGCAGGAGTAGGAAGGTGATTTGCAGGCACGGGAGACAGAGGAACGTGTCAGCTTTTAGCCAGACGCGATGGCGGTTGAGACCGCCGTGTTCACAGCTCACTGAACTGGAAATACACAAAACTGCAAATGGCTAAACTACCGTAAAAGTCGGGGGGCGGGAGGACCACAGACAAAAAAATAAACCAATTACGAAGAATGCTGTTATTTATTGTGACAATTTAAACACTACAAAGAAAGCTTTGCATTCTTGCCTTTTACATTTCCGTGCTTTTGCCCAATTTTCCCAGAATCCCGACTCTATCAAGAGTCCCATTTTCACGCCGACGACAGGACGGCACGAACACGGCTTGTTCAACCTCTACCACGCCATGGACGGTGCCACCCACCTCCACATCCTGGTCATTAAAGAGTATGAGCTGTCCATCTACAGGAAGTACTGGCCAAACCACATCATGCTGGTTCTGCCGTCGATATTCAATGGAGCGGGCATTGGTATGTGCGGCTTCTTATGCTGCACATTTTGTCAGTTTGCGAATGTCGGTGTCCAAAAAAGACGAAAAAAAGCATGTTCTTGTCTGTGACATCACTGTATCGCTGACTCTGCTATCTTGGCCAAAATTAATTTTTTTCATAATCAGAGCTGGATTAAAAATTGTATCAATGTTAAATATAATTAGTTGATAAAAAATATAGTGATAACTAATTCATTTCTTTTCCCCATTGGTTTACTCCAAACAAGTTATTAATAAGGTAAAGACTAATTTTTTACAGAAGATCCAGCACTTTTTTTTATCTGAAGGCTACTTTATTTGGTTGTAGGGCTTTAAGAGCATACTTGTGTGATTTATTAAGCTGTACGCTAGTTAGTTACAGATGTGCCCATTAGAGCATAGTCAACTGCCCATTTGTGGGTGGAGTCCACACCGTGGGGCCTGTGTCACATGTTGCAGGCGCCGCCCACTTCCTGATCAAGGAGCTATCCTACCACAACCTGGAGCTGGAGCGTAGCCGGCAGGTGGAGCAAGGCTGCCGGCCGCAGGACGTCTGGCCCTTCATTGTCATGGCCGATGACTCCTGCGTCATGTGGAATGCTCTGGAAGTCGATGACAGGAGGTACCGCCTTGACCGCTGACTGGACATAACCCATATCTTCAGTTTGAGTTGCGTGTTTCAAGTAGTTACTGTACTAATTGGGACTGAAATGTGAGGAAATTGTTGATTTAATTTTTTGAGATGTTTTTCTTTGGCTGTTTTTTGTTTCAAATGGAAATGACAGCCGTATCCTTTGTTCGTTTGATTTAGTTAATAAAAGTCAAGCCCTCCTTCCGTTACTGTCCCCATTTCTGTCCTCTCGGGCAGTGGGGAGACTGTGGCCGTGGAGCAGAACGTGTCACTGAAGCAGGTCCTGCAGCACATGGAGTCCTCGCCAGATATCATGCGCTATGGAATTTCCGGGCTCAGGAAGTGGTCCAGCAAGGGCAGCAGGCTGGACCAGCATCAGGAACCCTTCTCTCGTGGCCACCTGCATGACTTCCTCCTGCTCAACGTGGATCTCACACAAGACGTCCAGTACAACCAGAACCGGTAGGAAAACCCTATCACCTGTTAGTACCTTGCAATAACCTGTAATAACTGTGTACTGTTGTGTGTTTATATGCAGTATGCAGAAATGAAGTACAATTTTATCACATGCGAGTATCACTCAACGTCCCTGGGTTAACGGCATGGGTTTTTGTGCCAGGTTCACATGTGATGACGTGGACTTCAACCTCCGGGTCCATAGTGCTGGGCTGCTTCTCTGCCGCTTCAACAATTTCAGTGTCATGAAGAAGCAAATTGCCATCGGAGGACACCGTGCCTTCCTCATCAAGACCAAGGCCACCACAGATCCCATCTCTAAGGTCCTTGATTTCTTTGACCTTAACTGTGCATGTTGAGTGTCCAGAATGGTAACCGTGTCAAGGTCATAAAATGGGTTTAAGGTACTGCAGGCAAAAGCCTGACTTTCAATTCAATTCAATTCAATTCAATTCAATTCAATTCAATTTTATTTATATAGCACTTTTAACACGAAGCACTGTCACAAAGCGCTTTACATAGTCCCGGGCCC
>JAACJT020000021.1:6540017-6555962 GCA_009936485.2 Gymnarchus niloticus | reverse complement strand
ATTGTTTTGCTACTATTTTCTCTAAGATTTTAGAGAAGAAGGGAAGGTTTGAGATAGGCCTATAATTTGCTAAGTCATCAAGCTTAGGTTTCTTAAGAGCAGGCTTGACAACAGCTATTTTTAGCAATTTTGGGCCATCTTTTTTGGGTGGAGGAATGTAAACATCTTGCCAAGTATATCACACCGATGGTTGCCATAATATAGCTTTAAATCCTACAGGTCGTGTCATGTTTAGGAGTCAATTTTGTGTCAGTTCGTAAAGATACAAGCTCTGGGAAAGAAATTTCAATCTTGTTGCTCTAAAATGATGACAAATCATGTGGCATCTCGTCAAAAAAGACTATATGAAATTAATATATAATGTACATACATGTGTATTTATGCATGTAACTATGTGATCTGTATGTCCACTTATATCTAATAATTCGATTCATGATTCATTGAACCCACAGCAAATTGATAATGATGCTATCAGACTCTCCCCTGCAATACTAAGGCCAGCATGTGGCTAAGGAAGAAAAGCATCTGTGCCCATATCTGGAAGGTTGTGGGTTCAGATACCCTGATCAATAATCACATTAAGGCGTTGAGCAAGGAGCCATTATGTCCGTGAGCTCCAGGGTCTCTGTATGCCAGCAGACCCTATGATCCGGCCCAAAAAACCCTCTCTCTCATGGAAAGCAAGATGACCTATGCGAAACCCAAAGAATTCCTGTGAACCTTGTACAAATGAAGTATAATCTTTTTTCAACCACCCTCAGGTAACAGACATTCCTACCTCAGTGCCCCCATCCCAGTACATCTGCGCCCCTGACAGCAAACACACCTTCCTGGCCGCTCCGCCGCAGCTCCTACTGGAGAAGTACCTTCAGCACACCAGCCAGCACTTGTTCCCCCTCAGCACACGCAACTACAACCACCCCGTTCTGTCCGTCGACTGCTACCTCAACCTCGGCCCAGAGGTACGCAGGCCAACTCGACACGGGGGTTCACTCCTTAGCACTGGAACATTCCGTTGTGTTCTGCTGTGTTTAAATAGTGCGATTTTCTGCCACAGAAGTGATGTCTTTGAGAGATTCTCAGACATCCTCTTTTAAAGAGGCATTTCAAGCATGTCCTTAGAGCCCGTGCCTGGTGGGCTTTAGATGAAAACGGGTAAAATCCAGCGGAACTGATAGCTAACGTTTTTTGCTGGCTATGAGCTCAAAAGAGTCAAATTCCATGTTCTTCCTACACAGCCATACGTGTGCCGGTCTCTGGAGTTCCTTTTATCTCAGGCGGGAAGGAACCAATCAGTAGGATCAGGAAGTTCGTTTACTTGGCGAACACTGAAGCTTGTGATGCCGGTAGCCTGGCTTTGTTGACAGTTTCCTTCAGGCTTCAGTGACCGCAAGACGCACGTGCTCCCTTTTCCAGGTCACCGTGTGTTTCATCAGCTCCAGGCCTCACTCCATCAACCTCAGCACCAACGGGCTCCTCTTCAGTGGCCTGCTGCTCTACTTCTGCGACTCCTTCGTCACACCCAGTTTCCTCAAGAAGTTCCAGTTCCTGAAAGGTGAAGTCTTTTTCGCTTGAAGACGTTTTTGCAAAACATGTCAATTTGCTGCTTCTGGGCGTTTGTAAATATATCATGGTAGGATGAGTAAGATTAATTTCATTTACTTTTATTTGCCATGTCGGTAACTACGGTACCTACCATCTAAACTCACGATAATGGAAAAATTAGTGATGGGTCAAATGAGGCTTCAAATTCCCTGGTGGATGGGAGTATCCTGAGCTAACCAGTCAATGCTGGAGGTAAATGAGGTAAATGAGGCTTTAAAACCTGCCAGCATCATTTGGGTAGTTTTGGATTCTCCCATTACCTACAGGTTTTGAAGGCTCATTTTCCATCATATACCAGACAATGAAAGAACATGATACAATACAAATACATATTACTAAAAATATTCTGTCAAAGTGTATATACATAAATTTTACAATAAGTTTTATTGAGGTATAAGATTTTGAAATCCATAAGCTACCTTATCAGTGGTATAATGTCATGTTTTCTGAATGTCACATTTCCTTGGTTTGTCCACTTGATGCCGTGGCTTCTCACTTGTTCACACAATCAGACCTGTTCTATTGTCCCTTCACTGCAGTATATACACAGTTGGACCTATTCTGTTGTCTCTCGAATACAGTGTACATACAGTCGGACCTCTTCTGTTGTCTATCGAATACAGTGTACATACAGTTGGACCTATTCTGTTGTCTATCGAATACAGTGTACATACAGTCGGACCTGTTCTGTTGTCTCTCGAATACAGTATCACGCAATAAAAATAACAGGGCTTATGGAAAAAATTGTGTTGGGCCAGACTACGCAAAACCTAACCACAGCACTAGCTGTAACTCTTCATGAGACAGAGATTTTCTTCAGGTGATCTTCCTCGAGAGCTTTCTTTTTACACTCAGCACCTGAAATTTCACTGATACACTATGTTGACGCTTTCTTGTGACGTCGTTCACTCATTGTGGCATTTACATCGCGCGCTGCAGTGGGTGGAAGGTGTTCACCTCTCACAGCGTCCCTCGCTCTGCGGCAGGTGCCACCCTGTGCGTCATCTGTCCTGACCGTAACTCCTTACGCCAGACAGTGGTACGCCTGGAGCTCGAGGATGAGTGGAGGTTCCGGCTACGGGATGAGTTCCAGACTGCCAACACCAAAGAGGATCAGCCTGTGTTCTTCCTCACAGGTAAACACGTATGAAACTCCAGTGAGGACCCATCCTGTGTACCACAACAAAGAACGCTACACCCCTCTTGCCAAGATTTTATTGTTTTGTCTTTGTTAAGGTTAGCCATTTCTAAGGATACATGATCCTTTGGAAAGAGGTGTTTTAAGCTTATCTTTTCCTTGTATGACTTCAAAACACAAACCAAATTAGATAATGAAGCAAGGTATTTAAAAACACATTTAGCCAAAGACTGAATTGGGAATTATAGCTTTAATATTTGATGTTTTTTTTATAGTCTTGTCAGTAGAAAATTGCTGTTCTATTCATTTAATAACAGTTGTGACTATCAGATATTGCTCCATTCCTCTTGCCACTGTTTATCCATCACAGGGTATGATGGCTTAAATTCTAACCCATAGGGCACTATCTGTCACATTCAGATATGATATTTTATATCTGTTTTCACTGTTGATAACTGCAGACTGTGGATAACTGTGTGTGTGTGTGTGTGTGTGTGTGTGTGTGTGTGTGTGTGTGTGTGTGTGTGTGTGTGAGACTGTATGGCTTTGATCTAAAATGTAAGCCATATTTGTTTATATGCTGTCATGAAACTGCTAAAACTCCCTTAGTGTTTTTAATATTGGTGTACATTTTTTATGTATTTATATTTAAATGATTGTGATTGAACATTAAACAAAGACATTTATGAATATTTTTGCAGCAGTCAGGGTTTGGCCCCTGTTTTTGGTTTTTTTGGACTGTGTCATGGAAAATGTGTTTGATTTGTGAGTTAATTGTGTTTTCATGTAAAAAGTACTTGTGTAAGCTGGCCATTGATGTGAGACCTACTGTACCATGTTCAATGCTATTGGTTTCTATCAATCTTTTTGTTACCCTGATTTCACTGCAGGAAAGTAGCATTTTATAATCCATATCTCATTTGTACTGTTTTCTTCTGTATGTAATTGTATAGAATTTTTTAAAAACCTTAAGATTGCTTTGACTTATATATGTATTCTCATCTGACAAATTCTGCTACTTGAAATGTTCCCTAGGGTCTGTTTTCACTGTGAGAATTGTTATGCTTTTAAAAACATTTTTCTGTATTACATTCATTCTGTACTTAACTGTTTATCATCCGTGTGAATATGCCTTTTCTACTGTTGCATTTTAAATCCTTTATTCCCATTGTAAACAAGAAGCTTTGTCAGCAAACTTTTCTCAGTCTAATAAAATAGATGTAAACTTTAAATATTTTGGAAAATTCTGTACTGATTTCAGATTCAATTTGGATTTTCTAAAATAGCTATGGTGCAGAAATCTAACTTTAATTATTATAGCTGATAATGTTTCCAACATTATCACTGATGGTTTTGAGATGTCATCCATCAAATTGTTTCCATTTGGAGAACAAGGTCATGTGACCTCCAGTCAACATAATTCACCCATTATGGAGTTGCCGGAGGGTCTGGAGCCTACCCCAGCAGATGAGTTAACACGTTGGTCAGGATGCCAGACCACTTAATTATTCCAGTAAAGCTCTGAGATGGGAAGTCAGCTGACAGAGCCTGGAAGACAGAAGAAGAATGGATACACAAATGCAAGAGAGAAAGAAAGGAAGAGTTAGGGTTTGTCAGGAAGCTTGACAGCTTATACTTAGTTCTGAACCTCTTACCCATCTTCTACCCACTGGGGTACAATGTGGATAGGATGCCAGGCCATGATAGGGTACATACCCATGCCCTCATAGGCCACAGACAATGTAGAAAAACCTGTTAGCCTAACTGCATGTCTTTGGACTGCAGAAGGAAGAACATTCCAACTTCATACAGAACAGAGGTACGATTTGAACCCTCAAGACATGAGGCAACAGTGCTACTCTTTGAAACGCTGTACCACCCCCAGCATATAATCTTTCCTAATTTCATGAGTATATACATCCATTAACCACAAGAGGGGGGTAGTGTTCTTTTTCCGTGATAAATGTTCCGCTGCAAAAAGAAGAGTCGAGGGAAATATGAGATACCCCTACATCGTGGTTTCTTCTGCTTCAAGGGAAATCGCTGTCTCTCTGAACCTATTTAAGTAGGGCCTGTGGTCAAGTTACCGGACAATTAATAAAATGCGGGATCCGGCATGCCTGCTTTGAAATCCCGTGGTGGATTCCACAGATCGTGCCATAGGGCCTTCTAAATGGATGGCTCAGTGCCGGGGACAGATGTTTCAGGTAAAAGGAGTGCTGTTATTTAGAAACCCTCCACATCTGGGCCTCCAATCCCATGTCGGCAAACGCTGTCCTAATACTCTGATTTAGTCCGTGCTATTTGGCACATTGACATGTGTGAGCTCACAAAGTGAATTTAGTAACGAGTACATTTAGATTATGGGAAAATATGGCATTCCATGCTAATCAGTCTCAAAGGCTGTGATGCACCGTACTTCATTCACATGAGATCAAATTTAAGTGATACACATTTATCATTTGTAGTTTCTATACTCAGTGTGATATTTCTGTTCTACCTCCAAAACCATGATAAATTATCCATGGAATAATAAAATATATGTTAAAATGTTTTGAAAGCTGAGTAGGGAACTGTTAGATTTAATACTCTGATATTATTCTACAGTAAGTAGAGATATTTTGTTTCATTGCCTATATTAACAAAAAATAAAGTCTGTATGCACAGTTATGTAACTATTTTTGTTACAATTCATGTCACAAAACAGCTTATATAACAGATGTTCCTGATATTGGGGCGCTAAGAAAAATGTTATAATTAATATATATACTGTAATTATTATTATAGTAATCATTGTCTATTCAGTGGATTGTAACAATCGTTATAACATCAAGCCTAAAATTTGGATGGTGGATGTTATTAGCATTAATTTTAGGTATATGGTACTGGATTGTCGGTAAGTATTTAGTATGTTAACATTAATAAATCCAACAACCTAACTGAAAAGCTAAATGACCAACTCGTGCAAAAATTCCTTTAAAATGACACTCTAAGCTCCAGCAAGTTTTATGCAATAAGCATTATTCAACAGGAAGCAAAACATGAATATTAAATGTTCATGTGTTGATTTTTGGGTTTTTTGATGTGACTGAAAGGAGGTATCCGGCATATATCATTTGATTCACTGGAAGCAATAAAACAGCCAGCCTTAATTGTTTCATAAATTTCTCAGCCAAAGCCTGGGTGGGAATGACGTGATCTGGATCATGACTGTGTTTCGTAAATCAGTCCCTGCTGCGTATAAACCTGCTTCAGGATGGTCAGAAAGAAAAAGGAAATCAGTGAAGCTGCTGCCTTAAGTTGTACACTTGCTTCATTAAAAGATGGAATTAACACTTCATTTTTTTCTTAAAATTCTAAGGTATATATTTCACTTTGTGATAACTGCCTAGTCTTGTCTTTTCGAGATGTGTTACTGCTCCTTAAAACTGATACACAATAATGATTTTCAACGTTATTGTAAAGTGAAATGAGCTTTGGGACATCAGAGTGATATCTGTCACTAGATCATGTCCTTGCAGGGTCTTCTAGTGTCACAGAAGTATGACTCACCGAGAGTAAGCAGCCCTCCTGAACAACCCGTTACCCATCTCGTGTTTCTCCTTGGAACTGCCTCCTCTGAGAAGTGTCGATAAAATTAGCAAGAAAACATCCACAGGGGCCCCTATATAGAGGCATGTGTTTCGGAGGGCAGCAAAGTCAAACTGTTACCTTTCACGAAGCATGAAGAGGGATCTAAGCATCACTAGAGATGAAATCATGTGGGAGAGTTTTGAGCGAGACAGAGAATGAGACCTCAGTATCAGCTGAACGGTCGGAAGGATTCTGCAATGGCGACAGCCCCTCAGAGTCAACTTGGTCCTGGGTAATGGCAATTTATTCCACTGGTTTGCGTTTGCATGTAAGCTGGCACAGAAACTATGGGCTGCCACTGAGAGTCATCTACAAAGTGGAATGAGGCAAGAGTGTGTAACACACCAGAGACTAGAAGTAAGACCTGCATGGCCAAATGAGCATTCATGCACTGATTTTTCAGCTTGGCTTCAGATTTGAGTGAAAGTTAGAGTCATTATACTAGCTGCCTGTACACACAATGCTTGTACAACACATAGAAATGTGGATGGACAAACATAGCATGCAGAATCTAAGGCATTCTGAATAATCTGTAATGGTTCACATTCAAGGAAACACAGAGCCAGGTCAAAGTATGTGTTCTAATCTCAGAACTCGCAATTTCTAGAATCAATTTGGCTCTCATCCTGTGAACCAAATCTGTTGCTTTCAAGAGCTTGTCGGCCTCTAAACAAAAATGCATCACACCACTGTTCCACCCTCATTATCCCTTTGAGCTGAAGCACTGACCAAAGAACAGAAAATATTTATCTTTTACAATAGATGGAGTACGACGACTGTGCAGTGGAGTTGGAGAAGGGAGAACCTGCAACTTCAACATTTGGTTTAGTTGTTTTCGATTGTCTGTTTCCCTGTATTGTTTATATGTAACAGTTCACATGTTACAGTAAAATGTACATCATTATTATAATAAAAAAACACGACTCTAAAGATAGATTCAGTTTGTAAATTAAACTTCAAATAAATCTGTGAACCCGTGGAACTGAGTCATGTACAATGAAAGTTCTTTCAAATGCAAAGAAATATTCTCCAGCTGACTGAAACTGCATTTATTTTACCATTTCATAGAAATGGGCCCATTAAAGCAGACTATTCTGCTACACCAGTGTTAATAAGAGCCTTCCTCTTGAACATGCTGTTCCCAGCCACTGAGAATTAGCCAGTGAATGTGCGGGGTCAGCCATGTGCCAGTCGCCCCTTTCTCCTCGTCAGGGAAGTTCCCAACTTTTCATTGGCTGAGAGAGCTCATCCCAGTCGACTCCCACCTTTCATCTGAAAACACATTTGTATTCCTGACCTCGTGCGCTTGGGAGTATTCTATTGGAGTTGGCCTGAAGTTAACTCAGAATAGGAGGGTACAACCATTTTGATGAACTGATAAACTACTCACTTTGCACTCACACAAATTTGAGTGACAGCATGATGGATATTAACTGGAGCTTTGTTTGCAAAGCGGGGCAATATTAAAGACGGTTTGAAGGTCTAATCAGGGGTGTGCACTAGGTCATGTCTATTCTTGTTTGTAGCCCAAAGCTGTTCAGAGAAAATGTTCTCTTTTCACTGCCTTTGGTATACAATTGTAATGCTTTACTAATCCAAGAAATTTTTGTAGTCTATTTCATTGATAAATCTAACAAATGCCATTTATCAGACTGCTGAAAGCACATAGAGTGCCACTAGTTTTGGGCTTCTGAACTGATTTTTATGCATTTCTAAAAATGCCGTTCTAAAATATTGCTTATGTACTGTATTGTAAATGCCTTTGAATAAGTTGCTTAGCCTACTACATAAATCAGCCTAAATCAAAATGAGAACATACAGTACCACTTCAAAAGTCTGTGTCCCTGCCAGATCTATTTTAGTCTTTCTGGTTTCTCATTTCAGATATCTGGCACCATGCTAAACCACTTAATCTCTCACATACGCCCCTCATTTTTTATTCCCTTGATTTTTTTTATTGATATGCCTTATTGTGCAAAAAATTACAAAGGCATATGGAAAGGGAGGATTCACAGAAAAACTACCTGCGTCAAAACATCTACCGTGAAAAAGGACATGATTCACAGAAGGAAGTCCTCAGTCCTTAAATATAATATATTAGACATTACTTCAATTTGTATTGACATGGTGACATGTATTGACATATACATGGTCTCTGGTGACTTTATGGATAGTTTTCTGTAAACTTAAGTCATTAAACAGCTAGAAGTGTTGCAATACTTCTTTTGCATGAAAATTGTCAGCAAGTGTTTACACAGGTAACAAAACATGGATGTTTGGCAATGTATGTGTTTTGCTGCTCGTTGGGTCTGCGTTATGCTTAAAGGTGAACATGTCTTCATTTGTTTTTACAGATCTTCCTTTGACATCTGCAATGAGGAGTACTAATGTGTTATCGTTTAAAGCACTACAAAATGCCACGTGGCCGATTGTCGTTGTGTATTTCCTCGACTCAACCACATCCCCTCAATCCTCCACAGTTTATAAAGAGTAGTTGATGTTCCAACAGGAGTCCTTTGGGAATTGAGCTCACAGTTACTTCATTGTTAGTAATGTTGACAGCTGTCCAACTCTGGCTTGTGAGCCCAATAGCTTCTTGCTGTCTAGAGAACAGTACTGTGTGAGGTACAGACAGACATATTGACAGTGACACTGCATTAAAATATATTTACTATAGTATTATAAGTAAAAAACAATGTAAAGCAAGATAGAAAATGGCACAGTGACTTGGGGTAGGAGGCAGAGCACAGCTATTAAAGGTACTGTAAAGGTCTCAGGGACTAATGGATTTTGACCAAGCAGTTTTGAGCATGTCCTGAGCATCGCCATTGACACTGACGTTGTATCCTCGTTGATCCAGACGTCACGGTCCCTTTATGGGTGTGTTATTATACCAGACGCATTTCGGTTTACCATTTTTCCCAGCTAAAAAGGAACTGTATTTTCGCAATGTATATCGGACATTAATGAATAGAGGGGTATGGCGTAGATGACGTCACGGGCTGGCAAGGGAATCATTTTTCCAGTGAAAGGAATTTCAAAGGGGCTTTAAAGGCTGTCGCAGCTGTGAGAATATGACTACATTAGAAAGGCTGAAGGCTGCACACATCCTAATGAACTGCTGACAGACTTCGCTTGAAATAACGCTATATTTTCGCTTGGATTCTGGATGGTGGCTTGCGCGTTCCTTAAGCGGTAACGGTCCGAGTACGTAGGTATGGACGTCGATACTCGATACCAGTAGTTAAATAACCTTAAGCAGAAGGTTACCTAGGATGTACTGTCATTTAATATGTGTAATACAGTTAACTCTACCGTCTGCGATTTGCTGTGTATCTTCTCACAATACGCTCGAACAAGAAAGCCCAGTGACTTTAAAATGGACAATTGTGAACGCATTTCGGTGTTAACCGTGGTTTAAACACAGGTTAAAAACGGAACATTTGCAGCTTTCCTCATTTTTATTATGATTTTATCGTTTCTTTTTCCTGACCGAATCGTTTCAGTTGCCTTTAATGGTTCTAGATGACTCCATAAGAATTATAAGAATGTCACTTCACGTTGTCGCTTACAATATACTTTCTAAGCAGTTATCAAGTAAATAGTGTAAATGTATTTGCCGTGGTTCAGAGTATTAATTCGATAGGCTAAGCCTGTAAGCACAGCTGAGAATGTTTTCTTAGTCCAGACTTTGTGCTGGGATTTTCCCTTGGTCAAAATTACAGTATACCTTAAATGATTTTTGGACATATGAACTATAGTATTCAGTTCATACTGCTAGTAGTATAATGCATTTTATTTCCGTATGAGCGGTATACATGCATGCATTTTGACAGGTCGTGGCCTTCCTCTGGAGATTGTACAAGTGATGCTATTGAAGTCTTCATCTCAAGTTGACTGCAGTTTATGAGCCCGTTTGACTTCACTTCCGCAATATATTTGTCATATGCTAAAATAAACTGTGTAGTAAAAGCATAGGACATGAAAGGATAAACTTGACATTGGTGTCTCCATGCTTTCATGTGGCATGATAAAAAAGTGATTTTAAATCCGCCTTATTTCTTAATTTTGTATTTGACTTTTAGTTTCTTTGTGACCTGACACAATTGAACTGCCACCATTCTCCAATGTCATTAATGGTTTTATGGCGTAAACCACAATTAAACCATTGTGTAATTGGCACAATATTGTTCAAAATTCATATGTGTTACTTTTATGTATGCAGTTGCCAAATTGGTCCTTGTTATTGTAAGAGTGTAAATTTACCCTTATGTGGCAGGAGCAACACAAATACATCAAAATTTCTAGTTAATATTTAGTATGATTCGAGAATTTTTTTTCTGTTTACTACTCAGTAATCAGAGTTTAGGGCAGAAATCCCAGCGAAGGCCAAGTAACATGTAGTATGTTTCCATTATGGACTTAATATCCATCCATCCATCCATCCATCCATCCATCCATCCATCCATTTTTCATAACAGCTTAACTAGTGTGAGGTCAAAGTCAACCTATCCCAAAAAATACCAGGCATCAAATATGGGACATACTGTCTGAGATGGTATGCAGATATATTATATATTTAATGCAATGCCTTTTGAAAATACCACTCCATCCTAATTATTAGAATTGTCAAGTGTAACCTTAATGTACTTGCCTATACCCTAATAACATCCCATTAAGAGATAATTTGTACTGAAATGTCCTGAAATATCAAAGGTTACATTGATCTGAAGGACACCTGGGGCTAATTTCTCTAACAGAGCACCATACAAATTTGAGGAATTGTGCCTGACACAGGAAGTCTCTGTAGAAGGATTCTCAGTTTGTTGGGATATTTCCATTTCCTTGCTCTCCAAAGAAAGGTTACAAACACACTTAGAAACTTAGCTGTGGCTCTTGGCTTTCATTCCACATCGTTCTTTTCTGTTTTTTTCCAAATTAGCCTGTGCATTAATACTGGTTTTCAGCCATGACCATGAACTTGGGGCTGCTCTGAATTGAGCAGTTTTTCAGTATAAATAATGTATAAATATAAAAGTCCATCAACGTGTTGGGTTTGAACTTGTGAAAAACATTTTAGAACTTTATAAGCAGTTTATCAGCTTAATAGCAATATCTTGGTTATACATTATTTATAATTGACTGGCTTTCTAGAACTCAGCTGTGAAATCTTTGCCTCTGGTGTATGCAGAAACCTGTTACTTGTTTGGTTGCAAGTATGAGTCGCTTCCTTCTGCTGTTAATTGCTGCATCAATTAGTTATTTTTAATGCTCAGCTTAGCGATTTAACAAAAAAACAGATATTCACAGGTGCTTTGGTTTTCATGACAACGAGACCTTGCCAGAGAGCTCTTAGCCATGAGGCGGTCATGTGACTTGATTTCTCTGTGTAGTACAGTAATGCTGGCAGAGGCCCATGTGTTTGGAGAAAATATGATTCAATTAATGTAATTAGGACATTCGGTGACAAAAAAAAAGCATGTAATTACCGAGCTCTCTATAATCTGCAATGATCATCCTTTATTTACTAGTCATGACAGCTGGTTTGTGTATTTACACAAATATTACATTCAGTCCATGAGTACGTATATTAAAATATGACACATAACTTATATTTGGACTCCTATTTATTTTATTGATTCTGGTTTTGCAAAACCATTTTAATACATACTTCATCTAAACCCTCAGATCTGTATTTTAACCTGACTACCTTCTCAAAGATCCTACCGAATTACAGGCACTCAGTGCTTTTCTGCCGTTGTCTCACAGACGCAGACCATGAATTACGTGGGGCAGCTGGCTGGACAGATGTTTGTGCAGGTGAAGGAACTGTACCGTGGCCTTAACCCCGCTACCCTGTCGGGGTGCATTGACGTCATCGTGGTGCGCCAGCCTGACGGAACCCTCCAGTGCTCCCCGTTCCATGTGCGCTTTGGGAAGATGGGCGTATTGAGATCACGGGAGAAAGTGGTAAGGAGCAAGATGGAGATACACAGAAGGGTGGGTGTGGGCGGAGGTGTGGAGAATTGTAGTTTGAAAAGTCGTGGAGTATTAATGACATTGGTAATCAATTAGTGGTAATTAGGCAATTGTCACGCGTGCTGAATGTTTTTTTGTGTGCACAAAAGGTGGACATCGAGATCAATAGTGAGCCTGTGAATTTGCACATGAAGCTAGGGGAGAATGGAGAGGCCTTCTTTGTCAAGGAGACAGAGAATGACCAGGTATGTCACTTCATGGACTCCATGGTAACGACACTTTATCAGTACAGGGGTTAAGGTAGTGATCGGACACGTGAGGCTTCACAACCCATGGTGGATGGGAGTGTCCTGAACTAACAAATCAATGCTGGTGCTAAATGAGGCTTCAAAACCCATGGTGGATGGGAGTGTCCTGAACTAACCAATCAATGCTAGTCCTAAAGAGATTCAAAACCTGTGGTGGGCGAGAGTATCCCGAACTGCCAAACAATGCCGTCTACCATGGGTTTTGAAGCCTCATTTGTCCCATCACTAGGTAACAGGCTGAGGCTCTGGGAAAGAGCATACACTATTGAGAGCCATGTTTATTAGAAGCTGGTTCAGGTAGACATGCACTGTAGAATTGGGTAGCTGGTTATCCGGTTGACTTTGGAGATGTCAGTGCCACTTGTTTACGTCGAAATTGATGTTTTGTTGGGGCTTTGCTAGCTTAAATGAGTATTTATATTAAAGTATTGCCATGCTGAAACGTTCTGTGGCGGGAGTTGTGAGTATTTTATTCTCTTCCTTCATCTTTTCGGTTTAGGAAGTCGTGCCTTCATACCTGGCTACATCCCCGATTATCACCGATGGTGCTGCTCTCATGGAGGCCCGGCGGAGCAAGGGTTTAGCCTGCCGCTCTGACTCCACCCCTCCTGTTCACGGCCTGGGTCCCTCGCCGTCAGCTGGGGAGAATGGGACCCTGAAGAAGAGGAGGAGGAGACGGAGGAAGATGAAAACTGACAGTGTGAAACGGGATGACAACGGGGAGTATTCTGAAGATGAAGACGTGTTTACACTGGACATGAGCTCCGATGAGGAGAAGGACCCAGGTAGCATTAGGTAGGCGAGATCTATGTCTTATTAATTATTATTATTCACAATAATAATTATTATTCATTTTTGATTATTTACAAAACTATCTGGTATGGAGAAGCTTTTATTGTCTATAATTTTAGTAACATTTTCAGGTTTATGGTGCCCATGTTTTCTGCATTACATTACTTATTTGCTTATCTTGGAGAACTCTGGTTCTTGGAGATGAGGTCTTAAGGCTTTGGAGACCCAAACTTCATTGCTTACAGATTTCAAACTCGGATTTTGAAGTGCACTCACTCTGGTTTCTTTGATGGCAGCCTGATTTTTCATAAAGGTTTGGGGGACCCATCAGAGTGCAGAAACATAATAAGGAAGATTAGTAGCTTTTTGAACTCCAGAGTCTCATCCTCAGTGTTACAGGGTTAAACAATCAAATGAGACGAGACCAAGTGGTGGAAGGATGGGGAATGCTTGTGAATCGCATCATTTTCTTCCTGCCTTTCTGAGAGGAGAGAAAGATATGTCAGTTTTAAGATTAGTCCAATAAATTATTGAAATTACAGCTTTGTATGTAAGCATCAGTTACATAGGGGTTAACTGTGACTAGAAGGATCTCAGTTGAAAGTCTGCAAAGTTCCTTTCTGATGGGAAATGTGAGTTCATTTAGCACATATATCAGTGTAGCATGCTTAGCTGTGCTTGTCCACATGAGCATGGCTTATCAGAATGCATGCCATTCTGTGTCTTCCCACATTGTGCTGGACTTTGGCAGCTGCAGTGAATGGCATCTACCAAGAATGTGTTTCACTCAAATGGAGCTCAGTACAGTCAGTTGTAAGTAAGATGATTGCTGTTTTGGTTGCAAACAGTAGCTCCATTTAATACTAGTTATCTTGAGTGGATGTAGATTTTGATGTATGACTGCAAAACTTCTTCAAACTTTTTTAGGAGACGTGCATAAGGCACTGATCAGGTTCGTAATCTATGCTTCTACACAAGGAAAGACATTTCAGGAGAAGCTGGGTTTTCCTCCAGGAAGAGCTCTGGGAGTCTGTTCGCTTGCGCTTTCCAAGTGTAACAGAGAAGAAGGTAGTCCTTAGCATATAGTACTAGTTGGCATAAACAATTGTCCCCCTTTGGAGTAAGTGCTAGAATGTTGTCCCAGAAAGCAGAGAACATTGGCATCACAAAAGTTTCAAGGCAAGACTTGGCTCTCGTCCTTACCCAACATGCAGCTGTCAGTTTATCACAAACTTTTAATTTGCCAAAATCAAATATAAACACAAGTATGAACGCTAACTCAGATTCGTTATATGCATTCTTATGTTACCTGTAACCATTCTTTACTTGCTTGTAGAATGTGTAAAGAGGTGTAATGTTATGTATGTTTTATGAGAAGATCCAGTGGATTTGGAAAGAGTGTAAGGCTTGAAAATAGTAAATGAGGAAGATGACAGCCAGCAACAGGAAGAATGTACTGAATCATTACAGCTATGGCTCTGGGAATCCTGATGACCTGGATAGAAGGGAGTAAATTGTGGAAGAATACAGTCTATATGGTCACCAGGAGTTGACGTTGACTCGACCGCACCTACTAATAGTGATTCATTACAAGGATGGTCAACTAGTTTGTCCTGAAGAGTCACAAATGTACAGGTGAAGCGTCGAGTGTGGTTCACTAGCCTCTTTTCGGCCACCCCAATTTAGCCAGTTAAATAGCAGAAAATTCAATTTTTTATAGATTTTTTTGATAAATGAAAAGCCCAACATTTCCATAACAGTTACCCAGACTGGAAGAAGAACAATGACGTTGGCAATAATGACCTTATTTTCAGAGGGAACTGTGGTCAGCTTGATGTTAGCACAGCAGGAGCTATTAGCATAGAAATGCTGTTCTTCTTTATCTGTCTCTTTAGGGCCTTGATGCATGATGTCCACATGGAACAAGGACCTCTGGGAAACCATTCCAATAGCACTTTAAAACAAAGCACAGTCTACTTATGTTCCAATCGAGACTGCTGCGTGTTGCATAGGTAGGTCATGTGCATATAGAACCATTAGTTCAATGTAACTGAAAGCATCTGTTTGTTGTCTAATTCCTCTTATAACAATAGTAGTAGTAGTAGTAGTAGTAGTAGTAGTAATAATAATAATAATAATAATTGCTAGGATAGGCTCTAGGCCAACCTAGCAACCACGGATCAATGCTTTGAAGTTGGATGCATGATAATAAATGTTATTATTGTAGTTTTACTTTTAAATTTGTAATGGGTTTACCTGGGGTGTTATTTCGTCTCAAATTGGGGCTTACCATTTATCCATATGTTCACCATCACAGTGAATTTAAACATTTTTAACATTATATAATGTTAAAACACTAGCTGTGATTTTCCAGGTTGCAGTAGGGAGTTAAACCTGCATGTTTTGCCACATGGAAAATGACAGTTGATACTGCCTTACTCCTCCTTGAAAATGACAGTTGATACTGCCTTACTCCTCCTTGAAAATGAC
>JAACJT020000021.1:6525882-6539917 GCA_009936485.2 Gymnarchus niloticus | reverse complement strand
AAAATGACAATTGATACTGCCTTACTCCTCCTTGAAAATGACAGTTGATACTGCCTTACTCCTCCTTGAAAATGACAATTGATACTGCCTTACTCCTCCTTGAAAATGATGGTCGACTGAGAAAGCAGCAGGAAAACAGATAAAAGCGATTGGGTCTGCCGCTGTGCACAAGGCCTTCAGTCTTGCTGCAGTGCATTAGCGTCAGAATACTTGTCAGGGCTTCATGTATTCTTTCCTAATCTGTTTTTTCAATGGAAAAGTACAGCCAAAGAAAGACAAAACCACTTTTTAAGCATATAAAAAAAGTGTCACTTTACTACATTAGCACTACCTATATTTAAACAATGGGCACAAGAAGATCGGTTATCTTTCAAGAGCACTCAATTAGCGCAAAGAGAATTTGATAATGAGTGTCAAAATTCACATGATGTTGCCCATGACGCGCTTCTTCATGGATGTACTTAATACGTTATCGAAAAGCTCTTCACTCTGTCCAGTTTCAGAATGTAGGTCTAGTACACCCCTGGAATTTGATCACCGATTGACATGAAAGATGGCGGAAAACTCACGCGTTGCTTCTGTTCCTGTTTCTGTTTCAGTGAGAAGACTCAGCATGAAGATCAGAGCTGTGCTCTCTCTGTTCTGCCCAGTGAGGGGCTGTCTGTCTCATGTCCCCAGCAGGGCTCTGTCTTTCAACCTCTACCCAGGTACGATGTTCATTCCTACGCTCGTCACTCAGCTATTGCTAAGCTTGTCGCTGCTGTGAATAAGCTTCAAAACACAGAAGAGCACCAGATGTGTGCAAGGCAACTGAATGGTCAACAATCAACCATAGCTCTTCGGTGAGAGATTCAAACCAAAACCAATTTTCCCAAAAGCCCCAGTGGTTCCTGGCCTCCCACTCCTAAGAGTGACTCTGAGCTGGTCACCAAGGCTTCGGACAAAGACAAGAAGGACAACCCTGAGATGTTATGGACATGGGGAGAGCTACCTCATGCTGCCATGGTACTGAGAGTATGCTGCCATTGCCTCTATTATCAGATATTTGCTGGGCAGAGGACTGCCCATTGACTGCATAGTAATGATATTTAAACATTTCTGCACAAGTTTGATATAGTAAGCTGGTGGACAGTTAATGTGAATTAATTCAGTAAAGGGTAACTGAGGACTTACAGGTAGCTAGCACATCATGGTTGGTTATTTTATTGAAGGTGTTTTGCTTCGTTCCACAGGTGTCCTTTACCCCAACTGAAACGGAGCTTCAGAGGATAGCCTCTGTACCTGTCCCAGTGTCTGAGAGCAC
This sequence comes from Gymnarchus niloticus, assembly GCA_009936485.2. Taxonomy (NCBI): domain Eukaryota; kingdom Metazoa; phylum Chordata; class Actinopteri; order Osteoglossiformes; family Gymnarchidae; genus Gymnarchus; species Gymnarchus niloticus. The sequence goes on along the minus strand of JAACJT020000021.1, from coordinate 6,538,614 downwards.
CCACTTCAGGACCATCTCCGAGGAATGTGCTCCTGAGGATCCCCCATTCAGCCCAGTGATGCCTGACTCTGGTGGGCATGAAGGTGCGGGCCAGGAAGTGGAAGAGATGGGCGCCGCATCCAGGGCGCTCCCTGAGCTGGAGGAGGTGGGGGACGGGCAGGTGTCCCGGTCAATCAACAAAACAGACTCACCCTCCAAAAAGAAAGGTATGACTTGGGGCATCAGATTCATTACTATGCTTACATGGCAAGATAGATAATCATTTAGCACAATGCTTCTGGACTTGATATTTGCTGTAGATAAAAGGAGTAGACACCTGGGGGCGGATGGTATATACTTGGATGACATCACAGAACTGGAACCTGAAGTGGCTGCTTTATACTTTCCTAAAAGGTAGGTCTTCCCACTCAGATTGATGATGACATATTGTATTAACCTTGAGGCTATCCCAAGAAATGTAGGACACAAAGCCTATGTGTAGTTGGGATGACAGTCCATCTCATAGCATTTAGTTATGATCACATACAGTCACCTGGCTCACTAATCCAGCTGAAGAGCATGTCTACAGTATGTAGGAAGAAAGCAATATGAACATGCATAATAAGTTGAACCTACAGCCATATATATAAACCAGAAGTGATCCTTATACTCTGGGCTAGGCTTGAAGCTAAACGTTAGAATGGTCAAGTGATCTTTTCGTTGTTATTGTCAGCTCATTGTATTATATTTTAAGCTCATGCATACTCCTGTTGTCCCAATCTGGCATACAATATAACCTAATATAGAAAGGAAATGGATTCTCAGCTAGGAAACCAACAGTCCCAGTCTCTTGTTTTCCAGTGATGTAGGTGCTACTGTCCGGAGTGGCTCCGAGTGTGGAGCCAGGAATGCCAGTCATTCTCCACAGTCAGTTAGCAGCTCTGGCATGGATAGCGGAGTTGACAGTTACTTTGAACAGATTGGTGATCTGCCCTCTGTCGCCATCTCCCTGTGTGGAGGACTAAATGACAACAGAGAGATTACCAAAGGTAAATATTACATGTTTGTAACTGCAAACAGACTTACATTACATTTTAAGTATTCTGAATTTGTTAAGTATTTTAAATGTTTTAACATTTTTCTCAGAGGCTTCTTTTGTCTTAATCTTATTCGTAAAGGATTTTTTAGCAGTAAAAGGATTGCCAAGTACAGGACAGGTTAAGTACAGATACCAAGAAGACAAAACAGGATTAAAAATTAGGAAGTTTGACCATTTTGAGAAACAAAATAATTGTCCATCATTACTGACAGAACATTTTTGGTGTCACTGACACAGAACAGTTTCAAGAAAAAGCAGTAACTTACCAGCAATTTGCTGAAAATCCAACACTCATTGACGACCCAAACCTGGTGGTGAAGATTGGAACCAAGTGAGCAGTACATCTTTGATTTTGTACCCTAATGCCAAATTTTAATGTAAAAAATATGAAACAGCACGTGTCATCGCACCTTTCAGGTACTACAACTGGACCACTGCAGCCCCTCTAATGCTAGCCATGCAGGCCTTTCAGAAACCATTGCCTAAGGTACTGAAATCTTTTACTGTTGCTGCTATTGCAAAGGACACTGGGATCTTGGTAAAAGTAGCTTCTCTGATTTCATTGTTATCATTATTATTGTTGCTTAGTAGTAATATTTATTTATACATAGTTTGAAGGACCTTTCTACTTGGTTAATGTATGTATTTCTGTGATATGGATTATAACGGTCTTCGGGCCCATTTTATGTATTTTCGCTACTTTTTTTCTGGTCAATGTTCTCACGTCCAGACTGTGCTTTAAGTTTCTTGTATTTCCCATTTTAAAGAACCGCGGCTTGTTGGAGACATACATATCAAGGCTGTCCTGAAATGGGATGGGTAGCTGTGAATTTTACTAGATGAAGCAATGAGAAAAGATAGAATCTTTTGATATAAGCAGTCCTCTCCAATATGGCGTGGTCATGTCCCCAAGATGAGGCTGTTAGTGAAATTAGTGTGTCTGTTTAGAGCTGCGTAAATGTCGTTTTGTAAACTTGTTGTTTTTCCCTTTTGTTCTGTCCTCTGGGTTTTTGTTCACTCTCTTTTGTTTTGTTATTTGCCCATGCCTTCAGTATTCATGCCTGAGTTTCATCGATTCCGCTTTGGATCTCCTGTCCTACTGTATGCCCCGTGTGTTAAGTTCTAGCCCCGTATGTCCCTCCCCCTCACTCCCTCGGCCGCACGCCCAATGTAGCATGCATTCCTGCCCGTGCGTTCGCTCTCTGGCCTCCTTTCTTGATTTCCTTTTACTTCGCCTTTTTGGTTGAGCCTCGGTTTGGTCAGGGCCTGTGTTCCACTTACTGTAGGCCACGGTGGAGAACATCATGAAGGAGAAGATGCCAAAGAAAGGGGGCCGCTGGTGGTTCTCGTGGCGTGGGAGGAACAGCAGCTTGAAGTCGGTAGGCTCTCGGCGACTGTCTGATGGACACGCATGACACACTTACGAATTTGTACGGAACTAACTCACTGGAGGGCTGACTCCAACGTATCTCTACTCACTTCTTGCTCCAGAAAGCAGTACATTTGTAAAAATATTTTAAGAAAGAAGCCACACACTGCTATTTGGTTGTGATAAATCGATATATTCTACACAATGTTATTTAAGCCTGAATCATGTGAGCTGAATACATACAGTAAATAGTCTTTGTTTGTTTTGACAGGAATCAACTGCAGAACACGTTAATGAGGGCAGAGAAGAGTCCGGGAAGATTGCATCTTTAAACAGGTATTATAGAGCATGCTGAAATGAAGGCGGGGCCTAAATAAGAGAAACGCTACTTGCAAAGTTACATATATTCTGTAATTATTGGGGCAGTCCAAGTAAACGCATTGATAAGTACATTCTGATTAAACTGATTTTGTCCGCTTATCTGCCTGTATCACAACACATTATTTTAACATTGATATATATTTCTTTAATGATCAAATCTGAGCTAATAATAATTAATAGGTTAATAATACTTAACTACATAGCATCATGTGATTAGTCACAATTAAAAATTGTATTCGTTTGGCAGCCCCAGTAATTACGCATACCCAGTTCTATCCTTACATATTTCAACTACTTATGTGCGACAAGGTCATGGGGGCAACATGGCAGTATTATTGTTAAATAATTTAGTTCACAAGCTTGAAGTATGAGCTAAGTTTGCCATTCATAATGTAAGGAATTTGTTTTGTTTTGTGTAGGGGTTGTGGTGTTACAACAAATCTACCAGTTAAGTAATTAGGTGGAATAAAATTGGGCTGATGTTGTCCAGGAATTGAGTCAGAGAGCCCTGTATTACATATGTAACTTCAAAAACTAAATGTGTATATTGATTCCTGTGTTTATGATCAGATGCGCATGAGTAATTTATATTGGCTTTTCACACATTGCCCAGGCTTAAAGACGATTCGTCCTCCAGTGATGAGGAACACCAAGGTTCAACCCAACCCGAGGCCTTACTCAATTCTGGTGGCATTTGCTACAAAAAAACCCTTCGCCTGACCTCCGAGCAGCTGGTGGGAACTGCATTTATGGACACATGATCCGTCATGGATGTCAACTATGTTGTCTATTACAACCGAAATGTGAACGAGGAAATAGCTTAATTGCTCTGTCCACTTGAAATGTTCCACATTCTGGCTAGAGCACAATGGTTTGGTTGTGACAACAATGCTTGTGCAAATGTAGCGGAAATGTGGAGTAGTGCAGTAAGATTTCCCACTGTCTCTCAGAGGAGTTTGCAGTTGAAGGAGGGGCCCAACGATGTGGTCTTCAGTGTCACCACGCAGTATCAGGGCACGTGCCGTTGTGAGGGCACCATCTATCTGTGGAGCTGGGACGATAAGATTGTCATTTCTGACATCGACGGCACCATCACCAGGTACAGAAGGTGACCAGGGGGTAGGTGGAGGATGCAAACACCACGCTTTGTTTTTTGACTGAAGGTGTTCAACTGATCATTTGGTGACTGGCGCCCCCTTCTGACCATTGGCTTGTGTCTGCGGTGCTTCCCCTGAAGGTCTGACACACTTGGACACATCCTTCCAACCTTGGGTAAAGACTGGACACACCAGGGCATTGCTCGTCTTTACCACAACGTTAGCCAGTAAGTATGGTGTATCATTCCAAACTACTTACCTGCAGTCCCTCAGACACAAGATTCTTTTATTCATCCCGAAGGAAACTGCAGACATATTACATTTGGCAAAAAACTGGCATCTTTGCTCTCTTTGACACAATCTAAGTGTATCTACATTGATACAGTAAAGTTCCATTTTTGAAAATCTCTCCTGCTGCATAGTCCTCAGGGTCACATGACCAAAAATCAGCATTAAGCAGCTCTAGGCATTCACAGCAGTGTTATGTTGAAGTTGTTAATGGAAATCTCAGACTCTGGGTTTCACCTTTCAAGAACTTCATCTCTAGATCAGCTTCATTCTTAAAGCCCACATCTAGATTAATCCAATGGTCATTCATATGGAATTTTTTGTAGTGATGGGATGAATAAGGCTTCAAAACAGTGGTGGGTGGGGGATTTAAAGCATCATTTAATTCCAGTATTGTTTGCTTAGATCAATACAGTCCCACCCACCACAGCCTTATTTGTCCCATCAGTCATTCCTTGACCTTTGACCCTTACCTCCCTTTTCCAATAGAAATGGATATAAGTTTGTGTACTGTTCGGCCCGGGCCATCGGTATGGCGGATATGACCCGAGGATACCTGCACTGGGTGAAGGAGCGAGGCACCATGCTGCCACAGGGCCCAGTCCTGCTCAGTCCCAGTAGCCTCTTCTCTGCCCTACATAGGCAAGCTAGCCTCACCCAGCATATTACACAGAGCTTAATCATATCTCTTAATCATCCTCATTCTTCTGGCTAAAGAGTCTCCTTGCCCACTCTCCAGGGAAGTCATTGAAAAGAAACCGGAGAAATTTAAAATCAAATGTCTGACAGACATCAAGCATCTGTTCCACCCAAACACTGAACCTTTCTATGCAGCGTTTGGAAACAGACCGACGGTAGGTGGATTGCAGCATGACAACAATGGACCACATTGGTTTGGGAAGGGGTGGAGTTTAGCGTCATGCTATGACCTGTGCTCGTACGCTTTGGTTTGCCTGATTTTACGATGTTTTGAGGATTTTCACCACAATCACAGTAGAACATCCTGACCATGCTGTTCTGTGATGTTACTTAACAATTAAGTGACTCCGTTTCTGCTATGTTGTCAAGAGCATTTCTTTTGAAATTTGGTGTGAAAGCATGCACATATATTTTGATTGCTTAACTGGATTGGCATTAAATTCAGTAAATGATATAAACTAATCGGGTTGCATTTAATTGTTCATGTACACATGTAGATGATCAAGAAACCAGGAGTGATCAGTAGACCTGATGTGCTGTAAAGTTAGACCTTTAAAAGTGTTCAGTACAAAGAGTTTGTATCTGAAAAAAATATAAAGAAATATATACATATATTAACATTCTAGCACCAGCTACTTTATATAGTAAAATAGTCATTTCTGCATGTAGAGTGTTTTGATGTGACATGGCCAGGAAAATTAAATTCATATTTTGGAAAATTTCTTGCAAATTAGCTGAGCCTCGGACAGTTATTTAAAGGTAATACATTATATCAGTCGGATATTTTGAGATGTTCTGAGATGACATATTTCTCATATAGGATGTGTATGCCTATAAGGAAGTTGGAGTTCCTTTAAACAGAATATTTACAGTCAATCCAAAAGGAGAACTGATTCAGGAACATGCCAAAACAAGCATATTGTCGTAAGTATAAAGCATACTTTAGTGGGTTCTTTTGTATCCACCTGAGATTTAATTTGCTTAAGGCTGTACAGGCTGCTATGTCCTCACTTGATTTTTTCAGAGTTGTTTTTGAACCCTAGTGCTGTTCTGTTGATTTTGATCTCTCCTCAGACCACATCTTTCCTCTGCCCCCATTTCTCCTTGCACTGTGTGTTTTATCCTCCCCCTCTTAGCCATGCGTGCTCTGTTTTCCCTCCAAAGGTACGGGCGTCTGTGCGATGGCGTCGATCGTGTTTTCCCCCCGATCAGCCGCTGTGATGTCTCTGAGCCATGCTTCTCCGAGCCATTCGGAGGGGTCGGACGCTGCGAGGACCAGGAGGGGTGTGGAGGGGAGTCCGTCTGATTGTAGTACCATTAGCTGGGACTCGTGCAGTCAAGCTACCCGTGCGAGTTCACGAGCACATGTTTCAGGAAAGGCAGACAGGCATGCCGATGGCTGCTGTGCACTGCGCAGGCAAGCTTCTGATGCTCTGTGGTACTAGGCCGTCAAATGTGATCAGACACGTGTACGTGGAGGTGGCTGCTGTGTAAGAACACAAACAAACCCATACACACAAGGATAAAAAACATTGTCTGAAAATGTCACTTGACTTTCAGGTTGACTTTACATCCATGGCTTCAGAACCATAATTTTACTCCATTTTAATGAGGTTACAAGTCTTTTGCGTATATTTGTTTTTCAATTAAATATGCAAGCTAATGCCCTTTACTGTTTTCTTGCTACTTTACCATAGTCGAAAGTAACAGTTCATTTGTGCCAGACCCCCATTTTTAGGTTAGGAGGTGGGAGGTGCTTTATTTTAATAATATATAGTTATTACTTTGCAAAAAATAAATAAACTTTAACAAAGCACTACTGTAGCAGAACAGACATAATATTCATTATATATTTATGTTAATGAAAATGATTCCTAAATCATTTTCGTTTTTTCAGGAGTTTCATGGCACGCTCAATGCCAGCTTGTGCTGTATGCCCAGATATTACAAAAACCACAGCCTCAGTTGGTATGGAAACTCTATTTGCCATTTGCACATGGTAGCCTGAAATGTGGGTTTTCGCCAGCATATCTCATCTTGTGCTCCATGAGGCATACGGACAGGTGTAAGCAAAGCTCAGAGTCAGAGCACAGGGTAAGGCATTTATCAGGTACCCAAGAGGCAGTCTTGGGGTCAGGGGCCTTGCTTTCGGTCACTTTAGCCAGGCACAGGATTTGAACCAACAACCCACAGAGCCAATGAATATATCCACAGCATGCATTAAACGGTGTTACTTTAAGGTAAACATGAGGAGAAACCCTGACTAAAAATGAATTTGTGAATCAGTATCACCTCATATCTGCACAGTAGCACTGCACAGTCACACAGTGGAAGTTAAGCCAAGTATTACACACACATTTCCCTGGCTAATTCAAGGGAAACTCAGGATTTGATAGACTTTCACATTTCAATTCCAATTCAGATCAGATGTTCGCCTCCGTTATCATGCTTCTGCACTGCAGAAAATGAGTACCTCTAAGTGTCATTCAAGAATTGCTTTCTGCATTTAAATGACATCATGTTACCTGGGTGATATTTTTACTTCGTAGCAGTGACACTGACATTTCGCCTGTATTTCAAATTTATTTTATATATATACCTATTTATCAAGCCTAGCTCAGAAATGTTGCTTTATATGTTTGATTTAATGATGCAATGATTATGACATATATGAAGCATATGCTTTTTCAAAGAGATTGTGACCATGAATGTGAGCCAGTAGTGTTCACTGTGTTTTAAAGAATTTAAGCTGATTAGCACATGCAGTTAATTAGGGAAGAGGCAGTATTTAAACTAGAACTAGTGTGTAGTTTTATTGAGGATATGGAGACTTTGGCTGACTGCGGAAGTAACAGCAGGGACTAACTGTGATGTGTAAAACCACTTCTCAAAATTTTCTCACGCCATTTTTAAAAATTGGTCATGTTGCCCTAGGATAGCAATTGCAGGTTTTTTTTTTTTGGTTTTTTTTTTTAGTGTAAGCACATACATACCAGCTTCTGATGAACAGGCAAAGCTCTCTGAGCAAGTGGTCACTTTAATCAAACAAGTGCCAGGTTGCAGCAATATCCTGCAAGCCCCACTAGTCTTGTGAGAAATGACTGTCCATCCATGAACTATTTGAATGACTTTGTCAGAGTCAAATGACTCTCAGATAAAATTAACAGAAATCATCGAATTGCATGAAATGTGAAATGTGGAACTTTTTCAAAGTTCAATAGAAGTTCATGCTAATGTTATGTTAGGCAGTTTTCCCTTTGACACTTGAACACTAGGGGGCATTACACTTGGTTTACGTGTGTATTCATGTCTTGTGTGTTCAGAATAATTGTGAGCGTATAAAATGTTTGAGAATTAGTCATGCAAATTAATTTCCACATTATTTTCTGAAATGTACTTATTTAAATGGGATTTGATTACCATTTATTCATTGCTTTTATCATATTGATACCAGACCATGATTCTTTGCAAAGTAGCTAAGCAGTTGTGTTGTGCTTTAAATCAAGAACAGGACTGTGTCTTTAGAAATACATACACATTTTCTTTATTTTTTTCTGTGTTGTGTATTAGTGACTTACAACTCTGACCAGGATAGGCGGTTAGAAGCTGGATGAATGTTCATTAGTGAAACCTTACTGAACATATCCAGCTCTGATAATTTCAATTTCTGCATAGCCTGTCATCGTAATAGTTTATTATTATACTGCAGCTGTAAAACGCCATTTTCTTTCTGCGAAAGATCAGTAAAACAGAAACAACCTAGATGAATCATGTGCATAACAGACCATATATTGTGCTCTATTTTTTAATTGTCATTTATTTGTATTGTTATTTGCTTCAATAAATATAAGCAATAACAGGATGATTATTTCAAGGTGACATGGTGTCCCTGTACTCACAAATAGTCATTTAAAATGATGAACTTTCTAGGCAGATTGTAAGCATATGACCATTACTTACTCCTCTGCTGAGTTAATATACATTAGTTTTAGCACTAATATTTTGCCAAGATCACAGTAGGTAATTATAATATATAGCAAAAATGTATATTAAATGAAAAAAAAATCAAAATAGTATTGTACATAAACTACTTCCAGCATGACAATATGCCATGTCACGAAGCATGTGCAAGTCATCTCAGACTGGTTCCATGAACATGACAATGAGTTCAGTGCATTAGTACTGGGATGAGTAAGCCCAAACACATGAGACATACAAGTCAAAGGAGACCTCTCAGGAATTAGCAACTGGTTCATGTAACTTCAATTTGACCTGAGCTATGCAGATAACCTACAGATAGCCTTTTCAAAATAATGACTAGGAGAAATAGTTAAAACATATTAAATTAATGAGCACTATACAATATACAGTGTCATGACTTTTCCAGGATAAAATTAATAATGTGGATAAAATAATCTGGAAAAAAATTTCATTTTAAGACAAAACTATGCACATATACTATAGCGGAAATTATCACCATACAAACTCAGGGATAAAACAGTTTTTCAACCTCAGGTAAACAATAAAAGGATAATAATGTGGGACAGAAATATGGAACTGAAGGAGGACTAATTTTCATAACAGCTTTTCTTCTTGGCACATAACACGTCTCTTCCGTATTCTGACTAGTCTTCATTTTCCTTTCTCCCTAAGATAGTCAGCTGCAATAAATACACATTAAGTAAGATTACCGTGGCTTTGAAATGAAAGCAGCAAAATCACATCGCATGTTCTTACACAATGATCACAAAAACTGTGTGTTGTTGCTCTTCGTCATACCCAGCTTCTCGACGGCTTCAACACAAACACTAGGATACATGTTTTCATTGTAGGTGGCCACAATGATGTACAATGCTGTCTTCACAAGTATAAGACCATGTCCATTCTAAGGAGAAAGACAGAGAATGATGTAAAATGTGCAAATGTTTATTTTATTTATTTATTTTTTTGCTATAGCCTATATATTTATACACATTTTAAAAATGAATACAAACAGATTTAGAGTACACCGAATTCTGGTCAGCCCTGACACATGTGTAGGATTTGTCCTGAAAGCAGAAGCTCCTTTCTCTGGTGACTGCAGAATTCTTGAAACAGTTGAGGAACATTTGGACATGTGGAAGAATCTGGAGCAACACAAACATTCTGTAATCGATTAATTAGGAAAGAATTCTCCAAACAGGTTAAGTAGGAAATAACTTTTGCACTTGTGTCAATTCAGTAGGCCATACGTGTTTTCGTGGAAGAAATATTCTGCTTTGGACAAAGTACAGTGAAAACAATAAATTTAAAACTAAATAATAAAAGGATTAGCAAAAAGGGTTGTAATGGACGATACGTGCATTTATTCACACATTTTGGCATTGGTATTGATGTATTATACGTGTTAAATAATCTGTCAAATATAACAACGAAAATATTAAAATATTAATATTGCTCACATTTCCACACCTTTATATTAATTGCAGTCCCAATCAGCAACAGCATTAATACTGGGCTTTCGTAAAAAAAAATAAATAAAATGAATGCTACGTCTGTCCAGCAACCACATAACATAACAGATATGATAGAAGCACAGAAGTGAACTGCAGAGATACTTACATTAAACCCAGTCGACGCAGCGGCAACATTCACACTTTTTATATTCAAGATTGCAGCACTTTCTACGTGTTTTGTCTCTGTTAGACAGCCGTCAATAAGAAGTTGCAACTGATTCATGATAAATCAGTCACTGCTTGTTCAAAATTAGGAGCTTTGGTTTGCTTTCGGGAGAAAGCGAACCGTAAACCCCAGTTACCATAGCAACGAAACAAACGGTTCAGTCTAGTGGGAGGAGTTTCTTTCTGTGATTGACGCCTGCATGCATGTATGTATGCATGTATGTATGCATGCTTTAACTGGGACACGACTACTTTAACTGGCATGACTACATTTTGGTCCATTTGGGTCACAGAAACTTGCTAAAAATTCGGTTTTCACCGTAACCTTCATAAGCAGCTATTAAGGCAATAGCAGTTAGCATCTTATGTTTGCTTTTTTAATTTCAATATGATTTTGCACACTAACCTTTGAGAATTTTCATCTTCCAGATTATGTCAAACTATTAAGCGTAAAAATATAAAACACACACGGTTTTAGCATTTGAACCATCGGGTTTTATAAAGTACAAATTTGAAGTTGAGGTGGGTATGTACTTTGAATTGCAAGATAAAAAAACAATCACTGCTAAGCAAGAGGAACATAAAGGCGAGTCTAATCTTTTTCACGCTCAAAACGGATCATTGTGAAGACAGCAATCACATAAAACAGCGGGAGCTGGAGAGAGTTACATTTTCCATTTTAATAACAGGTCACGTGTAAGCGATACTGCTGTTTAATTACTAATCTACTAACTGGTGGTAGCATATTATGCTACATTCACATAGACAAAGATCAAGCAGGAACAAAACGCAAACGACAGGATATCTGGAAAGAATGAGTGGCAGTTTGGACTTCTATCTACTTTTGGAGGCAAAGTAGCACATCATTTTATGGTTTTTATTTAACCCATTCAACTCACTGAATGAATTTCACCATATACTTTTCTGAGATTCTGAACTTCATTGCACTTCATAGTTTACACATTATTAAGGTTAAAAGGCACAATGTTTAATAAAGTCAATGGTACGATTCACAGTAGATATCCGAGCCCTTCATAAATCACACGTACATTGAACATTTAAAAATGTAGTATTACAAGTAATTTAAAAAAAAAGTTCATCCAAGAGTGATAATACAAAAGGTCACATTAGTAATGCAAATTGTAGCATTCAAACTAGCGGTGGGTGGAATTAATCAAGTACAGCCAATTACTGGCTTGTTTAATGAGAAGACAGTTGATGAGAAAGCAGTGAAACCAGACAGGGACTGACAATGCAAATTAATTCCACCAATTTTACAATCATTACTCCCATCACTAAAGATTATACACCAGACAGCTTCTACAAAATGCTAACATGGGATCTTACTTGGTACAAAATTAGTAGATTATTTCATACATGTCAGTGTATGTCAAACGGTTAATTTTCCCGTTAGTGACGGAAGACAAGCAGCTGGAGGTCGGGTGATACATTAGACCATATTACCAAGTTTTAAAAAAAAAATAACGCAAGAATGGTCACAGTAATTCATATAAAAAAAATATCTAGGCATGCAACTGTATAACTGAACCATTTGATACTGCATGATTATCATGTACTTAGAATAATGTAAAAGGGATGAATAATTAAAATGTAATTTCATTCACAATCCTTTTGAGTAAACCTAACTGTTAATCCAATTATTATAGGAAAGGCAAATCACTATATTTCACAGGAATTTACGCAAGACATTTACCCGGCTTTACTTATCTTTCGGATTAATAATGGAAAAACAAGATGATTTAAGGCGTTCAGTCTGACGGCATGTAATTCCCTATGTAAAATTTACTAACAAAACAACGTAAAAAGTACAGAAGTGTGATCAGAAATGCAGTGCTTGTACAGCAAAACAGAAATCCTGAGACCTTCTCATGTCAGATCGTAAGATATAACTGCAGTAAAAATATGCTTTCCAAAAAATCTTCAGTTCCACATTGCTTTCCTTCATACAGTCCCTTCTGTTTCAAAAATATATATTCATGTTTTGAAGCCTTCATATGGAAACTGATTAGGAAAAAATGATCCAAGTAATATTTCTCAAAAAACCACAGGGAACACTGCAGGAGGGCACAGGGTACAGCCTTTGGGCATGCATGGTACCCAAAGGGAACACTGCAGGAGGGCACAGGGTACAGCCTTTGG
>JAACJT020000021.1:6501761-6525782 GCA_009936485.2 Gymnarchus niloticus | reverse complement strand
GCATGCATGGTACCCAAAGGGAGCACTGAGGAAGGACACAGGGTACAGCCTTTGGGCATGCATGGTACCCAAAGGGAGCACTGAGGAAGGACACAGGGTACAGCCTTTGGGCATGCATGGTACCCAAAGGGAACACTGCAGGAGGACACAGGGTATAGTCTTTGGGCATGCATGGTACCCAAAGGGAACACTGCAGGAAGACACAGGGTACAGTCTTTGGGCATACCTGATACCCAAACCATGCGTTCTAGTCAAACGTCACGTTTTCTGGTCAAACAGCTGCAGGTCCAGGCGGATCATAACCTCTCCAGTTGGAACCTCGTGCAGTAGCAGCCGACGGTTTGATGGGCCCTTGTTCTCAAACTCCTTCTTAATCGTCGCCACAGGAAGCTCTGTGCGACCTAAGAAATCTGTGGAAGAAAGATCCAAGGCACACACATTTGAAAATTCTGAAAAACCAAAACATGCGAGAAAAACTGAACATTGAATATGCAGTTCCCTAAAAGTGCACAGGTCAGAATGTATGCATTGAAACTGAACTAACCATCTGGGGAAAACTGGTTCTTCTCAAAGATGGTGATACACAGGACATCCTGATAGAGGTCCTTTATGAAGAACTGGCAGTTGAAGTTCCACTTTGGACTGAGCGTGTCCGTCAGAGTACGAGAGGAATAGCTTTGTACTCCCATTGACACCTCGCAATACGGGTTGTATTTCCCTGGCAGGAGGAGCGGGATGACATAAAATGTAATGGATTAGCAATTTTGAAAAACGAATTGCAGCTAGTGGATTTAACCATACTGAGAGAAGTTAAAAATGCCAATCAGACCCTACCACTGATTTTCGAAGCCTTCAACTCTGTAGCCTCCAGCACAGTGACCAGAAGACGCCCGATTCCACTGGTCTTTGTAGAACGAGCTGGAAGTGTGCAGGGACAGTATAGAAATGACAAGATGGAGCAAGGCTATGGATCAGAGTAAGAATGGCACGGAACCTTCTTTTACCTTAGCTAGACTAGGAAATGGGTTAACAAACATCGATATTTTCTAAGAGAAAAAAATCCAGGTGAGACAGGCTATTTATCAATGACACGATTAAATAGCGCTTTAACTTTGTACAAAAAAAAAATAAAAATCTTATTCTCAGCTATCAGCTAAACTAATCTCTGGTTTACCGAATTCAATAAATTGCCTTGGTATATGAGCATGGAAAGGTGCTAGATAAAGAAATGCAAGGTCCACCCCAGAGTAATGCCCCACTTTCGTTTCCAAGGCCTCGGAATTCAGGCCATTTGATTGTGGTTGATGCTCACATACACAGAGAGGAGAGTAACATAAGCTGCATGACACTGTGATCGCATAAGAGGAACTCTTCGGGCAAACGGCCAGACGGAAGCCCAGCAACAGCAAGCAGTAACAAGAGTACTACCATCATACTGAGAGGATACTATACTCACTTCTGATTAACAGGCAAACAGCTCTAGGATCTAATCAGAAACAACCAGGAAAAACTACAGCTCTAAAAAAAAATAATAATTGATTTTAAATGAAGATACAGCATTTTTCTTTTGAGGTCTGTATTGTTGTTCGTTCGTTGTACCGTGGGAGATACTGAATCTTAGATCCTCCCATGCTACATAGCATATCAGTCGATAAGCATTCATGCTTGTCATTTCTATAGTGATTGCAGTTGCGAGCACGGGTCACTAGCCCGAGGCTCGAGATTCATATACCGCAGCTATAAAACCGCTGACCCTTAGTGACTTGGGCCGAAGGTTCACATGCACAGCAAACTGACATGATTAGGAGCATTTCCTGGCTAATAAGTGTTAATTCAGTACGTTTCACTGCTTATTCAAGTGGTAAAGCTAGGGTTATTTATCAGAACCACCAGCACTGGCTAAGTGCGCCCGGCATTTCAGATACCAGCTTTTCTTTTATATCAGGCTTCTTAAAGAAACGAGGGATAAACAAGTTGAAGTTCCTCACCTTGATAGGACTTTTCTCTCTTTTTCTTTTCTGTGTCAATGAAATTATCCGACGCAGCTTTAATCTTCTGCATCCAAGCAGTCCTGGAAAAAAAAAAAAAAAAGAAAGACGGTTTGGAAACGTAAAGTAACTGAGTAGCAACGTGTGGAGTTACACATGCTTAGAAATATAAATGTGGTGATTTTATGAATTGAACAGAAGATGATCAAGATGACTGGTCTCCCCTCACCTTTCATTGATGTTTTCCGTCTTGAAGGTATAGATGCGGTCAATGTGAGAGATGTGAAAGACCGGGTCATCACAAGAGGGGTCGGCAGGATGCTTCGCCAGAACCTCATTCAGAAACACCGGCTGAGTTTAGAACAGACCAGAATAGAGTGAGAAGTTGGACGGACGGAAAAATGGACAGGAATACGTTTTATTGTTGAAGCTGGCTGCTACATGCATTAGGGAGAGGAGGAAGGAGAGAGAAGGACTGTTCACCGTTTTGTACATCTTGAACTGGGCATTAGATTTGGAGCTGAACAGCTTATCTCCTCCAGAGGAGGAGAACTGCTTGACAGCTTGGGTGAAAAGGAGGAAGTCATTGAAGAGGAACACGTGCAGCTCTTTGTTGCTCTTGGTCTTGCACAATTTGCCGCTATGCAGAAGCTTACGAGGACCCATGCAGTTGGTCAGGGAGTTGAAGGTCAAATTCTGTATGTGAAGATTAGTCATTTTTATTTTGGTGTTCGGGCAAATGACACCAAAGACTACTGGTAACCAGGTAACCATAACACACCTGCCACAATAAGATGGAGGCAGATTTAACCTTTCACCTTAGTACAGCAGGTCTAACCAAAATCAAGATCCGAGTATCTGGCTTTCACTAGCTCACAAACTACGCAGTTTTTGAACGCACTCCCACCTCGATCACACCTTCGCACTGCACGTGGGCTTGTATCCACTCCAGTCGCTCCGAATTCTCCTTCTCTCGAACACCCTCGTTGACTTGTAAGCAGAGCTCCTCTGCCTTCTCTAGGGCCTCCTGCAGGTGGCCATGGTCCACATGAGATTCTGGTGTGCTTTCCAGGATCTATCAAAGTCCCAAGAAACTCTCAGAAGACTGCACTTTTTCCCATACGGCAATCTATGTATGGGACCAATTTAGAAGGAAACTCACATTTTTGATAATGAGAGGATAGCGCGTGATCCTTTGCATAGGCTTGAGGAGGAAGCTGGACAACGGCATGCCCTTGC
The DNA here is from genome assembly GCA_009936485.2 of Gymnarchus niloticus. NCBI lineage: Eukaryota > Metazoa > Chordata > Actinopteri > Osteoglossiformes > Gymnarchidae > Gymnarchus > Gymnarchus niloticus. Next base: position 6,522,555 of record JAACJT020000021.1, on the reverse strand, counting down.
AGCGATAGTCTGTGGCGATTTTCTGTGGGAGAGGGAAGGATGTTTGACAAACTCTTCTACAGAAAGCACTGCTGGAGAACTGGGAGTCTATAATACACAGAGGAATTGGATATGGTGTTTCTTATTCGACCGATGCTCCTGTTCAAAGACGACGTGTGGCAAGGCAATTTGCTCTAATATGTATCCTGAATTTCAACCTGGGGATCAGTTGTTTGTTTCCTTCCATCCCTCCTCTCCCCATGTTATATTATATTACACCCTTCAGCTTTGGGTCTCATTCTGCTTTACCTTGAGGAAGATCTTGAAGTCGGGCTCCTGGTCAGTCTTCTGCTGCAGCAGGGCGGCGCCGTTAAGCTGACAGCTGCAGAACAGTACGTACGCCTGCATGGCGGACAGGTGGTAAGCCAGGATGTCGCCGATCATCTGCACCGGCGCCTTCTCCCCGATGGCCTGCTTCCGTGCCTGCAGGGCCCTGGCAGGGACACGCAAAGCGCCGAGTCAGCAGGCCTCGCACCCCTTCCATACTCCCCCGGCATTCCTGCTCTAGCAAATGACATGTACTCGCAGTTCCTGGAAGATAACCCCCCCCCCTGCCCATAACTTCTTTTTTCTTTTTTACCTTTAAGCGGTTGCTGCATGGTCACCGTTTAGCAGTATGCAAGTTTTACATTCGATTTGAAGTTGGTGCAACAACAGTCAACATCTTCTACAGATGACAATTCATATCACAGCATTATTTATTCATATCACAATATATATTATGCAGCTTTTATTATTTGCATGCTAGTGTCCAGTTTTATTGTATGCTTGTTTTGCACTGTTGTAGATTATCATTAAAGACTATAATTCAGCATTAGAATAGTAAGAATTTGTGCATCACGTATATTATCATTAAGCCGAAATATTATAATTCAGAATTTGTGCACCAAGATGTTCACTCCCTCTCAAGGCAGTTCAAATATATGAAACCGCCATTGAAATTGTTGAAAAATGAACGGCAATAAAATGAATCCATTAAAAAAAAAGACCCTGTGAAAATGTGGCAGTGCTTTAGATGTTACAGCTGGGCAGCGGGCAGCGGTTTCTCAAGAGCACGTACTTGAGCAGTGCGGTGTTGGACACAATTAGCTCATTCCAGTTGACAAAGATCATGTTCATCTCAGTGTCGGTCAGGCGGCCAGACTCAGCCATGGGCTTGTGAAAAACCTGGGAAGATAAAACAATAATAATGATAACTATGAGCACGGTAGCACTTAACCTTAGAGAGTTCATCACTGTATATGCCAGAGGGATAATTCATTGTAATAAGTAGGACATGAAATTTCAAAAAGCACACATATGCAAAAAGATAAAAAAAAACTTTTCCAAAGACTGTTTTTATCTGCAAATCAAGGCTGATAAATGCAGGACTTCCCAAGGCAGCAGATTTGCTACCTCACTTTCTGATTACAGTTGCTATCTGATACCTGCAGGGCCAGCTGAAGGTCCTCCACATAGCGCTCCTCTGTCTCGATGAGCTCATGGATGTAACCTTGACGCTTCCTCTCCAGCGGGCTCACGCTCTCCTGGCTCATCAGACCTCCACACCCTATGGAACAAGGATGGGTCATCAGCAGGTGCACCGAGGTCAGGAGGAACGTGGCTGGATGGCACGTGATGTCATCACGGTACGTATCCAGCCCAGGATCAAGCTCCGATCTGTTCGTCCCAACTTGACAATGGCCTTAAGCATCGCGGGGCCAGCAACAATGAATGCCAAGATGCTAAGGCATTCAGCCTCACCTGATGATGAAAATGTCAAAATGCAGTCACAGATTCCCACTGAGCTCTTTAAAAGATACTTTTAACAGGCAGACACACACACACACACACACACACACACACACACACACACACACACAAAACAGGATCACAAAGCCATGCAGAAAGAAAGTGTTACAGGAAGTGAAATATCCTCACATCCTAAAATAACACGCTGAACTCTGCAGGATATCAAAAAACAGAATTATTCCTCCATAAAATTTCCAAGACCTTTTCCCCTTTTCAAAAACGGAAAAGGTCACCATGGATAGCAGATGTTTCCGTGTGGTCATCAGTTTACTATTACTGGAACTCAACTCAAAGTTTGTCGCATAAAACTCTATTGTCAGCATCCATGACAGGCATATCTACACAAACTCACAGTGTCTACACAGCAAGAACTGAACCACATATAGCAAAATATTGAAATTAAGTTTTATTTTATATACATATTTATATGTGTACATGGGTTTATGTAGAAAGCTAATTTTAATTCACAATCAAAAGCACAACTTTAAACAAAAAATAAGACCCAATGGGCCAATAAAATATGTAATTAGTCACAGCCTCCTGAGATACTCAACAGCCTCGAATACCGCAGCATTTCTGTGGAAATACTATCATTTGTATATGCTTTACTGACAGAAGTTTTAGATATATTTGTGTCAGGTGGTACTATATCAAATCTAAACATAACCTGCGGTTTTGCTAGTTTTTGCCCACAGGTTAACAACTTTACTTTGACTGGTGTGGACAGAAGTTTATATGAATTGTGGTCAATTCATACCTGACACTCAAGCAATGACAAGCTCAGACAAAAGGATTGTAAATACAGAATATACTTCACATGACAAAACAGACACTGCAATATACAATTTCAGATGGCAGAAAGTATCAAAAAAAGACTGTTAGTTGGCCTACATTTGTGCTTCCATAGGTTTATACAAGTCATTAATGTTTGCATTCATTTTTTAAGTGCAGTGGCCGTAACACAATGCAATATATAGTTGGCAGCATCTCATCTTAGATGAAAATGATATGCAAGGTATAATCTCCTGAACAAATCGCAAAAAACTGAATACAGGGCAGTTGTTTTTGAATAGTAGTTTTAAATGATCGAAAATGAAAACTTAACTTGTGTTAGAGATCTAAAATCATCATTAGAAGTCACATTGCAGGATGAAGGCAATGCAGGCTTTCAAGTGATTTGGCAGTCATTAGCAACGTTAGAATGTATAAACTTTCGGTTAACAACAGGGCTAAATAAAATAAGTCATATTGTCAAAATTTTGCATTGTTGGCAGTTACAAGACATGCTCAGGTTACAGCAACATCGCGATGAGAGACCTTTATTCATACAGTGAAATAGTTATAAAATGAAACACTTAAAAAAACAATACACTACCAGATTTTAACAGAAAAATGGTCATTTTCCAAACCCTAACCCCCACCCCCCCAAACACACACACACACACAGCAAAACTGGTGACATCTTTTAAAAAGCAATTTACATCAAACTTTCGTCGTCTACGTGAGTTTTTTTTTTTTTTGGGCTGTAGACCCACACTGGACAAAATCAACGGAGCAAACAAAGGCGAGATCAAGTCCATCTCTGCTTCATCCATCTCAGGAGTTAAAAACCAAGAGAGAACAGGATGCAGACAGAAGAAAAAGCCAGAGAAAGACACACTGAACCTTTGCTAGGATGATTCAAAGTATGTAAATATCTAGATCAGCTGGACGAACTTTGCCGACAGGATGCCAATTCTCAGATGATCTCAATCTGCTTGCATCCTGCTAATTTCCTCAAGGGGGTAAGGAATTTGGCACAGAGCACGATGGATGTTTAGCACGGCCAATCGGAACAGCCCAAAACAAGGTTTATGGGTAAAAATCACTGAGCTGAAAAGCCCTATCCAATGGGTGAGTGGGCCGTCACTCGGCAGGGTGGTGGGAAAGGGCGGGGGGGGTCTTGTTGTTGTCCCGTGGCCTACGTAAATCTGGGTCTCTGAGAGGTGCGAAGGAGGAGAGGAGGAAACCCTACCATCCTACAGAGAAACAGAGATGAGGGGAGAGGAAGAGGAGAAACCAAATGATAGAGAACAAGGCAGCAAAGATGGATGATGGATGGAGAGAGATGAAAGAAATTAAGTTGGCTGGGAACTAAGCACCTATAACGCTAAAAGATTCGTGATAGTCTCTTCAGAAGAAATGTGCGAATACATATAGGTTTTTCCTCTATGACCCCAAGCATATTCATACCTATTAAAATATTACTACCCAAGCTAACCAGAAATTAAATGGGTTTATAAATGTGATTAAGCGCATAGAATAAGGCCCTTTAACGTATCCACTGCCTTTAAAATATTTGCTGCCATGCTCCAGAAGCTTTAAAAACATGCGTAATTCACTGACAGATCCCTAATCCATTAAAGAAATCCTTTTAAAGATGATGCACACTAGCATATTCTGTGGTATAAGCTTTTATATTTATTCAAATCACCCACACACACACACACACACACACACACACACACAGAAAATGTTGCGGTGGCAGAAATATTATTTTGGTTAAAAATAAGACTAAAACTTACATTTTCCAACATTACAAACTGGACTGCTGCTGTTCATTGTATTCTGTAGAAGTGAATACATGGATTGTTCATTTTGATGCTTCCTCACTAAAAACCAAATTTTACATTTGAAGTTTAAAAGCACTAGACCTCCCTGATTCTCAAATTCAGAGCAGCAGCAGACCAGTGGGGGTTTAACACTTTCCCTAATGGGTAGTTTAATAAAGTTTAAGCATAAAGTTCGATTTGAATTAATGTTCTTAGAAATCCCATGTGCATGTAGTGATGTCAGATTATCTTTACGATACCCCTTATTAGTTCTGGGCAGTTTGCGCTCTTAACTGATTTAAGATCAGCCATATGTCTTTTGCCCTTAGGCACTCGTATAAGAACTCATCCCTATTGAAAAGATCTGTGGCTGATAAAATATGACAAGAAATGAATCCCTTGATTATTCAACAAAACTGCTCTGTTTGAAGCACATTTTGCTCCTCTTCAGGAGTACCTGCACCTTTAAACTAAACCTTCGACAAGCCCACATCCTATCGAGTTCTTTTCAAAAACCTTACAAAACTAACTATATAACTAAATAAGATGTTAACATATAAGCCAGCTATGCATTTAAATGAGCAATTTTCTTTTTCAATTTCTTCCTATATTGATAACCAGTAACTGATTCCATCACCCAAGATGACAAACACTTCTTACCAGTTTTAAGCCAATACTCACATTGCTGACTGGTGTCAGAGTCGGTAGTCATTTTGACGTAGTTGGTGGGGATAAGCCCGGTAACTCCATTGATCTCTCCTCTCCACCAGTCTGGGTTATTCTTTTCCAAGACATTGATCAGCTGACCCTTGCAGAAGCTCATCTCGTCCTCGTTGACAGCCGTGTAGTCGTACATCGAAATGACCTGGCAGACTGGGCAACAGAAGACAGCAGGAAGGTAAGAGAAGATGGCCAAGAAAGGAGTTAAGAGGCTATTCCAGACCTGCTGTGGAAGCGCTCTGACTCGGCACAGGAGCTGGTGTGGACTTTCCACTGCTGAGACCCAGGAGCTTCACATGGGAGGCAGGAAACCAGCCCTTTTGACGCTTTTTACCTCTTGCCTGGAGCGAGGACATGAATTTAAAAAGTGACGATGCAGTATTCAGGGAATATCAATATTTCACACATGCAAAATTTACCGTGATTAATGAAAATACACGCATTTGTTATTCTAAATTTGACCAGAAAGAAACCACATGCTCCAGATTCCCAGTCTTAAGTGAGCATACTCACTTGCAGCTCCCCCAACCACCAACCCGTGGGATTTTTACTCAGGATGAGAATCAGCTGCCCGGGTGCGAGGCTCAGCTGCTCTGTCCCAGTAGCCGTGTATGCGGTCGACACCTGGGCGATCTCTGGCCACGCATGCAAGACAGGGGAGGAATAAGACTCACCCAGATACCCAGATAAAGCATGAGTATACTGAGCATGCTCTGTTGAACATTAATCTGGTCAATACTGGGTGATCTGCAGCACAAGGGGGCAGTAGTGAGCATCACCCTTTATTCTGCACATCTATCATCATGGCTTGTACAGAAGAGCGTACCAGGTTTCTTGCCAGAAACGCCAGGCCGGCCATTACCACCAGAGGTCTAGAAACATAAAGACGTGGATATCTTAGTATTCAGGTGGAGGTTACAAAAGTCAGTGATGTCACAATATTTCAGCAAGGGCCTTATCCCGTGCGAATCATACAACAGATGTCAACATTCAAGCCACGTGACAAAAAAAAAAAATAAAATACACAGAAGAGAAACAGCATGTTGCTACCTTGACACCACACACAGGTACGTTTTCACTCACGTCAGGCTCTCTGGGTTTGACGTAGTTGGAGGGGAAGACTCCGGTGCGGTCCCCAATGCTGCCCCTCCACCACTCCCCTTCCTGCTCCGTCACCAGGATAATGTCCCCTTGGCTGAAGACCAAGTCCCCTGGCTCTGGGCTCTCGTAAGTGTATAGGGCCACGTACTCTGATTGAACAGGACGCATTGGTTTGTAACCAGACCGCTCTCAATGGCCACTGAGGATTTCCGAATGTGTATAAATCAGTCTAATCTAATGTGAGATACAGTACATCCAGGCTTTAGAGTAAAACAAACACTTATTTTACAGCTGAGAACAGCAGCACAAGATTTGGTAATGTAGACTAACATAGGCAAAATGCATGTAAACAAATCAGGCATCATCCAGATTATAACTACAGAACACATGGAATGACAGACAAATTACTGCTCTATCCAGCTATACACCAGGAACTCGAACAGAACAGAACAGAACATACACTGCTCTATATCTGACGTTAACAGAAACTCCTACCTTCGAGCTGCGATGTCTCATTCGTTTCACCGCCATCTATGGACGCAGACGATGAACTAGCAACAAAGGAAAAATCGCGTTGCCTATTCATCCACGGATCAGTAATTGGGTTTAATAGAGGACAGTTTACAGAAAAACAGGTGTTGTTTCTTGCAGGTAAACATCCATATTCCTAATTAAACAACGCATCAAATACAGAGGAAATGCAATTTAAGTTGATTGATATTCTTTGGCAGAGCAGCGTTTCTTGAAATCAGTACCATCTGAGCTTATATGAGTGAATCCTTCTGTGGGGATTCACCCACAAACTGGCCACCATTACATGTGTGCCTATCTGAACATATCTGTTTCTCTAAGCTAAGTCAGCTTTGCCAGAGCTATACAACGGCCTACTGCAGAATCTATATCGAAACGAGGCACGGCTTACTCCGGTCTGACTTCTTCAGTCAGCAGGCTGACGTGGGTCCTAGGAAACCAGCCCTGGAGTCCATTCAGCTGACCCAGCCACCAATTATCCTGCTGCTCCAACACAGTGATCACATCATCCTTGGAGAAATTTAGGTGGCTGTCTGTCTTTGCTGTCCAAGAGCAGTGCGCTTGGGCCTGGAGGTTACAAACACCCTGAAACAGATCAGTACTAATCAGTCCTGACGGAATTCATTCATTCATTTATATAGCGCCTTTAACGAGGAAAACTGTCACAAAGTGCTTTACATAGTCCTAAGCCCAGGGTGCCTAGACAGTATGTCAAAGGTGACAGTGGCAAGGAAAAGCTCCCTCAGAAGGAAGAAACCTTGGGAAGAACCAGACTCAAAGGGGAAGGCCATCCTCCTCTGGCCGGCACCGAGCAGGACAGGTTCATTAATACAATCCGCAGCAATTACTGACATGTCCTGTTTTGTTGTTCCAGAGCGTAAATAAGGATATCCACAGTGAAATACACAGAATGTGTGTACTTTACTCTATTAGACCAGCTTTCTTTACAGGAATTAAGTTTAATGGTCTAATCATCGGCTCATTAAATGTATGCCTCACAGTTACAGCTCTTATTTTTGACTCAATAATAGATCTAGCAACTAATTTTAACTAACCTATCTGTTCACTTGTGCTGGTAGAATAAATTAGCAAAGACAAACAGGTTTTCCCCTTTACTAAATTCACAATATTAGGGCTGAGTGTACCAATTTAATTACTGAGTTAATTAAGCAGGAGTGAGCTTATTATTCAGCTTAATCACATACAAATTAATCAAGAAATGAATGTTGAAACTCCTGACAGTTCGACCCAGTTGCAAAGACACAGTTTCCCTGTGTATGGTGTCCCTGCATTCATTTGCCGTTGAGCCCGGCAGGTTTGACGCGGCTAGCCGGCAGCACCCAGACGTTTCTCACAACCTGTCTTTGCTCCTCGGGGGCCACAAGCAGTGTGTGAGTCGGCGTGAAGGCAGAGCTCGGGCCGGAATCTGCAGCCTCTGTTTCCACTCTGCGGGAAGACGAGAAGTCTGTAACGCACCCAGCAGTTAAGAACGGTGGGCGGCAGGTAACCCAATGCCGGGAGCACGACTCACTGCATTTATCTGTCGATGTACTGCAAACTCATTCCAGGAATACCAAGACACTAGCAGCTAATGGCCAACATCCTCAAGCAAACTTGCAGAATTTCTCGGGTAAAAATACTCAAATTTATGATACAATAAAATGCTTTAAAGAATCGGAAACATAACTCAAAATGATGAACGATGGCAATGTAGAATGCTTATGATGAATATATTAACATCACAATATTAACGTTTGAATGGTTTTAATCCTACATAAATGACAATACATGTTTGTTCATCATCGCTTCTATGAATGATAAAGAGCAATTTTTTCAATCAGGTCACCAAGAAACCAGAGTGACCATAAAATTTAGAAGCAAAACGGTGGATGACTCGGGCCAGGAAGCGAACAGAGTGAGCGGAAACGTACTCAGTTTGCACAGTCTGAGGGGCTGAGATCTGCTCAATGGATGAGGGTCCCTCCCTCTCAGGCCGTCTCTCCACATAGGTCTCTGGGAACCACCCGGTCTTACCCCGGCACCTGCCATAGAGCCAGCCTTGCTCCCCCTCCGTTGATTCGTCCACCTAGTGGGGGAGACGGAAAGTGAATAAATAACCTACTACCATGTAGGTCAGCTTCAAAGTTACTGACCATAGAGGGGTTCTGAAAAAAAGTACACAAAACTATACAACAGTCCCAAAGGAAAAGGCCAGAATAAGGCCCACCTTTCTATATTTGACAATGCTGATGGTCTTTGCTGATAAGCCACTGGCCAGTGGTGGGTGAGACTACCCTGAACTAACCAATCAATGCTGGGGCTAAATGAGGCTCAAGACCCGGAGTCCCATCACTATCATGTACCTCTATGAGGTCATCGGCTTCAAACGTTAGCTCATCGACGGTCCGTGCCGCAAAGGGGTAGAGAGCTCTACATGTAGTCAAAGTCTGAGGGGCCAGATGTGGAGAAGCAGGGGGTCGCAGAACACCTGGAAGGAACGATTAAGCCACCATTTCATTATGACAAGATCAGCTACTGTAGTACCCTTTTGGCTACATCCAGGTACTAAAGACAAACTGCACCATCCATCCATCCATCCATCCATCTTCTAACAGCTTATCGTGGTCAGGGTTATGGGGTGCCTGGAGCCTATCCCAGGCAGCATAGCCCAGCATATGCTGGGGTACACCCTGAACTGGGTGCCAGACTAACTACACCACTGCAAGTTTACTTCTGGCTGATAAAATGTCTGTGCCATTGTACAATGCACACTCTAAACAATTCAGAAAAGCACTTTTACAAGATGGTCTCCACTCCCCAATTAAAGTGGGAGAGCATCATCCTCATCCCAGCTTTAGTTCCAGGGTACGTAAAGAACACGTCAGGAAGGCTGAGATTGGGAATTTGTTAGCTCAGGTTTTGGTGGCTTAACTCTCCCTTCTTTATTAACCTGGTGTATTCCGGACAAACATCTTCACGCAAACCTTTTCACAATACCGCTCTTTCACCTTTTTCTTCCTTGTGTGTTGCTGTGTCGTTCTGCCGCTGCCATCCAGCTGTTTCCTCTCCTGTTCCTGCAGAGGCTCCACCCATCTGCTGCTTTTGCCACTCTTCTTCCGGTCTCCGTTCCTCCTCCTCCTCCTCCTCCTTCGCCCCCCTCTTCGCGTCCCCCTGTTCCCTCGTCTCCAAGGCCCAGCAGTTACCCTCCGCCAGCCCCCAGGCTCCTCGCTGCTGATCTTGGAGCTCCTGCTGCTCCTCCGCCCGGAGTCTGGCCTCCCGCTCCTCCTTTAGGCGCCGCTGGCGAGTCTCCTCGTCTTGCTGGAGTTTCTCCTGCCACTGCCGTTCCTTCTCCATCTTAGACCGTCTGTGTGTGATTTCGTCAATAGCTCAACTACCTTGCTAATAACCGGCATTTCCATTCATTTCTGACTGATCAGCCTTGTTCTACGCAGCAATGTCTACAGCTTGTACTCATGAGGACTAATAGAATCTTTTATCTAAGCGTGACCGAACAAATGTTTAAAGCTGTGACAGCACCGTCCCCCAAAATAGTGCACAGTGAATTTAAGGCGGCCAGCAGGTCACCTGACCGCCTCCTCTTCCTCCTTCCGCTTCTCAATAATCTGTTCGTGGTGCCTCTGCAGCTCCCAGAGTTTGCTCTGCTTGATGCTGAAGAGTTTGTCCAAGGCCGACTGCTGTGTCCTCTGGCTCTCTCGCAGCTCCTGAGATGATAAGAACATGGCCTTCAGCACGCGACTGCCTGTCGGAGGCACACCGAGGGTCTGTACATGATCTCCGTTAGCCAAACTTGAGAGAGGCAGGCCTACAGCCTCGGGGGAACACCGGGCATTTATGTTCAGTTGAAAAAGGCAACCATATCATAATTGTAATTAAACGCACACATTAGATACAGAACGTGATAATCCTAATTACCGAAAATCCATTCATTGTCAGATCATTATCAACTAACCCGTTTTATGTAGTCCAACTAAAAATCTCAATACGCATGTGATCACTATTTACTATAATCATTCACATTTCACTCACTCAGACTTACTATAATCACACTTGCATATTTATGCAGAGGAGACTGCGACTACTAAGGAATGGACAGCTTTTCCACAGTGTGGTTTTTGACCAATGTCCAACTTTTAGCATGCGGGTAAGTGTGGGAAAACAAGTTAGGGTGACCTTAATGAGGATGAAGAGATTGCTAAGACAGCCCAGCAAAGACAGAAGACCTTGCAACACGCAGTCATCCATATCGTCAGACTGCAGAGGAAGCCAGGGAAGGAGAGAAGGAGAGAGAGAGATAAAGATAGAGAAAGGCCACTAGCAGAAAGTTAAAAAGAGAAAAGGAAAAGAACAGAAACTTTAGCATTTCCACATTTGGCATCACACGCCGTTTACAGTTAATCTGTTAGTTTATAACGAGACCCTCTTCTGTTAACGTGGTGGTCCGCTTCTACATACATTCAGTAATGGAGCCAACAGTCTGAGACGTACGATGTGGTGAAAGCAGAATATCAGGTCAGACAGCATTGTTTCCTGACCTACATAGCTTTGCATTTCAGCCAACGCTACAGCGTACCTTGAGAACTGTTCACCTGGAGGCGGCTATACTACATAAACTGTCAGGAAGAAGATGCCACGTTCCTTCACGGATATTAAAACCATGTGCTCCTCACGTCATTAGTTATACATCTCCAGAAATTACCAGCCATAATAAACAGGAGTCTCAATTTCAGAGCAAACTAGCATTTCCAACAACCACCGGCAGTCAAAATCCCTCTTAGACAAACTATATTTATGCAGTACAGAATAAGGAAATTGATTTCAACCTATGGCCACCAATGAAAATAGGTTAAAAAAAATATAATATATATTAGACTGTTAAAAAACTCATATGCAAATTATGGGGGAAAAAAAAAAAATATTTGCACACAGCTAGAAAGATATGACATTACGTTTGGAGGCATACCTTGATGGTCTTGTTATAATCATCCATCTCCAGAAGCTTGGCTGACGTCTCCTTCTCCAGGGCATCCAGCTGCTCCTTCAGTTTCCGACAGGTCAAGTCTTTTTCATTCACACTTTTCTTTAACGTTGCCATTGACGATACTACGGAAGGGGGAAGAAAAAAAAAATAAGAAAATTATTTTAAAATAGCCAAGGGAGCAAACTTTTACGAGGACCTTTTAACGTAACCAATGCAGCGTGCACTAACATTACGGTCAGAAAGACAGAGATGAGGAGACATCTGATTTAAAAAGAGCACTCTTACTAGGGAGGTTATCAAAGCTCAAGTTGTTCAGTTTGTCCTTTAGCCTATGATGTTCCAGCACCAGCAGAGAAAGCTTCTTCTGATAGTCCTGGAAATAGAGATAAAACAGACCTCAGTCCTGAGGTGTTTAAAATCCATTCATAATTCAGCAGGCATTAAGTCTGAAGACCTCAGCAGGGATGCTACACCCAGACTACCTAGGAACCACATTCAAAATACAAATAAAGGGAAACGGCTCTTAGCACAAGGTCTAACAATTCAAACAGAAGGACTTAAACATCCCTTATGTACAAACTACGAGTGAAATAGAACCACAAAATCAGATTCGGGATGCTATTTATTTTTACCTTCAGGTGTGCCAGTCTCCACAAGTATCATCATCAGCAAGGTACACAAGATAAAGGACCTTCCAGCGTCCAAATACAGATGGGAATTCACTACTCGGAATACGGTGTAGCATTAACTGTCCGTAACTACTATACGTGCAGCATGATGGCACAGTGGGTGGCAATGCCACCTCACGCCTCCTGGGTTGAGGGTTCAAATCGTGCCCCTGCTCCAGGTACGTGAAGTTAAAAAAAAATGCACGGATACTGTTTTAACTTGGGCTGAGCCCAATTAGCAAAGCGGGTGCTAAATATTTGTCTTCCCCTTCACTGAGAAGGGTAGTACATTAAAAATAATAAGACCGATTTGAGCGACTCAACCTCAAACTGCTTCTGTAAGGTGTCAATCTCCATGATGTGGTAATCCCGTTTTTGGTTGACCAGGTCCAGCTCGGCTTTCTGGATCTTCTTCTTACTCTGTGCGTCCCGGAGGCGATCTGAGATTTGCTTGTGCTTGTCTCCCTGTTACAGAATGAAATGTGCAAAGCATAAGCACTTGCTCATGGGACCCCAAACGTCCAAGTACCCTCCTTCGATTCTGACAGTGTCTTGCTTTTAAGTGAATTATACTTGATACTACAAAACTGTAAACATGGCATGCCGATGGCTCAAGGTATGGGATGTCATTGATTAAAATTGCAGCACAATTTTTAACACACATTTTTTAAGTGACCTGCTAAAATACCCTTAATCTCAACCGGAATAAGTGGCTAGACGATGGATGGATATGCTAAGCTCTCAGAAGTGCAAACGGTTCCTGGAGATAAATAGGTCAAACGCATCAATGCGAGATCCTCCTCACCACAGCTTCCAGCTCCATCTCTAGGCTCCTCTTCTTGGCCTTCAGCCGCACGATGTCCTCCAGCTCCTGGTTCTTGCAGCTCAGTAGCTCCTGTCGTCTTCTCTGCTCCCACTCCTGCCTCCTCTGCCTCTCCAGCTCCAGCCTGGCTGCCTGGGGCCCGCCGGGGCACAGGAAAAACTTAATACTGTGCTACCATTTATTGGCCCAGACAGCAGCACACTGATCAATGATTTCAGATAAAAACATCCAAAATAAGAATAATCACATATACTTTACGTCATCGTATTATGAATTTAATGCTCATCTTTAGGATTTTTCCAATAGAAGTAAAGATTTATTTTTTTCAACTGAAATCCAAAGGCTACACATCAACAGGCATATTAAGTATCTGTAGGTTTATTGTGAGAACCAATTTGGACATGGTGCCCTAGGCTGCCTGGGATAGGTTCCAGGCCCCCTGGCAATCCTGAATAGATTGAAGTGGATTAGAAAATAGACGGATGGATGGAATTTGGACTATGTTGAAAACGAGTTCTCTACAGCCATTATTTTTCCCCTTATAATTGGGAAAATTTAGAAACTTGATTATATGTACTGCTGGAAATGTGCAAAGTTCATTATTCATTCATTTTATTATGCATGAGTTAACTGGCATCCTGCCCAGGATGAACTTTTGCCTTGTAACCGATGCTGTCTGGCATGGGCTCCCCCCCCCATCCTCTCCATGATAAAAAAAAAATGGAAGTTGGATGAATAGATGTTTAAGTCTCTGTTAACTGAATAAATAATATAACAACGAATGGCCATATAACAATTATATAATTATTTCTAGTCTTGTTCGATGATTTTTTTATTATACACATTTCTTAAATATGGAGGCAAAATATTGAGGACCTCCTGATTTAGAATTCAGGAACCAGAGCGAAGCTAGACAGCCTGTCTTGAACCCGTACAAAGCTCTGTCCTCACACACAACATGAAATGGTACATACACCATGGAAAGCGGCCCACTGTTCATGAATCACTATGAAATCACTGTAGGCTGTGTGGGAAGGAGTTGCTTGTTTTTATTAATATTCTTCGCTTCTTTGAAGCAAACCACACAGTAAACACGGGAGAAGCGAGTTTTGAGGATCTGACAGGCTCACTCTCCAGCCCTGGAGCCGTATCGTGTCGCACGTCACTCGCCTCCTTGCGAGCTAGCTCCTTCTGTTGTTCCTCCTCTTTCTGCCTCCCCAGCTCCCGCTGCCGCTCCAGGCGCTGCTCGTGCTCCACCTGCCTCCTCCTCTCCAGCTCGCGGGCCTCCTGCTCACGGCGATCCTGCTCCTCGCGGGCGTCGCGAGCCCGGCGCTCCTCGTCCCGCCGCTGCTGCTCCTGCAGGGCCTGCCGCCGCTTCTCTAGCTCTGCATTGCCCCGGTCGAAGTTCTCCTTGCGCTTGTCCTCGAACGTCACTGAGCCAATGAGAAGCCAGCGGCCATGAAGGCTCGGGCATGTCGCACACTTCGGTGTTGCTAACGTAATCAACGCCTGTGCCCATCGTAGGGGAATTCATAATCTGCAGTGCTTCATAAATACACTGAGTAGCAGACACAATGGATGAGTCAAATGAGGAACTGATTGGTCATTTGGGATACTCCCACCCACCATGGATTTTGAAGCTTCATTTAGCGCCGACATTGATTGGTTAGATCAGGATGCTCACACCCACAATGGGTTTTGAAGCCTCATTTGTCTCATTACTAGCAGACAACAAGCTCTGAAAGTACAGCGTGGTGGATTTACTACATGACAGCCGGGGCACCAATGAATTCACCAGTTGTTGTTCAGACTGACTTTCATCTAACAGCTTGGAAAACACAGAGGATCAGTGGCGTCGCCGAGTCATTCGGCTTTGATTATCGAGTTAGAGGTGGCACACCTACCGTTGTTCTTAGTTTTTGATGTTGCCTTTGACTCAAGGTCCTCAGAGCTTCCGATATAGACAGAAGGAAAGGTTCCATTTGACAGATCATTCAAGTTTCCACTCCTAAAAATTAAAAAAATACAAATCATGAAAAAAGCAATATTGAAAAATGATACAATTTTTGTACACTATTATTCATATACAGAAGACATGCCACGTACAAAATAAACTGCATTCAGCTACATATTAGAATTGTTTTAGGGTATAAAACATCGATCATTGGTTGTTTCAAGTCATTAAAAGTCAATTTGCATTTTGGTTGATGTTAAATTTCTCACATCAATACACCCTTACGCAAAAAATGTAAGATGGGTCGTTTCAGAGGAAAGACTAAATTTACATATGTAACAAAAAAATTAAAATCCCTTGCTGAATAAGGGACCATATTTGTCAATGAAACTGGTTCACTTCTCCCTTCAGGAGGATTTTATTGCAAAAGCATTACAAGGAACAGTTAGTGTGTGATAGCCTAGAGTTTCAAAAAGTTAGCATACCGGAACGAAGGCGGTACAAGGTCTAGAGGCAGGGTCAGGGGGAGGGGCTGTCCAATTTTGGCCATGTCCACCAGGTGCATGGCAAGGATGAACTCCTCCGCTTTCAGCTTCCCATCCTTATCCACATCTGCTAGGTTCCTGGAATGGACGCAAAACTTAACACTGATACCGCTCAGGCAACGAACGCCGCTTCACTGTTAGCAAAACCAAGCCCTGACTGCCAAACAAAACAAGAAGCTCTCAAATATTTGTCAGTTGTGGGACGCAAGTCTGTCACCGCCGTCGCAACTTGTTAATTATGCAACCTGTCACCAACAGCAGTGGTAGGCAGAGGCGGAAACAAAGCTCATACAGCAACAAGGATATGCAGCCACAATGCCAGGTCAATCAACTATGTTGATGAAGTGTTTGTGTGAAACCGAATGAAAAAGGACCGCTGGCACACTTACCAAATGTTGGCTAACTGTGTCTGCGTCAGCTGTGATGCTGTGAGAACATTCCTGACCTGTGGACCTACAAACCAAACACGACAGTCAGTGTGCATTAGAAACTTTGCCGATGGGGTAATGAATCGTCACAGGAGCAGAACCAGTTGTGACGAGGCTTACCCGAGAGGTAGCCAGTCATCTGCTTGTCCAGGCTATTGAACTGCTGCCGATATCGGAGCCGGGAAGACTGTGGCACGGCCCAGTCCGAACCACCTACTTTTGGAGAGCTGCTCACTGGGGAGTTTGTAGATGACGAGTTCGAGCTGAGGATACATTAGGTCAGCTGAATTTCAGACGTTTCCAACCAGAATAGCAAGAGGATACTTTTTGGGGAATTACCTGCTTGAACCAAGGTCTAGCAAAGACTGTGAATTAGTCATCTCGGCATTGTTAAACCCCAGTGGAGAAGAAGAGAACGAATTTGAGGTCGGAAGAGCTGCAAGTACAGACAGCACAAATGAGTGTAGGTCTCATAAACCTCTACAAGAGCAGAACGAGATTCTGAGCTTCAAGGAACTTTCACCATCTTGGCTGATGCTCCACAGTCAGGTATCTACTCTTGAGAAATGGTGGAAAATGAGGCAAGCAAATAATCTGGCTGTGACGGCGATGTTACTTACTGGCGTTGAAATTGGCGGTAGACGGCTGGAGAATACCAGCTGTCCCGTTTGGCAGAGGTTGTGAGCTAAGGGGAGGCGGCAGATTCAAAGGGAGGGGAGCCATCGCTGGCGGCATGGCACCCATGGGTGCCATAGAGGTTATAGAGGGAGCCGCTGGCATGGCTGGCATCACGGGCATGTTGGACATCAGCGGAAGGCTCGGCATTCCCATCCCTAGAAATTTATTTAATCGGAATCATTTATTTGAGCATGAATCCAAGCACGTCAAGATTCCTGCACACAAACTGCAAATTACCAATAGAGACGGCAGCAAATAACGCCAATTATCCAAATCTAAAATACCCACCTCAGAATAATCCTTATTTGGTTAATACATAAAAAGGATAAATGCACTGGCATTTAAAACGGTTGAACAAGTCATTTATTAAAAATTCCTTGTTTAATGCATTTCTGTTTTGAGCATCAGTCTGGAGAAACTGCTGCAATGCCAAATCGTAAGGATGTTATCAGAACAAGCCAGTCAATCTGAAGTTTTTGCTGAGCCCCTGCTCACAATCCCTGTGCCAGCTATCGACTATGTCTGGGACAGAAGGAACCCAGATGTAATACCGTTATACAACACTATGCTCAAAATTTGCTGATAACAGAGAGAAGAACAAGATTCACACCCAGGCACTGGGACTGAAATGTCATCGATGTTCCAAAGTCAATGTACCCAGCTCTCCAAATCTTCAGCTGCTGAGAAGTTGTATCAAAAATCATTCTTTATCAAAACTATTTTGCCAGCATAAAATACAGAATCACAGAAGACTGGGCCAATTCTTTCCCCAATGCAATTTGGCTGTCCCACTGACTGTCACAAAGCCCAGGGAAGGACCTCACCCAAACAGGTTTCTTACACCAAGTCCCTGTCACTCGGATGCGGGAAAAAAATCAAACGTTAAATTGGGAGCAGGTATCACAGCAGCGGCGACCTCAGGCGTGACAATATACCGAAGTTCGATGCCGTCACGGGAGCTTGCTTCATAATGATGGGCAGTGCGGAGGGGAGGTTCTGGCCTTGCAGCTTCAGCTTGATCAGCTTCATGGCGATGGAGAACTCCAGCCTGTCCATCTTCCCATCCTTGGTCAGGTCCGCGAGAGTCCTGGGACAGAAACATTAAGCCATGTCTTGCGCTTCCCTCCCATGACGCTCAGGGAGAACGGAATTTTGTCACAACCATCATATCCAACTCATTATAATTGCAAAATGTTTAATTGTTGCCATTTCAGCCTCATCTGATGTGCCCAGTTTAGATAAACAAAGGGAATTTCCACACAAAAAAATGCATCGCTCGTGTGTTGTGAAGCGGCTTAAAGCATAACAACATTTCACCTGAAATGTCATCCCTCGTCTCAATTTACTAGCGGAAAAATATGAACCTCAGCATTTTAAAATAACTTGCTTTCTCGGAGAATTCATACTCGATGGCAGATTTACTTATTTTTTTAAACATTCAACAAAACCCTCAGGGATTTTTTTTCCAATTAAGACAAGCAAGAGACTGTAATTGATCTGTGCCAACTTCAACATTAGAATACCATGTGTAATCTAAATGGATTAATTGATAATGGTTTTAGACTAAAGAAAAAGCAATAAAAACGTAGCTGAGGACTGAGTCAGGTGATCATCTGATGTTTGTAGGTTACAGGATCAGACGGCACCTCAGGATCCAGGACTGAGGAGTATAAGGGAGGCTCACCATATTTCAGTCAGTACCGAGGCAGGAAGGCCAGATTGCTGGAAGAACCTGCGGGCCAAATCTCCTACACGAAAGGGGACATTCAAGCGTCAGAAATTCACAGGCACTTCCACGTCCTCTCAGACTTCGCCCAGTGAACTGCCATGAGCTGACGTCAAATGAAGAGAGGCAAGGCTAACAACCTTGGTCAAATTTATACCTCCATTACTACATATTTGCTACTCACATCAGACAGAAGCTGCCCCGTCAGGCACATCACGCAAGACAGAGACACGACGACCTACACGGAAAGCTCAGGGTGTTGTGGTGTACCAAAAAACAGCGGCAAGGAACACTAATCCATACCCCCTCACTCCAGACGAGGAGAATGTGACGAGCCAGTCGCTTTCCAAATCACAATTCACTGCAGTATTGGATATCGGCTTTGACGATCTTAAGACTAATCTTATTTAATCTAATTTTCGAAATGTTCGTCCCCTTCACAGTTCTGGGTGACATGGTACAGTGCAAACCAGAAACAAACAGGAGTCAAACTCGTTGATTTAGGATGAAGGGGGGCCCAACAGCTTAGCAACAGACTAAGCGAACAAACAGGCAGACACGCAGAGGCATAAGGAAGAAGAACTAGCTACACGAAAGTTAACAAGATGTCCGTGCGAGGATTTGAGGGAACGTAGGGAAACTATTGAAGGTGGAGGTGAGTTCACGCAGGGCAGAATCCTGGAGAGGTTGAGGCTAGAGGAGTAGAATTTAATATATTAAACACACAAGGGGCTTCTTCATCAGTTAGAAGAGCATACAAAAGGTCCCAGGCTTCTGGAGACTTCAGCAAGCAGGACGGAATTTGATCTAATTACGTCTCTGCCAAATCATCGATCTCCCGCGTCTCAATACCACGACAGCATGTCACAGGCGTCCCTCTGAACCAATTATACGGTGCCTGCGAACCTTCATGCAAGTTCAACTGAAATCAGGGCCTTTTTCCCCCGTTATTAATTGCACCAGTGTGCATTATTTCAGATGGCAGAGCAGGGTCGCACAGTGGCTCTCTGCCCCACGCAAGGTATAAACGGAGGAAACAAGCGAATCGGCTCCCAAATGGGGATTTAATCATAGCGAAAGACAGACTAGGGTGAGGGGAAAAAAAAAATATTAAACTCAACATCCATAGATTATTCATTCGTGTCAGCTGAACGACCCCGCCTGGATGGAACCAAGGTTGTGTCCAATCCACACCATTTCCCCTAATACTCCACGCCAAACCTTATACGTTTAACTCAGCTGTGACTGCCACAGATCTGTGTTCCTCCTATTGAAATGAAACGGATCCAATAGTAAGGCGCGTTCAGGGCGACTTTACATACACTTAGAAAATGATGCTGTGAGCACAGAGCGTACTATTTGTTAGATAAGGGTAATCATACCACAGATTATGTACACCACTATTAAATGAAGGAACAGAATGTAAATCGTAAAAATGGTCCAGAACGCATTAATTCTAGGACACCATGGTATAGCTGTAACACAACTGTAGATGCGACCCGCCTCGTCGACCTGGCTGCTGTTAACGTTCAACATACACACCTGACACGTAACCCAGAACGGGCGAGAGGGTTTCAAACTGTTTGTCATGCTTGCCGCGCTCTTCTGAAGTGATGGCCCAAATACTGTGAGGACCTGGGGGGAGAGAGAGAGATAGAGAGAGAGAGGGTAAGAGGAAGAGGAGACCAGGCATGACAGAAGGAAAGAAGAAGAAGAAGAAGGGGAGAGTGAGAGAGCAGGCAGGAAGAAAGGAAGACAGGGAAAAGTAGCACTCAGCAAGAAATCACCACCAAAACAAACACCTCTTCAGGACTCATTTAGACATACCCAGAAAACACAAATAAACTCAGTTTATTTCTAAACGTGGTGCCTACAGGAAATACCACTAGGCTGTGACATCATATCCTGTATTTATCTGTTAACACAAACATTACTTAAAATCACAGAGACTTCAAAGACGAGAGAAAGCCTCTGCTATCTTTCAATACAAACTTGTATCATTTCCTGAATTTATTTTAAATGTACTACATAGTCACACAGGATCTGTTAATTAATGTTACCCACCCCATGCAAATGAATTTAGGTAGGCAAATTTTTCTGAAAGAGAGGAAGGGGGGGGGGGGGGGAGAAAAAAACCACCACCAAACCCAGAACATATTAAAACACCTTGACCCAAACCAATTACTCTAACCCATTCCAA
>JAACJT020000021.1:6489867-6501661 GCA_009936485.2 Gymnarchus niloticus | reverse complement strand
GGGAGGAGGGGGGGGGGGGGGTAGAGGGGGAGAGGGGGGGGGGGAGGAGGGAGGAGAGGGGGGGGGGGGGGGGGGGGAAAGGGAGGGGGGAAAGGGGGGGGGAGAACAAGGAAATGGGAAGATAGAGGAAGGGGAAACAAAGCTGGGGGAAGGGGGGGGGGGGGGCTGTGTTATTTGCTACAGGGCAGCCAGCAGTAGGCAGCACTCACGGTCTCCTGAGGCCCCTGGCGTTCCATGCTGCAGGAGAAACTGCTGGCCCTCATTCCACTGGCGATCCAGGAGCTGCTCGATGCTGGTGGCCACCGGGAGCACTGAACCGGCCCCATTGACTGTGGGACCGGGGGCAGCAGAAGCAGAGGAGTCGTAGCGGATGGTCAGACCACTCACAGGCGAGCTGAGAGACAGAGCGACAGCTGACTGAAGGCCTACAGCAGTCATTCAGCTGCAGCGATCAGTTTTAAAATGATGTACAGAATATTCTACTGTGGTAGACAAAGCAGCCATCATGTAGACCTGGCCTTGTGTTTCAAACAAACTAGTCTGACAGTTTAAAGGTACTTTAATGGTACAGATGTACTATTTTGTATTTAGAGAAAACGTGTTCTAAGAAAAACTAAGAAACTTAGAACACTTTGAATCAGTACTGGGGTGGTTGTTTAGGTTTATAAAGATACTAAATCACCCAGATATGTTGTGTGGCTATGGACAAACAATGTGACCAATGACAAAGTGAGACCAGCGAGGAGATGAACAGCACACATACTGAGGAGACAGGCTGGCCTTCGGCGATGTGCTCCTTCCCAGCTCCGCATCTACAACGTAAACAGAGGCTGAGGCAGGAGCCCATGTAAGGGGCCCAGGGTGGCCCTAAAAGCCACACACACACACACACACACACACACACACACACACGACTCGACAGGAGAGCACACTCCATCTCCTGAAGTCGAAGTAATGAATTGCATGTGCAGATGGACGACTCGCCTCCTAGGCTCAGGCAGCCAGTTGCATTATACTTCCAAACTTTCTCCCTCTCATTTTAACCCTTTCCAGCGCAGCCAAGCTGCATACCAGGCGTGATCCTGGTTCTGGATGCCATAGCAGTGGGGGAGGCAAGCAGAGTCCACCATGGTCAGCTCCTTCTGAGGGAGGAGGCTCAGAGAGAAGGCAGGTGCTGTGAGCTGCACAGGGACACTTTAACAGGAGTCCCTTCCCCCAGTCAGCCGGGAGACCCCTGACCTCCCTTTCAGACGGATGGCACAGAGCCATTATTTGCAAAATACCACAGCCCATCCCCCAGCTGTCCTTCTCCACCCCTCCCCCCCACACACACACGGCTGCGGAGTCGGCTGAAAAAAAATGGCTTTTAAAAAAAAAAAAAACTTCCTATTCACCACAGGCTGAGGAGGGAAGTCTGATTTCAGTTACAGTAGGGTGTCGGGACTCAGCATGCGCATGAGAGCGACATGACACCTGTGTCTGTCTGCAGCGTGTGGCCAGGAATGCGCAGTTGAAGCTGGCAGACACGGCCCCAGTCAGCCTGTACTCAATACTCTGTCCATGATGCACATATACTCTGGATACGTGTGGAAAAACACTCAGGCAATGTAACAAAAAGAACACGCATTAAAACATTACCGTTAAAGCCCACCATCAGCTCCACATACCTCAAACATTAATACTGCAGCCACATAATTATATACTTAGCCCATACACATGTAATTATGATGTGCTTGGCTGCCCTACTTCAATGTCTACATGCTTATTTATTGCAGCTGAGCCCAAACAGCAGATTTTCCCAGTGCTGTGTCTCTATCCGTCTCTATTGCCAATGTCACAGCCCACCTCACCTGCTGGGGTGCCTTCAGACCGGGCAAAGAGGGCAGTCATGGCAGAGCTGGGATTCAGGCGGTTTCCAAACATGTGGGGGGGTGCAAGGCTGAAGGAAAATCCAGGTAATGTGTTGGACTGTGGCGGGGGGGGGGGGGGGGGGGGGGGAGAGAAAAACCACCACCAAACACTGAAGCTATTAAAATCACTTGACCAATACCAATTACTCTAAGCATTTCCAAAACCTGAGAGTGACCAATATGACCTTCCTCTCACCTCAAAGCCAGTCAGTTACGGAACTGCAGAAATATCCTGGCACACACAAACACTGCCCTGCTCAAATATCCTCACACAGCCAGCTGATAACACAAGGTGCCAACATATTAGTTCACCTTAAAGCAGACACTATTCACTCATCTACAGCCATAGCAGCAAAGTCAATGACCATTCATACGTCATACACACTTCCTGCAAAGGCACACGCATAGTCAGACTTAAAACTGACCATAATCAGGCAGCACTGCACACAAGCCTCTTTGTGACAGAGAGTGCAGCCCTCAACAGAAGCATTTCTTCACCAAGTTCACTGCTAGATAAGATGTCAGCTTCTCTTCCTGAGGACGCCCCCTGCA
Source organism: Gymnarchus niloticus (assembly GCA_009936485.2). Taxonomy (NCBI): domain Eukaryota; kingdom Metazoa; phylum Chordata; class Actinopteri; order Osteoglossiformes; family Gymnarchidae; genus Gymnarchus; species Gymnarchus niloticus. The sequence continues at coordinate 6,499,199 of JAACJT020000021.1, read as the reverse complement.
TTTGCATATTAGACGGGACCTCCGTTACAACACAGTATTTTACCAGTTCCTCAGCACAGAAAACATCTATAGTACCACCTTTAAAAAGGCCAGGGGAGAATATCAAAACTGTTTCTCCAACGCACAATAAATAAAAATGTGAAAAAATGCCTCCACTCTTACGATACGGTGAATGAAGCCCGGTAGAAATTCTCAGTTACAAAAAAAAAAAATGCGAGGATTTGAAGGGAATGTAGGGATTCTCAAAAATTAATGTTCTGAAGGAGACATTAAAGGTCTGCTTCTGGAAATGTAAGCACAGCCTTGAAAACGAGACACCGGTGCTGAGCGTCCAGGCACAAATTCACACACTGCTCACTGACACCTGTTTGGTTGTATCCTGGGTAAGACTCTCCAGAGAGAAGTTGGCAGTTTACAGTAATTTTATTTTTAGCACCACCAGCAGTTTCATGGTGAGAAAAAGAGGACGCTATGATTAATTGAACACAGGAGGGGAGGAAAAAAATAAATACAAAAACTGATCATTTGTAATGATTCAAATAGTATTCTGGCATGGACTGGAGCCGTTCACACATAACGGTAATTAAAATGACAATCTCCCTGACACCTTCGCTAACGACGACCCAAATACAGGCTGCAAAATTAAGGCTCATTATAAAATAGCATCAGTTTAAGATTTAATGAATAATAAGTGATGAACAGAAATGCTGTCCATAAATGTTAGCCCCCCCCCCCCCCAATGATAGACAACCACTACCTGCTAAGGAGTAATCACTTCTATTACTCTATTTCATTTATTTTCAACAGGCATTACCCTAAGCAACTCAGCCTGCCCCGTTGCTAGAAAGATCCAGCCACAGAAATGAGCAGACCAGCTTCCGTCAAGCTGGCTGCAAGGACGTCTGCTCGGTACACTGTGCTCACAGCGCACATCCTCCAACCGTCCAGCGCTAGATCCTCTCAAAGCAGCCCAATGCTCCACCAAACAACCTGTCTCGACTACCTCCGGCATTCCTTTTGGCAAAGCGGACAGCATAATTTTACGCACTACAGCAGCTTCACAGCCCCCCCCAGCACCAGAGAAAACATACGGACAGCTACACGAAACTATCATCTCTCTCCTGTTAATAACACGGGAAAACATACAAACTATATTTGATTACAATGTCCAAAAGCCGTAACAAGTTAATTAAAGCCACTTCACTTTTCAATCAGGCTAACGTCACCAGAACAATACTGCTGGTTCCAAAGCCAAATGGAACCCCAGCACCAAGGAAGAAGCATTTTAGGGGGGCAGCTAACAATCTGCAGTGAGTATCGCTCCATGCTTCACTGTAGGTAAAGGCAGAATGCTACACACGCTAAATTTCCCTTTTCTGTCCTTGAGGCACTCTGGAAGGAGCACACAGCAGCCCCTGTGTACCTCCCTCCATCACGATCTCATGCATGCAAGCACACACGCACGCGTACTCTCTCCCGCACACTGGCACACTGTTCTTACCATTCATGGCTGCAGGTGGAGAGGAGAGCGCCGTCCCAGAGCTCCGCTCAGCTGGCTAGCTCGCAGTCATCTGCAATATACACACACAGACGCACGCGCACACACACGCACAGACGAACAGAGAGAAACATCCCGCCATTAATAATGCAAGGAGGGCAGAGCGCAGCTTACTCCAGCTTTTACGGAGAAAAAAAAGGAAGGAAGGAAGGAAGGAAGGGGGTTAGAAGAGAGAGTGGGAGGGAAAGAGAGAGGGAGAGTGCAGCAATGAGGAAGGGGAAGAAAGAGAGAGACCCCGCATCCTCACACAGCTTTCCAATCAGCAAACAGTACACTCCAGGGGGCCAGTGCCGTATCAACCGCTAAACATACAGAGACAGGAAGACGTGAGAGAGGTGGAAGGGGAACGAGAGGGAATGAGGGAACGAGACTGAAGAGTGCCACTGCATGGCTCAGCACCTCCATGTGTCTTAATTTCTCCATGATAAACAAGGAGCAAGAAAAACAAATTTATAACTACAATAGTGTGAAATAATGTGGAGGAACAGTATTCAAAAACAGTACACAATACACAGATGTAGTTCAGGGCTCTCACCACGCTGTTGTGCTCAAGATATTTAAACATGGTACAAGACATTTACCAGTAAAGTTAGCTCTTGATAATCCTCACTTGTAATTTAAGTTCCCACAATGATTATCCTTTTTTAAAAAAAACAAACAAAAAAAAAAAAAAACAAGGCAATATGAGCCAAGAAAGATAAAAGTAGGATTTGCTAAACTGAAGAAAAGTAAAATATGCAGACCTGGGCACAGGTGCTGTAAACAAACAGGACTAATGCCGCAACCTGCCCAAGTCTGGGCAGCGGGACTAATGCCCCAACCTGCCCAAGTCTCGGCAGCGGGACTAATGCCCCAACCTGCCCAAGTCTGGGCAGCGGGACTAATGCCGCCACCTGCCCAAGTCTCTGCAGCGGGACTAATGCCGCCACCTGCCCAAGTCTCTGCAGCATTTTCACCCGTTTTCTCATGACTGCTATCCAATCACATTTGCAGTATGCTATGCTGACAGAGCAGAAGGCCTAAGGCAGGGTATCCCTTGGATGGGACCACTGCCCAATTCAGTGCACCGACATAAAAAATATCATCCACACATGGACCGCATCCCTCCCTCAGACAAATACTGGAACACATAGGAATAACTGGCAATTCAAACAGTGGAGCACATGGGCATTTTTCAGAAATATCCATTTCGCTATTATGATAAAGGATTAAAGTACTTGGGTATCTTTGCCGTGGGTACAGAAACATAACATTTCTTGTGAGGGGTTCATCTGGCCAGTTCGTCACACACTGCACAAGACAACTGTGCACTGTTGTGCTCTTCTGAGAACGGCAGCAGTGACAGGCAATAGTCTGCAGCTTTTTAATAAAATTTGACAGCGTCTGTAAAATGATTCATGATTACTTCTGGCTTAGATATCTCAGATAAAATTTCAGCTTGAAAATAAAAAAATTCAAAACTAAAATCGATCCACGAGTATTGCTTCATGTTTCATATTACTTTAAGGGGGAAAAAAATCTTTGACACAGAACGTCAAAATAACCAATTTCAAACAAAATAATGGCAGAGACAGCAAGATGTGTTTATTTGGTTTCCCAAGTTATATCTTAAAAATGCAAGATATTAACGAGATGCTGGACTTATGTGACCTTTGAGGAGCTTGGCTGTTAATTAAGAGCCACATTGCACCACTCGTAATAGAAAAGCCAGGCTATGACGAGCATATTAATGAGACCGGCACAGTATGCCATTACCATCATGTTCTGTGGCAGTGTGTAGGATCTCCACAACTCTAAGCCGGCTGAAGCTTGAACTGTCACACAGAAAATCTCACGCAGCACAGCCAATCAACAGTGAACCGTATGTGTTAGGAAAAATAAACTGATCACCCCCAATTTAAATTCTTTCTTGACACCTGGCTAATGAATTTGCTATATGACAGACTAAGAGCCGGAGGAGACAGTTTTAGGACTGATGGAATTCTTGACCAAAATCCCAAATAAAATCACTCGGAGCTTGCCTACGGCACAAAACCAAAATTTACTTGATGGGAGACGTGAAATATTTAAAGACAGGTGCAGTACCAAATGACAATGTTCCATACCTTCGGCTACAGACAACAATTATGTCATAGGAAACAAGACTTTGTTACCTTAATTAAAGAAATCAGAAGGATAATTCAACCCTTATGAAACATGAGGACAATGGTAACTAGAATTTCCAGCCTAAAACATGCCATCCTCCCACACACACACACAATTATACCATTTATGAATATACTTTTTAATTTACAACATATTCTTTAAATGAGGAATAAGAAATCCCACCCAATTGCACTGTGGTACATAGTTTGTTTGGAATACTGCAGGTCTTAATTGTTTTATCACAGTGTTGCCTATTACTACACAGTTCCACTGTTGTACACTGATCTCAATTCCAAACTCTTAATCAGCGTTTAATAAACAGCTGACACAACGAGTGTCCCAATTTAAATCCAACTGTAATGAAGAAATTCGTCAAGACCATGCTGTAACCTCCCAAAGCTAGGCTATCCCAGTAATACTGCAATACCCTCATCTAAAGCCTCCATCATTACTCAAAACATAAATAATTACTGAATGGTGGTTTCAAAAAAAAAAAAAAAAACTCTTTACTGTTTTCATAAAACTAGGCCATGTGTCCCATAATGGCGAAGGCCGTTACACAGATTTGAATGCATACATAATACTGCACTGCTACAGCCAAAAATCAGCAACACACTCTGGGTTTTCAGGACTACTTGAAAGTGAATCTGAGCGCATGACAGCGAAAGCAGGGGAAATTTCAAAGCATGGACATTCGACATTACTTGCGAACAGCCAAACCAGCATGCAGTCTTATCAGTAACCGATCATCAATGCTCAACTGGCAGTAGATGCAGGTAAACGACTACTATGCAACAGTTGCTGTGATTGGATGACAGATTTGGGGGCGGGCACATAACTGGTAGCCACACCAGCTGTAACTCCCTACACAGGTTAGTAAGCCACTCTGGCCTCACAGAAGCACAGGAATGTTAAGCTGACCAACACACTGCCAAGTAAAACTTGGATACCAGCCAACGGAATTGTCACGTTATTTGAATTAACATAGTGTGAAGCACTGTAAAGCTAGGCATAAATCAAAATAAATATAAATGAATACATGAAAGCTCAATAAATTGATAATATATACTGGATGTCAATGTGTTTCACTCTCCACCTGCCACCAGACGACTATGTGTAGCCTGCAAATTTTAGACCCACACCCCTCAACACAGAAGACTACTTGAATACTTGATTTTTTTTCACCCAGCTGAGTTCTTGAGCACTAAGAATGACTGGTATGCACAGCCCTACAATGTCCACCAATGGTGACCAACTACCACCGGGCTACTTTTTTTTCCCACTATGCATACACGGTACCTGCAAGTATGTGACCCAACTGGCAAGTTTAACATACTGCATCATACATCCATTTTCCATAAATACATATCCAGTACAGAATCATTGTGAGCCGGGAGGCTATCCCAAAATTCATATAACACAAGACTAGGTTAAAACCTTGGATGGATTGCCAGTCCATCCCAGAATGCAAACACACACATACGCACGCACGCACACATACACACAGGAATCAGAACTAGGAATCAAATCCCCAGCCCCGGAGGTGTGAGTTCACAGTGCTGCCCACTTAACTGCCATACAAATCCCGTGTAAGTTCTTTTCAAATGAACAATTAATAATGTAAAAAGGAAGGTTTCACATTATGTGCTTCAGAAAAGCTAACTGACCCTCAAATCAGGGTTGTTGGATCTCCCAGGGTGACATCAAAATCATCGTCTTCAAGGTTGGATGTGCATTGTTAGAGCACTAAATCTGAATATTAAAGACCCGCCCCCAAGATGGCCGATGATAGACTATGCCCAGAGACCTCCTCCAGAAAGGGACCATCTTTAAATTTTTAATTGCCCAGGCACTGTCATTTTCTTATGTCTAGACTGCATGAAATAAAGGCAACCTCTGTCACATTGGTAAGAGACTGTGGTCCACAGAGCCATGGGGCGTGCTGGATTTAACTCCATGTCAACTCCTAACTGCTTTAGTAAGGCTATTATTAGAATGGGATCCAAGTTCATCAGATGCTCTGGGCGTACATCAGTCGCAAACAGAAAGTTAACCTAAAATCCTGTAACCACTTTGGTATTTCTTGAAAAAGGGTTCCCTTTCCTATCTGTAAAGAATATTCCAAAAATCTTTTAAAACACTGGCATAAACTAAATTTAGCTCAATATCCTTTTAAGAAACACATTAAAATACCAGAGATATGCTTTAATAGTTGGTATATTATACACAACATTTGACCAGATGTTATTTCAGCTCAAGTTTCTCTTTTTAACAAATAATAAAAAAATTAAACGTCTTCATTCCATTAACAAAACTGGAATGGGACTGAAATCTTTATCATTAGGAATTCCATTGAAGACTGAAGTCAACAATAATTATTTTTACTGAGAAAAAGGATAGACTGCAGAGGTATCTGATAATCATCAGTGTTCAAAAAAACAGCAAACATATTGTGATCAGCTTACACCTAAATGCACAAGATTATCATTGTAATAAAAATTACCACAGTGTAACAACGTTTATATTTTTTACATCATGATTACAGACAAGCATCAAATAACTGAAAACCAAATGATTTTCACAAAACACATCTCTCCCCCCCTTGGTTCTCCCTGCCTTCTTCCCAACTGGTAACCAAATATTGCGACTCGGAAATGATGATTAACTGTACATATTTAAGTGTACCAACATGAGGGCCATGAAAAGAGGAAGGGCTTTCCACATAATTCTCACACACGGCCCAAGGAGAAAACTGTTCATTAATTACTAAGAAGTTTTGAAGAAGCATGATAATGGTGAATCTTTTTCCTTAATTAACCTACACAGCATAAATCCTAGGGGAACAGTACAGTGCATGCACTAAACTTGTTCTTGCAGGTCCATTTAAGCTTTATTTCTTTGCTGAAATTATTATGGTATAATTATGGTAAATCCGCACCCATACAGGTGCATCCACGCGCAGGACACGCACCTGCTCCCACAAAAGCACGCGGCAGGGTTCCAGTCTGACAATCCGGTTTAGAAAAAAACAAGAACATGACATTTGAGAAATGCACCCAAACCACATTCCTGACTTCTGCACGCTGACTCAAATGGCAGTCTACTCCTGCGCTAAATCGAAATTATAGCCAATGAACAGAAATGCACCTTAAAACAACAGCATTAAACAGACATAGAGATCTCAAGTTTACATGCAACAGCCTATATATGGAGCAGATAAGCGGTACTTACACTAGCTCAACCATAGTGCATGAACTGTTGCAACTGCCACATCCTTAAAAGAAACTTTGAGCATAACCATCCAAGCGTTTTTTCTTAGGAAGGACACTGGCAACAGTGACTCACTATCATCATATGATGCATCATGGGATATATATATAACGTTAAGATACACCCAAATCACACTGACCACGTCGATTCACGGCAGAATGGTGTTTTATCATATAGAGAAGATCAATTTTACCGGAAGGCAGACGATGTGTGTGCTGTCCCCCTATAAGTCACTGCATAATGGTCTTGAAAAGTGTACTTGAAAACACAAGAAATCATTCATCTCGATGCTTTTGTCCAGCAGATCGTCCAGTCTGAGGAGAAATAAACTGATTATGTGAGTGGGAAAACGACACCGGAATACTGCAGGAATTAAAATGCGAACCGTCAGAAAATCCAGTTAGGATGCGAAAGCCAGAAAGCTGGAGATTTCAGCACACTGTCTACATGCAGACTAGTCCGAAAACAAACAATACCGTATTTATTTTCTCCGCATTATTCATTTCTGAATGTTGACTATTCAGCGTAACCCCCTTTAACAACAGATAATAACCCACTAAACATCATATAGGGAGTATGTGCATTGCTTTAACTGATGACTGCCGTTTCTAAATTATTCGTGCGACGTGGAGGAATTATTACAAGGGATTCTGAGCGATTCTGTCAGACTGTGGACCACGCCAGCCTGAAAACTTCGCCAACTGCGACACGTCTAGATATGAGATCAGATGAGCAGGTTTTAAATAAACTGCCCGAGCAGAGGGATTCACTTCAGACAATGAGAAATACGCAGACTTATCCGTCAAGTCAGAACACAAAAACATGCTACTGCTTAATCACTCGACTTACATTACCTTCCATTTCTGACTTTATCGCGTCACCGCAAAGGAACGGAATAGATAATAAATCGCCTCCGTTGCTTGTTTATTCCATAACAGCCGAACTATAAATCAGCTTAATGCTCACATTTATGAGATTCAGGCAAAACGAGTAGCAGGAGGCTTCTGCCGATCGGCTCTCGGTCGGGGATCCTCAGAGAGAATCAGTAAGATCGCGCATTCCGGACAGCTGATTACAGAAACCACATCCTCATCTGCTTTTGAACTTGTTGCTGATGGTAATACACCACCAAGAACATGGCTGACAGTCACAGAGTTTCGCACACAGCAGCCATACGCCAGAAGGAGGGGTGCAGTGATTTCCCATGCAATGCATGCATGCATGCATAGCAGTGCAAACCGCCCCCTTCTTCATTTAGGGGTCGAACCCTGGACCCCAGAGGCCGAGGACAGCGCTGTGAGCTGGGGATGCCCATGGAGATGCGAGTGGGGAAATCTGGAGGGTTTCCCCACTTTCTTACACTCGCGCCCAAATTCTGATTTCCACATGTAACAGGCAGCCTGGCCTGCTTTGGATTAAAGGATATTTATTTTAGGATATTATTTCATTTTTATTTCTTTCCGGGGAGGGTGCACGTCATGGTGTATTGCGCGTAACCATCGGATGCGCGAACTTAGAAATTAAAGTTGTGACGTCTACGTGTCCTAAAATGAGCACATTAAAAATCAGACCTTAATTATAGCAGTGCGTCCCCGTCATGTGGCGTCATGTGGCGTTATGTTCGCTTGCTGGTTAGTCGCTTTTGATAGACTGAAGTGTAGTTTATTAAAGTGTGTAACGTGTTTTACCCTGATTTCAGATTTAACGTAATGGTATTGACCTGACAGTGTGTTACTGATCATCTGAAAATAGTAAGAAAACATACTGAAATAAAAAAAGTTTCACTAATGCTGTCCATCACGTGTCAAATTCAAGTTTACACCTTAAAGGTTTAATTTTGAGCTCGGCGGTCTGTTCATTTTGAAACGAAAGTATAAATGATTTACTCAGTCCGATAGGAAAGTATACATTTCCTGTGCGCATTTAATTACTGGCTTTATTTCTACATAATGACCAGTGAAAGAATAAATTGTACAATTAACATACTGGATTCAAAATCCTAAAAGAACAGATGATAAAAATGCTTAATATTAAGAATGGGACTACATATCCCACAAAACAGTGTGACCTTGTCTGAGATGTACCAATTTAACAAACGTATAATATTATATTAGTAAGAATGATTATTGAGTGTGAAGTTTAGCGTATCAGAAAAACAATCATTATTAATTTTATTATATGTAAGAAAAGTGTACACTTGTACGTTAGAGTAATATTAGTTCAATAATTTAGCCTGCGCCCCCCCCCCCCCCCCCCCCCCCCCCCGCCCGCGGCTGCCTCCCCTCCTCGTGCGCCCCCCCGTCGTTTTTGCTCTTCCTCGCGGCGCGGACGTGCGGACGAGCGTCCAATAATCCGTAGA
>JAACJT020000021.1:6476174-6489767 GCA_009936485.2 Gymnarchus niloticus | reverse complement strand
ACAGGAGGAGATGGAGAAGGTTGATCCGCTGTGGCGACCCCTGATGGGAGCAGCCAAAAGTGAATGATGATGATGATGATGTAGTGTTTTGCTGAATATATCACCACAACCTAGTTGGATTTTGAAATAAGCAAGAGATTTAACTATTTTGTATAAGCACTGCCAAGGTTTAAAAACATTCATGTTTAAGCTCCAGAAATGGTACTGTATTGGCTTGAATATTAGATGGCCCTGGTTACAAGACGAACCTCCCCCAGAACTATTTTGGGAAAAGAGTATTTTGGAATATTTTTACAAGAAAAATTTGTTTTATTTAACAAGAACATTGTTAAATAAAACTATTTTTAAAACACTGTAGTATTCTAATATTAATTTTAAGTAGTGCATCAACCTTCAAACCAGTTTTTTACTTTTTTTTTTAGTCTTTTCTCCCTGTGACTCTAGCCAAGTAGTGGGAGATGAATACCACCCACTGTTATACATGTGTGTAATGGCATTTCAATTCTGGTCCTTGAATGTAAAGCCAGCCCAGTTTAAGATATATTTTTTAGGGAGGAAAAAATACACCATTGTATATTCAGGCCAATACAGTGTATAAGTGATTTTAATATTTGAACATCTCACTGAAGTTTGCTATTAAAGCATTATTCAGAAAACAATACTGTTTGTAGTTCATTGAGACAGAACACCTAAAACCAGTCTTGTATTTCAGCACATACAGATGTTGACAGATTGGGATCATCACATATAACCGAGCCTCCTACATCAAACCAAAGCATCCCACTGGCATCCCACCCAGAGTACCTTCCTTCGTGCACTGTGCTTCGTAGGAGAAACTCCACGTTCACTGAGACCTTGCACTGTATAAATAGTTTTGAGAAAAACAAGTCTTGAAAAGTTTCAATGGAAACTCAATGATGGCAATACCTGAAATTCCACGGATGTCATTAAACTGGGGTTCTGCATGGACCACAGGGCATATATTTTCCACATGAAACATTAACTGTTGAGATTACAAAAGTTGATACTTAACTAACATCACACAGAAAATCCAGGAATTATTCAACTATAATATACTATTCAGTCCTAAAACACCAGCTCTTGAAATATGAATTTTTCTCAAAAAAAAAAGCATGCGTTCAAACACTGCATTAACTTCCGCAAATACATATCTCCCACTCCTGCTCTATTCCCGATTGACAAGCTCAGTCCTCACACTGTGCATCATCAATGACAGACTTCTCGATTCCAACAACTGACTGACCATTGATAAGACAGACAGGTGAGAATGACAAAATGATTCAGATACTACCACCCTAATATTTGACTAAAATCTTTATTTTGTAATATCCAAAGTTATGCATTTTTGACATTTTGTTTCTAAAATGCTGACTGACCAAATCGACCGGTCCAGCTGTGAATGAGTTAGAGGGCAAGCAGTAAAGACATAAGCATTCAGGATTATTTTTTAAGATTTATTACCAGAAGCTATGAAAAGGTGCTTATTTTAAGATCAAATATCACAGATTCTTAAAATACCTGACGAAACAGTCACACTCTGCTAGTTTCCACAAGGTAAATTTGTTTGACACAAACACTTCAACTCACTTACAGTAAATGTTCTGTTCGACTGACTCATTCATCGCGGTTCTCTAACTGACCAGGGGCTGAGTGTGAGGGACAGGGGTCACGACTGGAGAGGCACTGTACAGTTTGCATAGTCTTGTCAGGCCACGATGGTCCAAACTGCCTGTTAAGCCTCGAACGGCACCTTAGCTGCTCTGTTCGATACTTTATTTACCCCGTTCTCGGACACAGGCACCAGAAAGCACCAGAACTTGCAAGCAAGAACACACTATTTTTTTCGGCATGCCATGGGACCGTAGTTCCTACCCTCGGCTCTTGATTCTTGTTTCAGCAAAGGAAAGTCAGGTCCACACACTGATGTGAACCAAGTGTCGGGGCAAGCAGGGTGAAACAGCAAAAAAGTGCTTACAGGTATAGCATATAAAATTAAAAGGTACTAAAAAGATAAAACTGACACAGTATGACCAACATGTAAAAGAACTATGGGGGAAACTCTAGGGGGTAACCAGGCAGTAGAGACAATAAAAAAAATACTGATGAGAAAATGAAATATCTGTAGGGCTTGGAGGGGGAGGGGGATTGGATACCATCCCCAGTGTGGCTCTCAATTCCCCAGAGGTCCAGCACCTGCTGGGTCTTCTGACATCCAGGCAGGTAGTAAGTGATAACCAGTCTCATATTGCATTCATAAGGCACAACCGGCTCCAGCAAGGCACAGGAGTTAAGGAGCTTTGATCTTCTTGGTCCGTGGAGAGGCTCCGTTCTCCGCTTTGATCATGCCGTTTTCATGGTGTCCTGGTGCACGTCACCACGTGTAAGAAAAGGATCATTAGCTAAGCTGAGCAAAAATGTAACCAGGCCCGCAGCCTTAGCTCGGCTCTCACCTATGTCTCGCTTGAGTGTCCGCAGGGGTAGCTTGGGTGCAAGCCGCTTGCGTGCTGGCTGTTCCCTCCGGTACTCACGCCAGCGCCGTAGCTGGAAGCGGATGAACTTCCACAGGAGCCAGGCCTGGGTGAGGCACACCATCAGTAGCACCATCAGCCTGGTGGTGAGGGAGAGAGACGTCACCTCGAAGGCAAGGCAGGAGATCCGAAGCTAGGAATGGGGGGGTGCCGGTGGCCCACCTGATCAAGGTGGTGTTAAAATTGCCTGCTTCCAAGTCCAAGCCTTGGTTTTCTGCCCGCGCCAGCCCAAAACCCACCGCCAGAACAGTCAGAGTCAGGGTCACCATGCGGCTGAACACGAAGCTCACGGCCCACATGTCGAACCTGCTGACAGAGAGCAACGTTTGTCGACCTTGGCTGGCCGTCATGCCGGCCAGGCTTCGAGGGACGGAGTCGGTCGACTCACAGCTTGTGGTGGCTCTCGTCGGTGAAGTAGAACAGCCGGGAGACGTGGAAGCCCAACTCGGACAGATACTGCAGGAAGAGCAGCACCAGACCGACTCGAGTCAGACTGTAGAGGTGTGGGAACAGGAGGGAAGAAAGCAGGTAAACAAGTATCTGATATTGGAATGGAGGAAGGAATAAGGAACGTACAGCACACGCTAGGCATGGGCCAGTATGAGATTCTGACAGTATGATAACCTTAAGCAAAAATATCACAGTTTCACGGTATTGTGATTACAGCTCTAAAACGAACAGCTTTTTTCCATTGAACACAATCTATTTTTAAACATACAGAATATTTGGAACATTAGTAAACGTGTATGTTAATTGAATTTTTCTAATTAAAATGAAAATAAATGCAGTCCCTTAAGGTAAACCTGCAGCTCAACAAGCTCAAAACACAAATAATTGAATTATTCTCTGTAAAAAAAGTATAGACGTGATACCAGCTAAATTTAATTATAGTACTAAAGTACTCATTTGGGAGAAAATTCGTACTTCTCTGCTCTGCTGTTAGCTAGTTAATTAGCCGTGTTATCTGCCTCGGTGGCTTTTTATTTCACCAATGCCAGACGCTAACTCTCGTAGCTGGTTCCAAACGTTCATTTCAAGGCAGCATCACAAAGAGTGATGGGTGCTGCTCCCGTACGTGCGAAATCATACTGGAAGGATCGTGTCCTCTGGCAGCCGCACAAGCACGTTTTGCTGTCAGACTATCTTCCCCATCCAATCCGTGGCCGGCTGTGTTTTTTCGGTACCCAAAAAATCCCCATACAGCCGACTTCGTCTTTTCCGACAGGGGGAATAGTTCGGAGGGTTCACCTCCTTTGCCATCATACGCAGCTGACTGACTGCTCGCACCAACCGGAGAGGTTACTTTGTGGAACACACGACCCGAGTGATTCCTGCACTTTCTGTCCCTGACGAGTCATAAAAAACAACTCATACCGCAGGGGCGGTATGACTAAAAATTTTAGTGGTTTTGAAACCGTGATTTTTTCAAATCACGGTATACCTTGAAACCGGCCCATGCCTACCACGTGCATTAAACAACACGTGAAGCATGTTAACCTGAATGGTTTATGCTCTAAATGTGACTTTCATGCAGTCAGATGTTGGCTTCAAGCCCCCCTGCATTATTTTGCCAGAGGAGCCACAAGCTGGTTCTAGAAAAATTAACCCATCCAAATTAACCCAACCCATTAACTTCCATCTAGTGAAGCACAGCAGACACTGGGTTCCTTGATGCCTTACTTGAGGAGGTACGCCAGTGTGATGTGCAGGAGGTACAGCGAGATGTATGTTAGCTGGCGAGGAATCTCCTCCTGGCAGCACATGAAGGGTTAAGTTAAATGCAGCTTTCCTCAGCTGAAGACACACTCGCACGTCAACCCCTTCAGCTTCAGTCCCTATGGCTATCATTCTGGTGATACTTTTGTACAGGTCAAAGCCATCATTCACATCATTTGATTTTTAGTTCAATCAGTAACTCAACCTGTGCTGGTCCTAGTAACAATGTCCATTAGAAATTATTTGTAATTTTTGCGTGTACACTGTTTCAAAAAAGTACTGAACCTTTTTATTTTTGCAATAACCATCGCTCCTGAGCTGATTTTGAACAGAAATACACCCTAATTGTAACAAAACATGTATTTACCAACACACTTCTGTACCTTGTAACACAGATAACAAATTTAATGTGTTTCAGTTCCTTGTTGCTTATTTTTATGTCTGTAAAACACACTGAATGACCTCTGTGTATGATAATGTCCTATATAAATAAACTTGCCTTGCCAATGTTCACAACGATAAGCATCAAAATGAGACACTAAATTAGGCCAAAGTCAAGTCAGAAAGGTTAACAGGACAACTCATACCGTTAGAGTACGTTCAAAGTGTCGTCTGTTAGTTTTCACACAGACACACAGCTGTTTGGCCAAAAATGATAACTTTGTTAACTGTAAGTCAATTTTACTGCAAAAATAAAATACTTTTTTAAAAATAAAAATAAAAAAAAAAACCCCCGGTGTATACACTAGGGGTGTGCCGGTCTGATACTGAACAATAAACACTGGATCGGTCATCGGAAAAAATGCACTTACAATCCGATATGATAAATGGGCAAACCTTGCTTCACATTGCAAGACCCGCATCTGGTTTTGTAATTATTCCCTTAGGCGATTCGAGTATTTGTTTCACAGTTTGAGCACTTTTAAACGGCGATATGTAGCAAACAAATGACCAGTCCACCCACAGTAAATACACACTACTTTGCCTCTCCAATAATGACACAGAGACATCAAAGTAGGAGCAGGTCACCTTCCTGACTTTCTGGAAGTACAGCTCAGGCAGGGTGTGAAACCAATACGCCAGTTGGAAGAGGTAGAAAAACTTCACTTGGAACCTGGGGGAAGAAGGCACTTATTTACAGCAAAAGCCAACTAAACCGTCAGCCTGCCACGTCACAACATTCGTCAACAAACACGTACTTACCGGAGGTGAACGTGAGGATAGTCCTCCCAAAGGCTACTGAAGTTCTGGATGTATCCTTCCTGGGAGCAAAACACAGGTGGATGAAAGTTCAGCGCACACAGGAATGGGAAGACGCCAGAGATGAGACCAAACACTTTACATGCCTGCATATTAATGCCGTGGGAATACGACAACAGCCAAGACAAAACGAAATTCCCTTCGGTTAATGCTTCGATAAGGCGGCCTTGCATCCTGCCGGTGTGTCTCACCGTGACGAGGACGTAGAGGCTCCATGCCGACGACGCCAGGTGAAAGACACATAGCTGGCCTGACTCATTAAACTTCGTGTTCTTACTTTTGGAAAGGTGCAGGCGTCGGTTCGCTTTCTAAACAAGACCGACACACATCCAATCAGCAAACACTTCTGGAAAATCCGTAGTTTACAGAATCCCTCCATAAGGAAAAAGAAGAAAGACGCCAGCACTTATGCTCTATTCATTTATATTACAAACCTCCCACAAAGCCACGCCTGGCTTGCCGTTTGGACACAAACTCACATCTAACACATACTCCTGTACCACTGCATGGAGAATGATGGCGATGAGGAAGTAGAAGAAGATGGTGATGCAGTCCCTCCAGCCATAATGATACAACGACTCTTCTCCCTCTGCACAGACCAGAAACGCTATGATGAGAGAAGACACCTTCCCAGCCCCCGCTGTTACAGGCCCAGCCACTGCTTTTTGAGGTAACACCATCTGGGTTCCCTCTATAGAACTTGGGCCTCTGACTTTATTACTCTACTCTAATTTTGGTTGTTGAAACAGACCAGGGTTCAAACCCGTTCAGCCACGACTCCCACAGTCAACACTCGAGTCTCACCGCAGAACTATTGCAGACCCATATGCTCAATGAATTCTGCTACATACTTATGGAAAATCGCTTCTGACAAACAAATGGGCACAATAAAATGACAACACAAATAGAAAATGAGGTTTTGTGCTAAAAATATATATATTTCAGGCTACACAGGAATGGCCTAAAGAATAACAACACTGATGTTTACAGTGTATCCAATTTCTCTGAAACTTCACACTTGACTCTCGTTGTACTGTAGCTACACCCAAGACACGATATTTAGCAGCAGCTCAAGGCGCTACCATGGGTTTGGCAAGGGACTATACACCTGAAGCCCAGAGGCCAAGCGAGAACAAGTTTAAATTCAAACAATGGTATGAGCCCTAAGCCTAAGGAAAGATATTTTGAAAGAGGAAAGGCCTAGAAAGACCAAGGTGATCAGGCAACTTTTTAAAGTGACTTACGACAGAATAATACCAGACTTCGATTCTTATAATGAACTGTGTCATCCATTAGCCATTGATAAACAAATGAAAAGTCAATAAAACCTCGTGTCAAAGTTGGCTGAATCCACACCTAACGAAACAGGAAGATGCAGTGAATCATGGAATGCATGCAAGTAGTACTAACTAGGTGAGTAACATACTAACCTGGAGAAAAGGTGGTCGTATTGTACTGAGGAAGGATAAATAGGAATGCGGTTTTTGCAGTCGCCTGGAAGAAGGCAAAGACATTTAAACTTGATTACAGCAATACTCAAAAAAAAAAAAAGAGAATGAAAAAGTGAAGTAAACATTCACATTATTGAATGGTGTCTGCCACTCTGCAGAAGCGGCATACAAACGGGAAGCGGTTTAGGCAAATTCTAACTTCATCCAGCTGCAGCAAACGTTTAATCCATTTCACTTAAAGTATATAATGCACAGGAAAAAAAAAAAAAAAAAAGAAGTGAAGAATCTATATGTTGTCTTGCCAACTCTATGCAAAATCTGAGTCAAGCAACAGATTTGAGCATCACAGACTGTAGGCTGGCATAAAGACATTTAATATTGTAGTGAATACACAGGATGTCTCCTCTCATTCTGTCTGTTAAAAACATTTGCTTAGTATATTTAACACAGTACCTCTTACAAAAAAGCATCAATAAACAACATAACTCACAACAGGTTTCAATATTATTCTGGAAGACACACTGACGTCCCCCCGACACACACACACACACACACACACACACACACACACACACACACACACGCCCTCGGTGGGGGAGGGGTGCATATGTTAAAGGAGTTCAACTTGCTCTTAAGAGTCTACAAGCATTTTGCTTCGTTTTTAAAGTCGGGCAGCTGTTGTCACTTTCATTCTAAACCAGGATCATTCAGATGCTGGCGGGGAATCAACTGCGATCCCCAGGAGCGCCGATGGGGAATCCTGAAAGGCGGATCATGCCGCCGACACGTCAGCATTACCATTCAAGACAGTCACGTAGATTTTATTACCATCCTCTTTTTTTAAGAAAAGAGGAAAAAAAAAAAAAAAAACAGCTGAAAGGTTTTCCGCTCGGAGGCCTGAAACCCCGTCCGCAGACTGAGAGACGTGGCACTTGGTCGGTACTGAATCAGGCCGGACGCGGACGAGAAGCAGCGGTGGAGAACATCTGTCTGGAGTGAGCTGCATGTGGAGCACATCTGTCTGGAGTGAGCTGGATGTGGAGCACATCTGTCTGGAGTGAGCTGCATGTGGAGCACATCTGTCTAACGTGCTGCGTTAGGATCACGTCTCTTTGGAGTGTGCTGGATCTCAGATGAAGACCACCCACCCCCCCAAAAAAAAAAAAAAAACCGCTGCGGGGTCGCCAATCCGTCCGCATGCGGGGAGAATGAGAAGCTCCGAGCCGCACCATCCAGCACACATGCAGCCTGCAGCTCTGCATTACCTGTCTGCATCTCGCAGCAAGGATCAGGCTTGCGGCAGCCTTGCCGTCCTAATGGCACACTCGTCCTGTGTGTTCCAGCAAGTTTAACGCGCTTGGGAGTGAAACTTCAATCGTATAACAATTGCAGAAAGAAACACCCCCCCGGGGAATAAGTGCAGGAGCCGCCGAGTTCAGCCCATCGGAGAGGGGCCCTGCCCTGCGGAGCCCAGGCTGACATTCCTGTGCTCGAAAGAGGAACAAACAGCAGAAAATCTCACCTCGAACATCAGCCCAATTAGAATTAACACCACCAGGCAAAAGACCAAGTCTGCGTGGTTCTGAATGAGGAACTCCTGACTGAAGAACGGGTAGCTCTTGCTCCTCCTGCGGAATGCCATGGCAGCGGATCGGCTAGATCTCCCAGCTTTTTCCTTCGCTGTAAAACTTTCTGCGAAGTTCGGGAGACAGAAGAATTGGTCTGGGCGCGCATGCGCACTCCGTCTTAAAGGGGAGTGTCCCTTAAAAACGTCATTAAAGGTGATGTGCACACTGGCGGCGAGCGAGAGGCTCCAGTTAATGAACGTCAATATAAGAAGACTTAAATCCCGATATTTTATTATATTCGATATGTATGTGAGTACAGAATGTAAATACGCTGTTTTCCCATATTGACGTGTTTGAAATGACGACCAAATACAAATCTCACCTCGAAAAAACTGACAAGTAAACTCTCAAAAGAAGAACAAATTATATATTTACAGATATGAGTGTTTATTTGTGTTCGAAGTGCTCGGTTAACCTGCATTATAGTATCCATGACCCTCAGAAGGCATCTTTTTACAGTAAAATACTTTTTTTGCATTAATTGTACTGTGGGTTTACAACTCAAAGCTTTAGGAAGGGAATAAATATGGATTGTGATGCTATGTACAATAAAATTACAAGCAAGTCAAAATCATTTCTGAAGAACATGGCAATTAAATAAAGAGAACACATTATGAGTTGACATTTCTTCCTTGGTTAAAAATTTCACACATTTAAAGAATATTATACATTTAAAAAAGATATTTAACATAAATGCAAGTACTGCCACATTTTGTTTACCATGTTAGATTTACAAATATGGTTTACAATTCATTAACCATCTTAGCAATCTTAGCAAAAGGCATTTAAAATAAATTCCAAGTTGAAGCACTCTGAGGTATACAGCACCCGCTACTTTAAAGCTGATTTTACCACCTTGACAAGTTATTACCGTAGCCTTACGCCTCCTCTGATTGTGTGTGAAGGTTCTGCCTTTTGTTGGGTTTGTGCGGGTTTCCTTCAGTATCCATAAATCATTCACAGTATGTTATGTATGTGCCTCTGCTGAAGGTGTTCTCTGTTACGGTGTTCTGTGAATCCTTGGTTCATCGTAATGGTTGGAAAATGTGTATCATCACATACAGTGAACTCACACACTCCTGTTTATCTTTATGAACAGACTCTGGAGTTGCTGTATTTGATACTGCAGCTAAAGAATGGTATTCAATAGCTTGGTTTGTCTCAAATGGGTTAGATTGTCATATAAAAAGCACCTTGAAAAGACTCAGAATTATTATTCAGTTTATTAAGTTTTTATAAAAGCCCTCTGAAATTTGCAAGGACAAAAATGCTTTAGAATAATTACCAAATTTTTTTGGTGTCCATTTATATTTACTGGTCAAAAACATGCATGGATTAAGAGCTTTTGAACAACACTTTTCTATTACATTTCAGTGGTTTTTTTTTTAAACATTTTTAAAATCTCTCAGGCTTGTCCTTCCAAGAAAGAACCACTTGCCTTCTAGGGACAAGAAAACGAGGACTATCTGGTTCCTGAGTTCTGGTTTCTGGCTTTGGGGGTGATGTGCACCTTGGGTTTACCCTATTACATGTTTCCCTAACCTCTGATTGTAAACCTACATCACCCAAAGCAGGGCTTGTAGTTCCCAGGTTCTCTGCTGCCGAGTCCCTGTCCAAGCCTCGATAACTAGCACTACCAGGAGACTGGGGGTCTGCACTAAAGTACAGGGTGGTGGTAGATTCTGTAGGGCAAAACCTGGGTTCCAGGCTGTCCTCCAACACTGATTTACCCTCTGGGGATCCTCTCCTGTAATCATACACCTGAGACTCCATAGCGCTCTCTGTCTCTAGGTCTTCCTCCTCATCCTCATCTGTCATATCACCTGTAAAGGAAGAGTCACTGACACTCTGGAAGTTCTCCTTCCCTTCTGAGAGAGGGGTGGCGCCACTTTTGGACTCAGATTCTGGTGGCTGAGCCTCCACATCTTTGGTCTCCGGAGTCTCAGTTGTGTCTAGCATGGCTGCCACCTCTCCGTACCCGTAAGCGCGGTTTATTCTGGTCAAGTTTCCAGTCTTCAGGGCCAGGCGGATAAGCAGCCAGTGATGGTGCCCGTCCTGCACCGTGGATTCTGCACCACAGGTTCCCGAATGTTCCCCCGTATTCCTGAGTGTGCCAGTAAGCGGAATGTTCCCTTGTGACGGGACAGAGGGAACCACCACCATCTTATCCCCCAGCGAGAAGGAAGACTCTCCTTTTAAACAGGCAATTCCTAAATGTCCATACCACAGATTGTGCGAGATCTCAGTTGATTTAGGGTGGAGAAAGCGGTAATACAACACCAGGGATGTTATACCTGTGACAGACATCCATTGGCAGTGGAAAAAAAGAGATAAAAATCAAAAATGGATTCCATGGTTTTATACAAAATATAAAATATGCATACATATGTTTTTTTTGTAAAAGAGGTGTGCACTTGCACAGTTTAAACACTAGAGTGTAGTTGATGTACTACCAAACGTACCCAGTAGATGGAGTAGAGGAAGCTTTATCCTCTAGACTAAATAAATCCATTGCTATCAGGCAAAGGAGAGTCCCAGGCTCTTAGAGGTGGGGAAATGTCTTTTTTCTCAAGAACCTTTCATTATTTTGACCTGACTCATAAGAATTTTTTTTCTGCCCTTTTTTGTTTTTGTGTTTGCAATAAGTTGGAAATCTGTGGCCTCTTACAAGCGGTACTGTCCATGTGGTTGCTTTTCAAAGAACCTGGGTATTGACTGCAAAGTGGGGGAAAAATCCATAGAGCCAAGCATTAACCCCAGAGGTTTTATGGATCCATGCTGTACTCACCGAGGAGGAAACTGCAAAACACAGCAGCAGGGACACCCATACTGTCCCATGTTGCCTCGCTGAGAAAGTCAGAGGCCAGGAGCAGAAGTGCAGCATTCTCCAGCAGCATTAACTAAAACAGGAAGTGGGTTATGACATCATTTCCTGTGGAGGCCAGTTTCTTGGATTATTAAAATCACTGTATAATGAAATACACTGGCCATACAGTGAAACCTCCCAAAGACATAGTAGCATATTCATGAAATGAATGTTAAATTATATCAGTCTTCTTGTCACTGGGCTACCCACAAGCAGAGTTTCAAGCGGCAAAATAATCCATCAGCCAGATCAAAAGCTGAACTACTATCTAAAAAGCAAATCTCTGGCTGAACTAGCTGCTGGTTCTTCAATCATGGTATCCTCAAACCCAACCAATCAAGAGGTAGTGCTTCTTTGGCTAAACAGAATCACCTGTGTAACCTGGCATTTCTTTGTTTTGGAATTAACTTCGCCCAGGCGTCCGAAAATTACTCTGAGCCCAAGGGGAGCTGCTGGGGGTTGGGTATGGGGTACGGTGACTCACCAGATAAAAGCCAGAAATGCGGAACCTGGAGGGCCCTTCTTTGACATTGAGGAAGAAGAAGATGTGCACTGCTCCTATGGCACAGTTAAAGAAACACCACTGCCAAGGACTGCTGCAGATGTCCGTCCGCTGAGTGACGAGCCACAGGGAAGCAATCAGCCAGTGGAAACCTTGCCAGTACACAGAAAAGAAATATCAGTGTTACTGTAGAGCCCCTGGACTGGTCACGGCATGGTGCCGCAAGCTGTGAGATGCTGCTCAGTCCTGCATGACGACTCTCAAAGAGATAAAACCCAGCACTCTTACAAAGAGTTTCCATTTGCAAATACAATATAGATATATATTCACAGGATGCTTCTATGATAGATAAATCGATTCAGAAATGAGAAGCGTAACAATTATGATGAAAAGCAAAAGTCTTTCAAATGGAAACAGGTCAGTATCAACCTAAAAATGAAATACAACACAGCAAATTTTCTAACCGCATTAATATTTTAATATACTGTAAAACTGCAATAAGGACAAAATGAACTGTGTTACAGAATGACACCTCATGCTGGGCTGAAGAGAGAGCAGATCCATGACACACAGGGAGTGGAGGATAGGGTGAGGAGTTTTACTGGCACCCTCAGGATAGACAGAGGCAGGTAAAGCGAGAAAACACACAAAAGGCATCATTTTTCTCTCTAACCAAAAAAGAACATAAACTGGTGACCCCAGAAAGCTGGACCATGGCTCCCCATCTCTCTCGCTTCTACACAAAGAAGAAACGTACTTTCTAAACTTAATGACTAACTACAGATAAAAAGAGGACTTCCTCTCCCGAATTCATGCTTTTCCAAGAACAATCCAGATCTCCCCATATCTAACAAGGTGTTTTCCGATTTAAAAAAATAATCACATGAATGGTTGTCAACTTAATGCACAGAACTAGTGTGCTCCTCACATATCGGCAATCAATGATGATATTACTAATATTTACTTTAATTTAGCCATATTATTACTGTTTAACATATTTAAAGTTGGACATTGTAGGAGTGGAGTCCCACAGTATTAAGGCTATTCTTTGGATTTATCAAACTGTCCTAAACTACCACAATATTTGGCCTCACCTATAATGCCATAGACCCATCCACAGAAGGCTCGCATGAAGAACATAAGGCTTGCTATCCTGGCACCCAGCATGCTGGCTCTCCACAGCAGCTGGCAGAGCAGGGCGGCGGGGGGCATGGTCAGGTGACCGGGTCGAACCAGGGAACATGCGCGGCTGTACAGGACAAGCGCCCAGGAAGTCGACAGCAGGCAGAGAGCACAACACAGAGACACTGCGGAAGGCGGCAAAAGGGGATGACAAAACTCTGGCAGTCAGACAGTTAAAAAGGTTAAAAAGATTCATTTCAGGAGATGAGAAGTTGATGAGTTTGTATACAACTGGACAGAATACTGTATATGCTGACAAAGTGAAGCAAATGAAATCAGTTTAATTTATATGTGATCATCATTCTCCAAAAGATTTTTATAAGTGATTCACCCAATTCTCATCATTAATTTACACTGACTATGATCACAATCACTGCAATGTTTCCTCACACCTCCAGGGTGTGAGGAAACATTATAGTAGGGTTAGGGGTTCGAGCCC
>JAACJT020000021.1:6436420-6466820 GCA_009936485.2 Gymnarchus niloticus | reverse complement strand
TACCCTGAATTCCCCGAGTACTCGTGTCAAACACCTGCATTACCCTGAATTCCCCGAGTACTCGTATCAAACACCTGTAGCATCCCATATCTCTGAAGACTGCCCTTTGATCCCTACTGGATGCAATTTCTCTCAAGACCTTACGCAACTGTTCATATTCACCAATTTCACATGTTTTTCCTTTATTTCTAACATGGGGGATGTTTTCTACTCTTGTTTCAGGGACAACAGAGCAGAACAAAAAAAATCCTGTAAGCAACTAAATGATATTTACCCTTTCGCCTACTGCTAAACCTGGAGAAGCCTAAAAGTAAAGCTGCTATTGCCGAGGAACAAATAAACAACCAGTAACTTCATTAATTGTATTGCAACAGCAAAAAAACAAGACAGAAAAAGAAACAACCTCAGTTTAACCCCGCAGTTTAAAACAGACAACTTGGAACATACTAGACAACACTAGATTTGGTCAGTAACAGTCCACACACTGCCTCTGTAATCTAATTAATTGCTTAAATCATAAAGCAGCTGAGCGGTACAGTAGTACAAAGGGTAACAATGTTACTGCATACCTCCAAGGTCAAGGTTTCAAATCCTGCATCCATCTCTTGAATATGTGGATTTCCTCCAACAGTCCAAAAACATGTAACATGGCTCATTGGTGTCTCTGAATTGCTTATGGTGTTTATGTACCCTAGACTAGCATCCTGTCCAGTGTGTGCTCCAGGCTATCCCTGATCAGAAAAAGACATTTGAAGATGGATGAAATAATGTAATTTGAGCTGGTACACATGTATCCATCTTCTAACACTCTCCACAATTCAGTTGGTACAGATTGTACCTAAATACGTGCCAGTTGTCATTCCAAAACACCTTAAATTTACATCTTCATTCATGCTATTAACTGTGTAAAGTACACAATGCATTCTGCATTTAATTGAATGTGTTAGGTAAGCAGTATATTTTTGTTATTGATTTCAAAGAAAGCTTTAAATTAAGCTTCCATCCATCCATTTTCCAAACCACTTAATCTTATTCAGGGTCACTTGAAGCCTATCCCAGCCCACCAAGGGGACAAGGACAGGGGACACCCTGGATGGGGGTGCCAAACTATCATCGGGTACAGTCACACACTATGGACGACTTAGACATGCCGATTAGCCTACACCATATGTCTTTGGACTGCAAGGGGAAACCAGAGTATGCAGTGGAAACCTGCAAAGTACATGGAAACTCCACCCAGAGCTGGAGGCAAAATTCAAACCCCTAACCACGGAGGTGCAAGGCACCACTGAGCCACTGTGCACCCCTGAGGTTATGCATAATACAGAAACAGTATGTATTGTGCACTTTATATTAATTAAATGACTTGGCAGTGGCAGGTAGCACCTCCTGGGTGAGGGGTTTGAATCTGGCCTTTTTTGTGTCCAAAACATACAGTCAAGCTAACTGGGATTTTAAAGTGACCATAGTATTTATTGCTTACCTGCTGCCCTGAATTGCCACTCTGGGGATAAATTAAGTATTTTGAATTGAATTGAAATAGTGTGTGTGCCCTGAAATACAATGACATCCTTTCCTGGGTGTACTTCAGCCTTATGTCCTATACTGCCTGGGACAAGCTCCAGGTCTCCCACAACCCTGATGGATGAAAATGACTACATTAGCCCTTGAACAGTTAAATAAGCTATGAAAAGCCAATAGTTTTAAAGCAAATTAAGTGTGAACCAGTAAGTCTCAGAATGAGTTAAAGGGTGGATATTGTACTGGGGAACTGCACCGTAACTGAAATATATATTTGGTTTAAACGGCATAATTCAGTCAATGAATGGGTTTAATTAAGTTTTCAAGGAAGTTCAGAAAACAGAGTTTCAAAATATTGTTTTTAATGAAAAACTGACAGTGAGGAAATATGTACACAGAGGATATTGTACACATACAATATCGCAGGAAAATCTAGATTTTCTATAGCCAGTGTTAACTGCAGTTCTATACCTGCAAAGTAAAGTTAAAATGTAAAAAAATAAAATCTTAAAAAAAGGCAGGAAACAATTTTTTTTTCCACTGTTAATGAGCGTTGCCAGAAATAAAGAAAATATTTGCAAGGGTTAAGGACAATTCTTCTGAAGTTTGACTGACATCACTGGACTTGACAGTTTTCATCCTGTTTCGCTGACGTCCGTCTCTGCTGACGTTTCTCTCTCTGCTCGGGGGTCCGCTTCAAGCTGAGCGATCTCCTGCCCTTCTGCTCTTCCTTGTTGCCCATAGGACTGCCAAAGTCCATTATCCTGGAGCTGTTGGTCACAGAAGCTAGGACTCCAGATGGAGACGCAGCTGGGCTTAGAAGCATTTTGGTCTCTTGGATCTGCAAAAGAATGATTAACTGTCAATGAAACACACTACAACAACAAAGGACATTGAGAAAAACACAAGGATACAATGCAGTGAGCCTGGGAAATCAAACTTGAAACCATAAATCTAGACTTTAATTGGGAAATTACTGTATAACGATCAAAACAATCTGAAATCCTATCACTGTGCATCCAGATGTAGCAATGAATAAAGTAAATGGAAGAACGTCATCTTGGGTAAAGGTTACTTAGGTGAGGAGACTGTGTGAGAAAAACTGTAAGATGGTAATGTTTTACTTTCCACTGCATTATGGTTCGTAGTTACATTCAAATACATCGAACAGCGGAAACAGTTTTACACTAAAAACTTTAATTCAGCTTAAAAAATTTATATTTGTATGTATTTGGCCTCCGAAAATGCATTTGAAATATGACTGCTCATTTTTAACTTTTGCTCCAAAGCTTCACATAACATAACATCAAAATAAAATGTTTTATTGAATGTGATGCTAATAAAATAAAATGGAAAATCTGGAAAATCACCGGAAAAGCATCTTATTAGTCTTTTTTTTACTTTCTCTCATCTGTTAGAAATTTAAGTAAAATTTCTGACTAAAATGAATATACATGGGGATAGCTGATTCACAAATTCCATAACTAAATTTAAT
The DNA here is from genome assembly GCA_009936485.2 of Gymnarchus niloticus. Classification (NCBI taxonomy): domain Eukaryota; kingdom Metazoa; phylum Chordata; class Actinopteri; order Osteoglossiformes; family Gymnarchidae; genus Gymnarchus; species Gymnarchus niloticus. The sequence goes on along the minus strand of JAACJT020000021.1, from coordinate 6,463,804 downwards.
AAAATTCCCATTGCTATTTGAAATAACAATAATTGATTAAAATACACCTTTCTATAGTCAGGGGTAATGTGCTCCATTGAATTAAACCCTCTGCTATAAAGAAGAGATCTTTAAAAGTAATAAAAGCACATAAGATTAGATGGTCCACATAAAATGTACAAGTATCCAGGTTAACCTGACACTGTCGAAGAGAACTTCATATCTTAAGTACGGAGAGTCAGGGTGTCTTCCGGCTTATATACTGTATATGTACTGTGTATACACTGAGCAGCCACAATATTGAGTCCACCTTGCCAGCACCAGGTAGGCCCACTTTGGCCTCCAGAACCCCTTCAAGCACAGATGAACTCAGAGAAGCCATTCTGCACACTGCTGCTGTACTCAGCTGTCATTTTTACACTTGTGGCCACACTGTTGGCTTTAACAAGTCTGGCAGTTCTCCTCTGACCTCTCTCATTAAGGTATTTTTGCCACACAACTGCTGGTGACTGGATATTTTTGTCTTTGGCACCATTCTCAGTAAAGTCTAGACACTGCAGCGTGTAAAACTCCAAGGAAGCCGACTGTTTTGGAGATGCTGGAACCACCACATCTGTGCCCAGGCACCTGACTACACTCAAAATCCCTTTGATTACGCATCTTAGCTATTCCAAGGCTTAGACAATCAGTGACTAGGCCTCGTGATCCTGTCTGTTTGCTGTATGTAATCAGATGCAGCCACATTGTTTGCTGTTTACATTAAGAAGCAGGTGTAGTGGACCTAGTAAACTGGGCATATAGTATATGACAGAATTCACACACGGCATCCTTAACATAACTGGGAATTTGGAACACAGCCTATTCTTGCCCCCTACTGGCCAGCCAAAGAACTGAGCCCAAGTAGATATTTGATTTTATATAAAGCATGACTGAGCTATCCTGTCTAATCCAGTTATTTAAAATTAATTCAGTGTCACTCCAGGCCCCCTACAACCCTGACCAGGATAAGCAGGTGGAAGACAGATGGATAATTCAGTTTCACCTTATATTCATTATTTTTAGGCTTATTCAAAAAAGTCACATTATTATAGTTAGGCTAAAAATATTTTCAGAATACAATTTTATTTTCAAATAAAAAAAATTTCTACAACACTGGAATATATTTTCCTAAAATTCATGCAGGAAAAAGCTGATGTATTCTTTAGAGAGATTTTGTGAAAGATTTCTCTCCAAGCAAAATCTCTTTCGACACAGAGCAATTCTCATGCTTTTTCCCCTCAAGCCTGCAGTTTAACTCTAGCTATTAAACTTTGCTAAAGTGTAAAATAAACTTTAATGTAAAATAAAAAAAACAATATATAAATATTCATTAATTTCCGCAAAGAGCAGTTCTAATTTTGCCTTGACAGATGCATGTGCTGTGTAGTGTATAGACTGCACTTTAGCTTGAAAAGCTAATAACAAAAAATGCCAAAAATAAACCATATTAAAAAAAAAATCAGACTTACAGTTTGCTGGCTGCTGCCCCCTGTTGGCTGAGAACTGTTATGTACAGCGGGATCAGGGTTTGGCTGGGACACAGGGGACTTCTTGGCAGCCAGACGAGGACTGCACCTCCTCACGGTCGTTCTGCGCATTATAAAGGGGCTGGCTTCCCCCACTGGGATATCAGCAAAACCTGAATGGGGGGGGGGGGCGGCAGCAAGATGCAGCTCTCAGTACTAAAACCTCTTACCATGTGGAGTGGCCTACCACAATTCGCAAGGAACAATTTCTTGGAGAATACTTAAGGCTTCAAAAGATCGTCCAACACTGACACTGAACTCTGACCTTTCTTCACCAGCTCGGGTAAGCCCTCTGGTCGAAACTCTTCCTCTGCTTGAGTCCGACGGGCCACTTGAGGGGTGGCACAAGCTCGGATCTTTTTGGCAATGCTGTGCAGGGTCTCCTGCGCCTTACTGGCTGCCTCGTCGTTTTCTTCAGGGCCTGAGGCCCTCTGCCTCTTCCCTGATGCTTGACCGTCCTCCTGGTTTTGGGATGTGGTGACTGCCGGGCTCTGGTAGGACTTTGACGTAGACTTTCTGCCTCGGGAGGCCGTCTGCCTGGTGAGCTGCGACACCTGGTTATGTAGAGTCTCATTGGCCTCCTCCAGTTTATGAAGGCTGACTAGGAGGCTGCAGTACTTGTCCATGCTCTCATCCGCTTCCCTGGTTTTCTCCTCCAGGGAGTCTTTAAGCTCCCGAATCTGCGCTTGCAGATCTTCCATGCTGCTGCAGCTGCTACCTTCCCCTGTGAGGAGTTCAAAAAGACCGTCAAATGGCCCAGCACTGGACAAATTATGGAAAACGACTGCTATTGGCACCAATTCAAAGGCAATAAAAACATGGTGGAAATGTTTTGTGTGTTGCCTTTTAAACCAGATAGGCCAGTCTGAGGATTCCACACTTCATATAACAAAGGCTAAAAGAAAAGAAAAAAAAAAAAAAAAAAAAAGAGTTGGAAAAAAAAGCTGTGAAATTAAACAACATTGGCATGATTAGTCACTGAATTAACTATTTTTCATCTAATATACGATACACTCGTAAGTTTTTAGCAGTTTACCATTTGGCTTATGTTACCTGTTTTGTCACTAATCTCAGTATCTTGTTTTTCCTTAGTTTGTAGTGCTGTGATGAGCACCCCCTGCCGTTCATTTTCCGCCAGCAGCACTTGCTTCTCATTCTCCAGCTGCTTGCAGGCATTAATCCAGAGGGCAAGCTTACTGAGAGCGGTGTCTTTCTCCTTGGAAAGCTGCGTGACCTTCTGGGAAAGCTCATCAAGCTTCCACAACAAACAGTGGAAACAAACCACACTGAATTACACAAACTAACATCAGCACAGTTGCATAATTTAGCTAATTACATTTTTTTTAATTATTAAGTGCTTTCTACAAATCAATCAGTATGAAGGACTATTCACCTCCAGATGTCTGTACAAAGACGCAAAGGCGTTTCTAACATCCTTCTATCCTGTCACACTTTAGGATCATTACCTTCCCCATCCTGCCCTGCATCTCTTGTAATGCCAAATTTAGCTCTTCTTTACTGGACTTCATGTTGGTGATCTCAGCCAAATAATCAGCAGCCATCTCCTCAGCTGCACTCAATTCGTTTTGCAGGACTTTAAATTCAGACTGATGCTGCACAATAAGAAAAGGATATGGCACTTTTTCAAAGAAAGGAGATCAGCCGATTCTATTAACTCCATTCTCTTAACTTGTAATGGTACAGTGTATTGAAATACTACAGATTTTAGACTATTTCAAAATGAAGCTTGTCCAAGCTGCTCGGGATCATGAATAAATGGTTACTATAGTAAATATCACAGGCTTACCTGCTGAAATTGGTTCAGTAGGTCCTCCTGGGCCACAGTCCTCTCCTTAACTTCACGTTCAAGGTCCTCCTTCACACGTGTCAGCTCCTCCTTTTGAGAAGACAGCTTCTCCAGAGTCAACTGCGGGTGAGAACACTGGGCTATGCTTGGGTAGTCCTGGGAATGAATGAATGCCAAACGGAGGCAGAAAAACACGGCAGCGGCACTCACCTTAATGCTCTCCATCTGCTGCTCTGCGCTTTGCTGCTGAGTACAAAGAGCGTGTCGTTCCGTCTCTAACGCCACCCTCAGTACTTCTGTACTGCTCAAAGCTGCTGTGATGTCGCTTTGCAGCTTCAAGTTTTGTTTGTTTAAGACATCAATCTGGCAAAGAGAAAACAAATTAGTGGCTACATTTATCACACTATCTGACTATCAAGTATAAAGATACTTTTGGCATTTACAGGGCCCTGTATATGTCTGTGTACTCTGCCTATAGCGACAGAACCTTAATTATATCATGATGTTTATCTAACTAGGTCATTTTTACTGGATTTTATGTACGATGATTGAACATCTCTTATTGCAATCAGTTTGAGAACAAAGTGCTTTTCACCTTTTCACTAAGGCCTGCGTTTGTCAGTCTTGCAGATTGCAGGTATTCCTCCTTTTGCTGGAGAGAGCCCTCTAAAGAGGACATTGTAATCTGCATAACTTCACACTTGGCTGATGTCATTTCTACCTTCCTCTCCCAGTCTTCTACAGCAGACTGCAGACATCTCTTCTCCCTCTCAAGCTCTTTTATCTCTGCCTCGAGGATGGCCCGCTTCTCCTTGTTGTCCTCTTCTGACATCTGCAGTGCAGCCACTTGCTGCCTGAACTTGTCATTTTCTTCTAAGGTGACTTTCAGCTCATTCTGCTTTGTCACAATCTCTTTATCAAGCAACTGATTTTTGGACTCCAATTCCAGCAGGACTTTCTCTATTTCCTGCAGCTTCTGTGACAGGTGCACATTTTCAGACTTAAGAGAAAACAACTGTCCAGTCAGGTCTTGTTCCTTGAGCTGCATTGATTCAAGGTCTCTCTGGCAAATTTGCAGCTGACAGGTGACTGCACTCAGTTTGAACTGAAGTTCTTCGGTGGTAACATTGAAATTGACTTCAGCTTCTTTCATTTCTCTTTCGATCTTTTGCAGTTGTTCTGTTTTTTGAACAACTTCCCTCTCGAGTCTCTCTTTCTCACTTCTGAGGTCATTCTGATCTACCGTCAATTGCTCAAATCGCTTGGTTAGGTCAATATTTTCGGCTTCTAGCTCTTCAAATTCAGCTTTAGCGGTCTCAGCCTGAAGTACAGCATCTTCTAGACTTTGTTCAGTCATCTCCTTCTCTTTCTCCAGATTCTCCAATTTGTCCTGCAGTGTATCAGCCTTCCTTTGAGCATCCTTGAGCAAATCACCCATTTGACGTTTCTTTCTTTCATCGGCTTCAATTCGAACCCGGAGCTTCTCAATGCCGACTCTCATCTCGATCACCTCCTCCTGGGTGGAATTCAGCCTGGATGCTATCTCTCCTTTCTCTAGAAGAGAAGATTCCATCAAGTGTGATAACCTTGAATTCTCCATCTCTAGTGTTTGGATTTTGATCACGGCTGCTTCGGAGCTCTGAGACACTTCACACTGTTGTTCTTTAAAACGATTCAGCTCCATCAGCAAGTTGTTCTTCTCCCCACTCAGCAAAGTTATTGTTTGCTCCAAGACTTCAAGCTGTGCCAGCAGCTGTTTCTTCTCATTCTGCAAATTATCCAGGCTATTGCTAGCAATCTCACTGTCTTTTTTCTGCTTCCTTATGTCAGCCTCCAGGATTTTATTCAGTTCTCTTGTTTCAATGTTCTCCTTCTCCAGCCACTCAACTTTCTCCTTCCACCTCAGCAAAGCCTGACCAGCCTCCTCCTCCTTCTCTGTGCACAAAAGCAGCTCCTGCTTCAGCTGCAGTCCTTCACTTGTCATTAGGTTCAGCTTTTTTTCAAGATTGACGTTCATTTTCTTGTTCGCCTCAAAATCCTGCTCCAACTTCTGCTTGCTGTTTTGCATCTCCTCTATATCTGCCTCCATCAACAATATGTGTTTCTCCAAGTTTGCCTTCTCAGATTGTACGCGTTTCAGGTCACTCTCGAGTTGAAAGACCCGTTCATCCCAGTCACCCTTTGCCATCTCTGATGCACCCAACATCTCCATAATGTCTGTTAGCTGACATTTTGATGTCTGAAGTTGCAACTTTAATGTACCCACCTCCTCTTCTAGTTTTTTCACCCGGTCTTCTGCCCTTTGTTTCTTCTCAATGGTAGACTTTAACTGACTAACAGAATGTAATTTTTCTTCTTCCAGTTGACGCAGTTTCATCTCCATTTGAGTGCAGAACTCTTTCCTTGAAGTATTCTCAGCAGCAAACAGCTCAAACTGTGAATGTACAGCCTGAAGTTCATCCTGCAATTTTTGGATAGTTCTTTCATGTTCACTCAAATCTTCAAACCCGTGTTCCTGAACACCATTCTTTTGCGTGATATCGACTGTCAGGTTTTCATTACTTGCTGTTACATCAGCAGTGAAGCTGCCTTGTGGGCTGCAAGCACCCAAAGATGCACCATCCTTTATATCCTCCGTCTTTGGGGTATCATTTTTTTGAGGAGTAACTAAATCTTTCTTTTCAGAATGGGACTGTAACTGCAAGGCAACATTTAATAATGACAATTAAAAAACAATCAAAACATTAGCATTTGCTCATTAGTATTCCAAATGAAATTCACAAGTACAAACAACTGGTTCCAAGACAAATTAAAGATCTTAACAATTAGCCTAACAATACTTGTTTTTAAAATGTTACTGCTTTTCAGATTTTGGGAAAATGTCACTGGTGTGACTTACCTGCAACAGAGATTCTTCATTATCATCACAGAGTAATGAACGGGAACTAAGGTCTAGACCCTGTATCTGTAACCTTGCAGCCTCCAGTTCTGCGGATAAAATCGCTGCATGTTGCCTTTCAGCAACCAGTTTAGCTTCCATCTCCAAGCTCAGGTTGACAAGTTTCTGTTTCCAGCTCTGGACCTCGTAAAAATGCCGTTTTTGCAGCTGTTCCAGATCTTCCTGTACATCACCCAAAGGTCCTTTGACATCCACATTTTCATTTCTCAAAACCTGTTGCTCAGCCTCCATCAGACCATCAGTACTTCTCACGACTTCTCCAAAGGTAGGAGATGACACCTCCAGTTCTTCTGTCTTCTTCTGATGCTCAATCTCAAGAGAGAATACATCCTGATCAGAAGTATGCAAATACTCTTGTTCCTCCTGTAGTTTCAAGGCATCTTGACCTTCGAGGGAGCACACAATATTGTCTGCTGCACTCTGCAAGCAAGATGCCCCATCATTCGATGAAGACACTGAGCCTGAAGTAATTTCACAAGGAACACACGATCCTGTAGTAGACTCCTCAATGATAGCACTACTGTGCAGAACGTCACGCTCGTTGAGGTTACCCAACACGTTTATCCCCTCAAAGTCACCGTCATTTGATAAGCTGATGTTTGCAAATGAACTTGTACTTTGACAGATATCCCCTTCGCACTCAGGTGTAACCACATGACCTCCTCTTGATTTAAGCTGTTCAATAAAAGACTGCTGTTTTGATACCTGGCAAAGCAAGTTGCTCTGCTGTTCTTTCATTATCGCATTTTCACTTTGTAAGAAGGCACACCTTTGATGCAGTTCCATTTGCTCTTTGTCAAACGCTTTGCTTGTATTATCACTGTTTTCTGAAACTTTCTCAGCAGTGGACTTAAGCGACTGATACTCTTCTTTCTGGATTTGTAGCATTTCCTTGAGGCTATCATTCTCATATTTTAATCCATTATTCTGGTCTTGGATATTGCACCATTGGCCACGTAAGTTCTGAACCTCAGCCTCTAGCTTTAAATTCTTTTCTGATAGCTCATTATACGTTTGTTCTAAGGTGGAATATTTGAGAATCTCCTCCTCCACAGCAACCTGGAGCTTTGACTTTGCTGCTTGAAGAGATTCAATTTCAATAGTAAGTGAAGAGAGGTTTTGTTTGTGCTTGGAAACATCCTCTAAATTTGACTTTGCTTGTGAGATCTCATTGTCCTTTAATGCTAGTTCTTCTCTGAGACTGGATAGTTCGTTTTCCATGGTGGACCTTTGCGATTCACTTTCCAGTAGTTTTTCTTCCAATGAGCTTATATTACTCTGAAATGCTTCAATTTTTGAGTCAAATGAATTCATATAAAATTCATTGTCTTCAAGATCCATTTGAAGCATTTCCAGCTGGACCTTTATTTTATTCATCGTGAGATCTTTTTCTTTTAGGGCACGAGTTAATTTCACCTGCTCCAATTCAGTGTCATGTACGTTCTTTCTGAGGGATCGGATCAAATCTTCCTTTTGATCTAAGCCATTTTCAGCAGTTGATAAAAAAGCTCTTAAAGATTCAATTTCATTTTGATAGGACACTCCTTTTTCCATCCAATAATCCCTTTCTTGAATAATTATTTTGTGAGAGTCATTTGCTTTAATCAGTTCATCATTAGCGGCAGCAATGTCCATTCTTAACTGTAAGATTTCAGACTGGTTGTTTTTCAGGCTTATGTTCACCTCTGAAATTTCACTACTTTTGTTTTCCAACTCTCCCTTAATTAGAGCTAACTCTGCCATCAAATTCCTCTGTTTCTCATCATAGTCTTTAATTTCTAATGAATGCTTCTCGGCAAATATTTTCATTTCCTTTTCAAGCACAGACTTCTGATCTGATTGGTCTTTCAAATTGCTCTCCAACTTTGAATTCAGCTCCATGGCAGAAGCATACTTGCCTTGAAGAACCTCCACCAAACTTGTTAGCTCAACACAATGCTGATTTGAGGCTTCAAGCCTCTTCTCATCTGCCAGCATTTTCTCTTCTGCGGCAGCTTTCTCCCTCAACAAGCAAGTCTTTTCTTCACACAAGACAGAGTTAGCCTCCAGGAGGGATTGATTCTTTGAAGACAATTCCTCTGTGCTCTTCTCTAGCCATTTGAATTTCTCTTCTAAGCCTACCTTTTCCTTTTGTAAATTAAGGGCCTTAGTTTCAGTTTCCATTACATGTCTTTTGAGCTCCTCTACACGTCCACTAAGGTCCTGCAGCTCATTGTTTTTTTGGTTCAGAGCTTCCGTAGCTTTTTGCAAAGCACATTTGCTCTCTTCTTCTGCAGCTGATAAACTACTTAACTGCTCTTGGAGAGAATTTGCAGTCTTTGCCTGTTCAGAGAGGGCACTCAGTTCATGAAGAAGATTTTCTTCATTCTTCTCTGCTTTGGAAATCTTGTCTTGGAGGTCATCATTAGCAGTAGAGAGAATGCCTATCTTGGTCTGCAGCTCCATGGCAAGATGTTTTTGGCGGTTCAAGGCTGAGTCAAGTGAGGCAATCTGATCATTTAAAAAGGGTAATTCCTGCTGGCTTTTCTCAAAGTTCAACTTGGCCTGCTCAGCCTCGTCATTTTTCGCAGAAAGGTTCTTCTCATATTCTTTCATCAAATTACACTTCTCCTCAGTAAATTTGATGAGTTGCTGCTCCTGCTCAGCCGAAACCCAAGCTAAACTCTCCCGAAGGTGCACAATTTCATTCTGGTTCAGTTCAATCACAGAATCCTTTGACTTAGCTAGGTCACATGCGTTCTCATACTGAGTCAACAGTTCATTGTGGGACAGCTCTAATTTCTCCAACTTGCTTGTTTCCTGCTGCAGTCTAGCCTCTAAATCTGTCAACTGTCCCTGGAGAAGAGTGATCTGCACTTTTGCGTCCTCCAAATCCTTACTGTGTTTTTGGTCTGCCTCCTCAAATCGTTTTTGAAGTTCATAATGAACTTGTTCTTTTCCTTCCAGTTCAACACATTTATTGAGTAAGTCGCCTTTCAAAGAATCAATCTGGGCCATCAGTGTTTCTCTCTCCTTTTCCAGATGCTTCAACTTCTTCTTTAGATTGCTTTGAGCATCTTCAAGTGTAGCCACGTTTTTTTCCAGTTCACCGATTCTATTCAGCATGGCTTCTCTTTCTGTCTCGATGTTGTTAATGAGACTTTCTTTTTCGTTTTTCCATCTCAGGAGACACTCTGTTTGGCTTCTCAGTTCATCGCACTCATTCTGTTTTGAATTTAAAATGAAGTTCATTTCTTGACGTTCTTTCTCTAACACGGTGTTCTTGTTTATCATCTGCTCCATTTCAATCCTCTGTTTCTGAATTTCCTCTTCAGATGCTTCCTTTTTCATTTCCAGATCAGTTAATAATTTTTTTAACCTTTCCATATCTTGCAAAGATGACCTGGCTTGGCTGTCCAATTTTGCTCTAAGTCCTTTCAGTTCCTCACTTTGCGCTTGAGTTTTAGCTGAAAGATTAATGTTTTAGCTCAATCATTAAAACAGAAAATACACAGAGGCCCATTGAACAATAGTTACACTGCAGAACATCAAATCAACAAAAAAGCAACTTCAACCCGTGACACTGTAGTAAGCAATCAACAGAAAACACCGAAAGTCATTTAAATCCAACCATACATAAATATTCCTTTTTCAAAAACAGATTCAAAGTTTCCAAACAAAATATGTGGCTTTCATAGCTAACTATCCAAGTTTCCAGAAATAATAAACATATACTCTTGTGTTCACCATTCTAACTGTAAAAAAGTCCTTATCAGTTCATCCTGAAACAAACACAGCGTATGCCTGACATTCAGTTGTGAACTTCCCTGTCATTTCTGCTAACGAAAGCTTCCTATTGTTGACAGCAGGTAGTTTTCCCTATTTTACTTCCAATGGCCGAAGGACAGACAGTATTTTGCAGTCCCTGATAAGGCAAAATGTTTCCGTTTTCTCTGATTTCGTCTCTGACTAAGAGAAAGAATATAACGGATGAAAGGAAAAGAAAAGAAAAGAAAAGAAAGGGTCAGGCCTATAGCATGGAAAAGGAAAGAGGATAAGTAGAGAGAGTTAACTTAATTCATTTAAAATACTTAGAAGTGGAAGAATAATGACAAGGTTTGAGGATCTATAGGTTAGGGTTCGATCATACATAAACATTGTGTACTCATATAGCATTAAAGGAGCTAAAAGTTCCAATAATATCACTCAATATAATTTTATGTGGTGCAAAATTAGGCACCATAAATTAAACAGTGCTTTACTAACTGCAGAAACACACAAAGTGAAACTACAGGAATGAAAAAACGAACCAGCTAAAAACAGACAAATAACATAAACTTTCAAACAAGAGTAAGTTTCATGTACCTTGTCTGTTCTATCCAACAATAGCAGCTCACAAATGACTGTGTTCAAACAGGCACACACATTCAGAAAAAAATAAAAAACACTTTTGGCCCTTTATGTGGTATAATATAAAATTTTCATTCTCAGATGATCATTAAAATCCCTTTAATATTACGCATGATTTTGTGTCTGATTATGGACTCTTTTTCTGGAATATGCTGGCTTCAGCATTCTAAATTTGGTTTGCACCATTTGTTGGTGGTGAAAAAGCACCATTTCATCAAGATTTCCACCAATGCCGATACATTTGTGAATCTTTAACGGTCAGCCAATACAGTGGCATCTGCTGCACTTAAGAATCCATTCTGTAGGCTTTTAAAACACTTCACTAACACACTTACCTTTAAGGTCCTCTGTCTTGCTGTTGCTCTGCTTCAGGTTTTGTCTAACTGCTTTCGTCTCTTCCTCTACTTCAGACAATCTCTTTACACTTTGTTCCAGCTTAGAACTGAAGCTGTTCCTCTCTTTCTGCATCTCCTACAAAAGACCAAAAGCATCACATTTATTTACCATACCGACAAAATGCAGAGGTTCGAATGACGGCTCACATCTTTGAAAAAAAAGGCGCATGTAGAATGTCATTCAAGTACCTCAAATTTCTTCTTTATGTCCATCTCCTTTACTTGACTAGCCTGGAGTGCTTGTTCCGAGCGGCACAGTTTAGCTTTAAGCTCTTCCACCTCTTTCTCTATGCGATTCTTCTGTGCTGTTACCTAGGGGGAAAGTGTGTACCTCTAAGACTGTCAAAGGTCCAAAAACAATGGGTTATGTCCTCAGGTTTGAAGCCATTTGCTCTCTTATCCATGTGAGCAGTTATATAAAACCAAGATAAACACTTTTTTTTTTTCCTTTTAGCTGTCATTGATACCTTATCAATGTCAGACTGCAGCATGACATAATCCTTTTTGGCTTGCTGGAGTTCCTGGTTCATCTTTGTTTTTGTCTGATTCAACTGCTGTTCAAGTGCATGCTGGGAATTCTGCTGATGAGCAAGTTCCTATAGAAAGACAAAGAATTAGAGGCTTGGTATCAGGTAAGCATTTATGGATTGAATTAGCCTCAAAGAAAATACATTTTATTTACATACTGCATTACGATTAAAACAGCAACCAGTAATTTTTATTAATTATGACACCTTTTGACTCTCTTTCTCCTGGTCCTTCAGCCTCTGTTCCAGAGCTCGGCGTGAACTCTCTGCATTGTGTCTCTGACAATTCATTTCCTCTGTCACCTGTTTCAACTTCTGCTCAACTGAAGAACACTGGATAAAAAGTTGAAAAACAACAGGATCCAATCATGAGAGATATCAGTTCGGGGGGAGTAGTGGCTCAGTGGTCAGCACTGTTGTGTTGCACCTCCAGGGTTGAGGGTTCAAGTCCTGCCTCCACTCTGTGTGTGGAACTTGCATGTTCTTCCTTGCTTTGTGGGATTTTTCCAAAAGTCTAAAGACATGTGACTTAGGCGATTAGCATCTCTAAAATTCCCTGTAGCACATGATTGTGTGTGTACAGTATATGCCCTGCATTGTGTCCTATGCTGCCTGGGATAGGCTTCAGGTCCTTCTATGACAGCAGTTAGAAATGGAAGTAAGGATGAATGGAAACATTTAATAGACAGAAACAAGAGTGAATCAGAACCCTGATGTGAATTAAATAGGAAAACACCAAATGACAAGTTAAAATTACAAATTTAACACACTTTGAAATCCTGTCTGATGCCAAATGTTCCCTGTATGTAACAACTTGGCTGCAAAAAATGAGCTTTGCTAACCTTTTATCAATTAAACACTAAATGTAGTGCAAAACAAATGGAAAAATGTCCAGTATAATTTTGACTCCTTCTGACTTATTTAATAACACTAACACAGCTCCTTATAGACAAGGCTGAGGGGGGAAATAGTGTATAGTCTGTTTACCAGGATCAAGTTTGAGAAATCCTATAGCAGCAAATCCCGCACATAAATTTGGTTTTAAGAAGCTGTTACCATTACCTTGGCCACAGCCTGGTCATACTGCTGAGACACCTTGGTGAGCTCATCTCTGCACTTGGTCAGAACTTTATCTTTCTCGTTTAGTTCTGTCTTGGTTTTATCAAGCTGACCATGAATTTCCTGAAACTTCTTGACTTGGTTCTTCAGCTCTTTGTCTTGGGACTGAAGGCGAAGCTCAAACTCAGATAGTTTAGCTTTCAGATCTAAAACAGAAACACAGCATCATGTCACATCTGCACAGATACGAGATGTCAGAGGTGAGCTCAAGAATGCTTGCCACATAATATCTGCCTCACTTGTACGTTGCTTTGGACAAAGGCATCTGCCAGATTAATGTAAATGAACGACAGGGTAGTAGGTTACTCAGTATTAAGCAGTGATGGGACAAATAAGACTTCAAAACCTGTGGTGGGTGGGAGTATCCTGAACTACCAATCAATGCTGCCTAGTGCAAACATTCATTTGATTGATCCAGATATTCCCACCCACCACAGGTTTTAAAGCCTCATCGCTAGTAATAATGGAACTCAACTTGTGGCTGAAAGGTCAAAAGGTTAAATCACGATAACGACTCTATTGCCATATCCATGAACACGGTCTTAATATACCACGGCTTAAGTACACATTCATCTCAATTAGGGAACAATAGTCATTCACCACTTCAATAGCTTTATGAAACATTGCAAAGTACAAAAACATATGGGAGTAACTTTATACCCAAGCATGAGGTTTGCACAAATGACAATTATAATCAGTGCAGTAATTACTACTTAATTACTTAATAAAACCATCTGCACAGTCAGAAAACAAAGCATCGGCCCTAGAAAACGGACCTTGATTTGTTTCCCTCAGGAGTTCAAATGCTTCAGAGCTGGACGATTCATTCTGGGTAACTGATAGAGCTGTGCTTCGGGAATTTTGTTTCACCGGTGTTTCCCCTGGCTCCCATAGGAAGCTGCAGGAACCGGTCTTCCTCTTTAACGGGGTGTCTATATAGCCTGACTGACAGTGTGTTGTTTGTTCTTGTTGCCAAGGAAAAATTGATGATTGTGTCTGCTGTCTGGCGATATCCTTGTGGCTCACAGATGACTGGTTCAGCAACTGTTTAAGGACACAATCAAACGAAAACGGATTTTAATTTAATGGGCATCGCACAGACGGGAAAGAAAACGTAATGGAGAAAAGGTGCAGGGAGTAGCTCACTTTGGCTTGCAAAACTTTCAATTCAGATTCCAATTTTTTTTTTTCTTCAACCTCCCTGTTGTACTTTTCTTGCAGCTCCGTCACTTTCGGTTCTAGAAAGAAAGGTGAATTGCAATGTTTTGCGATATACTGCATCACAAATGCGTGAAATATCAAAAAGGGAGTGCCTGCACGAATTCTTTACCAAACTGCCTGTGGCTTGGTGTAACTGGGGTCGCAAACATTTTCTGTGGCGTGCTACAGGGCTGTAACTCGGTACCATGACATTGTTTGGCTCTCTCCAACTCATTCTGATACCTACAGGGAAAAAATAAAATTAACATATACAAACACGATGCAGAGCGCTAACTCTCCCAACCAAACTCTCAACACAATCCGTCTATTCTGTGTACCTGTCTTGCAGTGCAATTACACTAAATTGCCATTCACACTGAATTAATTCATGTCTTATTACTAGATTACTAGAAACTAGTATAGCGACTCTGTTAAGAATAACTCACCGCTTAATTTCTTGCTCCAATTTTTCAATCTGCTTTTTGCTGGAACTGATCTGCCCCTCCAAGCAGTTCACTTGCTGGTCTTTGACCTGCAGCTCATGGGAAATCCTCTGTCGTGTTTTCTCTAGACTTTCACACGACTCCACAAGAGACTGGTTCTCGCGCTTCAGCACAGCTACTTCATTCTTTTCTATGTCAACCTTGTGACGACCCAAATGAACACAAAAATAATTCGCACTGACACTTAAACAAACAGATCACCTCTCAAATTTATACAGGAGGATGCACAACGATAAAATACCTTCTGCTTTTGTTTCTGAAGGGCAGCTTCAAGAGAATCCAGCTGAAACTGTTTCTGTTGCCTCTCTTTCTTATGCTTGTCCAACTGTCCTTCAAGTTCCTGAATCTTCTGGAGGGCTTTTCCAGAAAGTCCAACTTTCCACTCCTCTACTGCCCAACTCATATTAATTTCCTTCCTCTATTGGTTTCACTCAGACAGTCACTGGCATTTCCTAGAGATCAGACACAGTAATAATAGATATATTCAAATATCCCTAAGCTTTAATTACTTCTTGTTAAATGTAACAGCTAAAAAGACACTGAATGATTTAGCTATACGATAAACAATGCTCCAGGAGGATACATGAATAGAAAACAAATCCCAAGTTGTCATAAAATACAGCAACATTAAGCATAAAAAATAACCGAGAATTTTTTCAGGACTTGCAGCTAAATAATGCTAACATCAAAACATCGCGATAAATATCAGCTAGCTAGACCCAATTATTATTTTAACTGTAATCTAAATACTTGATATCAAAACAATATTATTGTTATTATTAGTATTGTTTATTCCCTCTCTAATCAGCTACCTATGTCTACTAAGCTAACTAGACACCGCAACGAACTTGTAATAACGTAAATAACGTAACCCGAATAACATTTCTGAGCACACTTTGCTATTAAAATTACCTTTTTTTTTTTTTTTTTTTTGCTTGCTGTAGGTTTTAATAACAACTTAAGTTCAACCGAAGACTTTCCAACGTGTTTCCCTGGGCCAGTTGAAATTCAAATCATATTTGTGTTTCAGGACACGCCCACAGCGCCGTTCCTATTGGTCACAATCAAGACGTGCGGCTCCCATTGGATTCTGTAACACGACGTAACACGTAGGTCATCTGTGATTGGACAGTATGCAAGGCTTTTCTTTAAATGAGAAACCCGCTCACAGCCTTTGCACGTTTTACAAGGCAAACTTAGCTGTTACCGGAATGTATATTGTCATATTGCTTAATATTGATAAAAAGCATAACGCTATAAACAACTGCCTTCATTATTTATCTGGTATGCTAATGAAGTTGTAAATGTGGTGATAAAGCCAGATGTCTCTGTGACTGATCTGACACACCAATAACGATGGATGTAGATCACATATGGTAGAAAATAAATGCGTACTTCAATCGGAGGGTTCATTTTTTCTGACTTCACAGTTTCATCAAAAATTATTACAGTTTTTCTCGATCGCTTAAGCAGTTCTCACATCAGGAACGTCGTTCTCGTTACTGTTAATGCAGTTCTCAAACCAATAACATCTCCCCACCCACATTAGCATTTCTCATTGTGTTTGTACGCACTGCTGTTGTTTCTACACATACTTGACTACTAAAGACGTTTTGTCATTGTGTTGATGCACTTCTCAACTGACAACTCATCAAAACAGTTTGTACTTTTGTAGGTGAGAACTACAGATCTCTCACTCACCTTTATACTGTCCAGCATTGCATTAGTGTTTTCAATCAAATCACTTTAAACTTTTTTCAGATATGTATGAATGAGCAAGGCCAATTACACATTGTCAGTGTTAGTAGTAAATTGCCCTTCAGTTGAAAGCAAATAGAAACACATGCTCTCA
Organism: Gymnarchus niloticus; assembly: GCA_009936485.2. Classification (NCBI taxonomy): domain Eukaryota; kingdom Metazoa; phylum Chordata; class Actinopteri; order Osteoglossiformes; family Gymnarchidae; genus Gymnarchus; species Gymnarchus niloticus. Next base: position 6,447,509 of record JAACJT020000021.1, on the reverse strand, counting down.
ATCTTGTATCACAGGTGCATGTCAAGGCACTGCAGTCATTACACACAAGCATACATGATGCTCATGTTTCACCCAATGAATAGTTCTGAAAATGGAGCAGGAAGATGCAGGTGTCATGCAGGTACAAGAACCAGGCTTTGTGAGAGGATGTGGTGTCCGAATGTGTGGCAAGGGGGAGAGGAGCACACAGAGGACAAGTAGGGGGCAGGGGCAGGGGCAGGGGCAGGGGTAGAGGGAGAGGAGTGAATAGGTTCCATAGGGTTTCTAATGAAATAAGGACAACAACCATGGACCATGTTATCAATCATGGCCTAAATTTGGTTGAAGATGGTCGATGGATGAAGTCTCAGGTGACACAGACGTACAGTGGCTTCTGCAATATGGCCGTTCAGGAATGAGATCAGGTATCTGATCCCACATTTACTATATTTCTGCACCATATGCAACATTACATTTCTGCAGTTTACTGTAAATAGTAGATCTGTGATAAATTGATGACCTTTGTATTGTCAGAATAGTACCACTGCCTCATTCTGGTGGGAGAGGGCCACTTTTGACACATTAGGAGCAGATGGCAGTTGAGAACGTGGTGAGAGAAAACAATGCCATTAGGCTAAGAGATCAGGTGAGCTGTTGTGGAGGACAATGGAATTTTTCAAAACATTGCCTCTGTGAGTCACTCCACCTTAGACAGTCCTGAAGAGACATGCTGTTTCTACAAAACAGTTGTACAAGGTTCTATTTATGAGGAACAGTGAGAGAGTAAAAGAGCTGTATGTACAGGTTAGGACACAGAGATGTTTTCTTTTTTCTAAGCTATACTATTTCAAATGTTTCTAATGTAAACACACTTTTTGGCTTTTACAGAGAATACTTCAGTTGGAGGCCAGTGAGATGTCACACAATATTGTGTATGTGGATGAGGCAGGATTTGACCTGAATAAAGTAAGGAGACGTGGGATGAGCATCATAGGTCATAGGGCTACAGAGGATGTGCCAGGCCAGTGTGGGGGCAACATCACTATGTGTGCTGCTATTGCTGAACATGGGTAATTTACCATGCTGCAGCCATTGGGCCCTGCAACACAGACCAGCTTCTTCAGTTCTTAGATGGGCTCTACAATGCCCTCATTCCTGAAAATGAAAGGGTGATTGTGAGAGCCAACATGCCACTTCATGTGGTAATTTGGGACAATGTAAGTTTTCACCGCTCAGGCCGTATGAGGGAATTGTTTGAAACCCATCAACAAATGATAGTGGTGTTCCTGTCACCATATTCACCATTCCTCAACCCAATTGAGGAATTCTTCTCTTCTTGGAGGTGGAAGGTGTATGATCGGCAGCCTCATAATCAGATTTCCCTGCTGGAAACAATGGATGCTGGCTGTGAGGACGTCACACGTGAGGCTTGTCAAGGCTGCATGCGGCATGCAAAAAGATTTTACCCTCTGTATCTCAGAAGGGAAGACATCAGGTGTGATGTAGACACAATGATATGGCCTAACAGAGATGACAGACAGGATGCCTTTTAAGACATTTCATATTTTGCACTTTATAGTAATTTTAGATTCATATATACAGTATGTAGTGTGACTTTACTGTACTATACAGTAGATGGTGCTATGTTCTGTTTGTGTATTTTTTCTTTGTTTTCTGATGCATATAGTTTCACGTGTATTTTGCTTTTCTCAGTTTCAGCAATAATATTATGTAAAATTTCAAATAAATCTTTCACACTTTTTTGCATTTTTGTGTCCAAACATTTTTTTTACTCTACATTAGGCCTACATTTTTTGCACTAGTCTTTTCAAAGTCAGTAAGGTTTTGATAAAAGTATAAAAACATTTGGTGTCTAAGTCTTAAAACAGTGGTGAAAGGATTTTATTCATTGATCAAAGTGTTGAAGTGTTTGACTGACTTTGCATGTTTGCCACATGTGGAAAAAGGTTTTGTTTTAGTGTCTTTTGCGCAGGTGAGTCTGTGTTATGAGAAATGCCTTAACTGTTTTCAGAACTGCATTAAGACTGGTAAGAATGACGTTCTTGATGTGAGAATTACATCAAAGCGATCGAGGAAAAACTGTAATAAAATGCCTTTGCTGCATTTGGGTCCCCCTGCCTACTCTGTCATCATTGTGACAGATGTAGGCTATTGATTTAAAAACCCAATAATGCAGTGGGTCCACCAGACCCGCAAACACTGGCGGAGTAACAAAGACATGCACATCACACAAGGGTCACAATGTGATCTATCTGAATAGAAAGAAAAATCTCAACTTGGACAAGCAGATCCTTAAAAAACCATGGTTGTTTGTCATTTTCATTGAGTGATGTGTAATATCAATAAACGAATGTACCACTTAACAACTTAAACTCATCCATCCATCCATCCATCGACCATACATCTATCCATTGATGATCAATGATAATGAATGACACTACCGTTTTCCAGCAATACGATTCAAAGTACTGCAAAGTGGCCAATGAAATAAACAGTCACATTCTTTGAAAGAAAGAGTTACAGAGTTACGAAGTCAAAAGAGGAGTGTCTTTAACAAACAAGTTCTCAATGGGCTTTGACATTCAGTAGCTGGGGATTCCTTTACTTCGCCTTCTATTTGTTTCATTCGCATCCCGCCTCAGGAATCATTTACCTTTAAACGACACTTACTTGCTGACACTGTTTTGTTGCGTTTACATTCGTAAAATTGGATGTTTAAGATATGAACAGGCTGGTTATAAATGCTCGAACCTATACCTTTAGGGGTCTCTTATGTACACTTTCGTTCATTTTTGGCGAAGTTGCCCGAAAAGGTAGATGTCACGCGCCCTTAAGAGACCAGGCTAAACCTTAAGATACCAGAAATTCTCAGCTGTTACGTAATCTTTATAAAGCTTCCGAAAGCAGTCCAGTCTTAAGTTCGTACTTTTGTAGCGTTTTAACAATATGGAATGATCCGAGTCGTTTCGGGACGCTGTTCATTTGGGATACGATCTACCGCGCTGGGACTTTGAAGTGTTTAACACGTCATGTACATTTGGTATGTATCATATGCACTTTATATTTTTATCATTTAAGTCACTCTGATAGCATTCTAATAGTGTCGTGCCTGATCTTAAGCTATCCAGTCTAAAATGTCATTGGTATTAAATATTATATTAAATCCCAAGTTAATTAGTTAAATTTTTTTTGTTGTTTTTTTTGACTAAACGAAATGTAGCAAAACTTGTACTAGCCTATGGGATTGTGTTACACATCATACTAGGAAGGTGTTCTGTGTTTGCACACTTGTCTCTTCTCAGCCATGCATGGATACTTCGGGGAAGCAGAGGAGTTCAAAGACACGATACGACCTGTAGCATGTTATTATATTGATTGCCTCTTTTGTTCTTGAAATAAACTGTATCTAAAATGCATTGCATGCTTGAAAATAGTCAGACAGCGAAGTACTCAAATTTCTTTTTAACAAGTTGCAGATAAACATTCATACTAATAGACTTAACGGTATACTGTATATGCTTTACATGCAGTATGGTCATTTTCCAATGTGCATTGTTCCAGCTCACATATGTGCATCTTCTAGCATCTTATCCTGGTCAGGGTCACAGAGCCTATCTCAGGCAGGCACAGGGTGCGTGGGCGCGCACACACACACACACACACACACACACACACACACACACACACACACATCAACAAATTCAGGCCTCCATCCCAGGAAGAGTGAGGCATCATGGCTAACTATTGAGTCATCCATTTATTTAGGTTTCTCCTGCACTTGGTCAGAATTCACTTCCTTAGGAAACCACCGATGGCCTTAAGTATTATTCATTATGAATTTCCATGTCAAGCTGTATCACGCAACGTTTACCAAGGTGCAAACAACAAACATGAGTGATGGAATGAGGAATAGCTCTTGAGCAAGTGTTCTCTCTGCCTTGATCTCAGCTAAGGAGAATTCCTTGTTCATCCTTTAATTGCAGATTGGGGATAGTCCCGGACCACCAAGTCTCCATTATCGTACAGTTATGTTCAAAACTGGCTTTGAGGTTTTGTGTTCAATTCGATGCAAACCCATGCTGATTTTTGTTTCAGCAAAACATATTTAAAAATTTTGGTGTGGAGATTTGTTCTGAAGTAGCTGACCGTGCAGCTTATTGAGGCAACACTTAAATGCAAGTGTTGATTTTTAGAGGTGGACTGAAGATGGAACGTGGAGACATACCAGTGCCGTCTTGCTCTGGAGGGGGTGCCACAAACCTATAAGAAAGTGAAATGGAAGAAATACAGAAAAACCCAATCAAGAAGCAGCTTGTAAAGAAACCAAACCAACGGTACAAATATTACAGCTCTGGAGTATACAAATATCTTACAGTGAGCATGCTGTTCAGCAGCATGGGGGCTCCATGTTTGGCCCTGCTGTGCATGAGGGTTTGAATCTGGTCTCTGGAGATCTGTGTTTGTGTGTATGCTCTCTCCTTTATTTTTATTTTTTTCTGGGTACTCTGACTTCAGTCCAAAGATGTGCAGTTGGACTAACTGGTTACTCTGATTGCCTGTGGAGTGTGACTGTGCACCTTGTGTTTGACTAGCATCCTGTCCAAGGTGGACCCCAGCCTTGGGACACGCTCCGGTCTCCCGCGTGGCCAGGATAAGCAGTTGGAAGATGGATGACCTTATTTTTATTCTTGAGTGAGAGTAGTAATACTAGACAATAATTTGTCATGATATTTTCTTCTTTTTGTAAATTAGTAATTTTCAGGTGTCAGATTTTTGTCAGTATTTTTGGTGCACTATAAATATGTTTTGTTATTTTTGCATTGACCGAGAACTGTTGTTCTTTAGCTGAATAAAACTTTACTGCAGCTTGCTGAATTCTACATGCAGCCATTAATATGGAAGGCATGCTGTCTGAGTTGTTTTCACTCTTACTTACAGTGGCTTTGTAACATTATGGGATGTGACTGGGCAAGTTTGCATCTTCCTCGGAGTCCAGATTACCTGCTAATTACTGAGCAGGATATTGTTCCTCTCCTGAGGAAAACAGTGCTTTAATATCTACTAGATTTTTGCCAACACTTCACAGAGAAAAAAATTAAAACCAAAAACAAATGATTTCAGATGGCAAGCATAACCAAAACAGAAAGCACTTAGTTTTCTGCTTTGTTAAAATAATACCTAAGTCATTTGGGGCTTGTCCTTGAGATGCCCCCTAAAAACTTTGCTTCTTTTTGTGTTTTGTTCTTCTTTTTGACCAAGTCTCTTCCTTGCCTGGTGTTTCGGTGGCATGCCACAAAAGAACCTGATACCAGGGACATGAACATTCCGGCAGCCTTGAGCGTTCGAGGGAACATCGTCCTTTATATGGACACCAGGTGGCGAGGTGGTCAAGGAGTACGCTGTTTCGAATTCCGTGTCTGAAGTTGTTGCTGTTGCCTGGACAGTGGTACTTAAACCAAATACCTCCCGTGAACAGCTGGTAATATCTCCGTGTATAAGAGTGAAATAGTTAAATTTGCTATGCAAATATATAACATTAAATAATTCATAATGTAACACTAATGCAATGATTACATAGGCTGGAAAACTGTGAGGCTGACATTCTTTTGAGACACTGGAATGCTTTATCATATTTGATATCTTCGAGATAGGTGACAAACTTCCTTTCTCTGTCTTATTTAAACAGGCAGTACTTGCTTGAAGAGGCCCAAGGTTGAATCAATCAATTTTATGTTAAAATCCATCACTCAAAGCATGTTCTACAACATTCGTGGCTTCTGTGTCAATGGAATAGTGACATTTTATAGGGATTTAACCATTAACACATCTAGACTCCTACAACATTGCAGAATTATCAATTGATGTTAAAACCAGAAGTTTTAAGTATGGTATGTATAGCATTCCTCTTTGATGTACTGTAATTTTTGCATTTTTATACAAAATATGTACATATATAACATGCTTATGTGACCGTCAACTATATGTTACATTAATATTGCCGCACGTCAGGGGGGCATAATCTTCATGTGATGTAAAGTTTTGGTTTTGGGCTTGTCTGGCATGTCTTTGTGTTTGTGTTGTGAGAAGGTAGTCATGCACTTAAGTAACTGCACACAGTATCAACAGTGAGTTGTGAACGGCCAAGGCCTGGAATCATCTAAAGCTTACATTATATGGAACCACAGGAAACTTCTTATATCATTAGGCTCCCATATCTCTGACTGTAGTAATTAGCCTTTTATCACAGTGATCGAAACATATAAACTTTAAAGGTTATCACGCTATATATTGCTTGGCAAAATCTTCACATTAACCCCCGCTTCGGCAATGTGAAATCCATGACTGGAGTGGTATTCCTTAAAATCTCACCAGAGAGGTGTGGGCAGCCAAATTTTACCGGAGGCCAGGGCAAGTAATTACACCGACTCCTTCCCTGCCCCCGTGGCATACCTGTGACAGCCAGGTGTGCCATTTTTCTCCTCCCGGAGATTTATAGTAGCACCCAGGCAAATATCCAAAAATGAGTAACACTGCAATGCCATCCTAAAACGAGAAGGAACACATCACCCATTCCTCACGTCTGTCTTTTCTCAGATACCACCTTTTTGTTTTTATCTGCTCTCATACAGACATTTGAAATACTGTTCTTTAGGTAACCTTGTTTTGATATCATCAATCAATTGCAATTTGTTTCTAGCATAGTTCAACGCCCCCTTTCCCACACATGGTCATTATTGAGTAAAGTGAATCATATTATTGTCTTGTCCACGACACTGTAGCTCCTCCCTTCAGAACTATGTCTGGATGACTGATCCATCAGGATCTTTGTAATGCCATAAGGTTATAAAATTATAGTCTGATGATGCAGGTCTGTAGTTTGCATTCAAAGGTTTGTTTTGAAGTTGCTATGTGCAGGTTGGCAACCATGATGTTTATTGCTGCTGTGTATAATCAGAATTGCAGAGTTGTGTAGAAACAGCCATTTTTCTGTATTAAACAATGGATGCATTTTAATTCAGTTCACTGGCATTTAGTACCAGAGGGTCATACCACATTACATGTGAACTGTATACATTACTTGTTGTGGTGTCTATTAAGGGTTATCAAAGCAAATCAAATATTGTACTTTCTAGAAGGCATTGTGAAGTGTTCTGGCCTTGCTTGTTTTGTTGGTACACTGATTAATTTTTAAGTTTCAGACATGTACCCTCCATGGTCTGTTTTCAGCACAACGTTCCCTTTTGTTTTGCCCCAGGTTAGTGAACTCCAGCTAGGAATGGGACGCTGATTGTTTTCCGATCAGATGTACGTCTGGGGTCCCAGCAATATCGGCTTGGAGAGAATGTTCTAGAAGAGAGAAAACAGGGATCAGCCAGCGCCATTCTTTAATTCCTTTTAAGAATACCCCTGTGGTCAGCTTTCTCCAAGACATGCCTTTCCCCTTCAAGATCCGGGGGAGGACCCAGCGCTATTCGGTGCTGAGCAAGAACTCCTTTTTGACCCGCATTCAGCTGCTGGACAATAACGTCATTGAGTACACGCGGCCTGTGGACAGCACAGGACAGGACTGCCTGGAGGACGTGGCACAGAAACTTCAGCTGCGAGAGGTAAGGCTCCTTCCTCTTTCAGCTCCTTCAGAGCAATTTTTGATGCATTTCGCTATATGTTATGCAAAATCGTACTATAAGTTTAAAACCCTGCCTGCTTGACCATTTGCTTCAACTCCCCCCTTATGACTACAGCACTGCTGAGCGATTTAGTATTGTACTTTAAAAAATAGTACTTTGAAAACAGTCTGCTACATGCAGATTAAGTGTGTGCGTGTGTGTGTGTGTGTGTGTGTGTGTGTGTGTGTGTGTGTGTGTGTGTTGAGGGCAGCTGATCCTGAAATGGTGTCTCAGAACTAAAAACTCATTTCAAAAGCTATCAATTCTTTGACGTAATTGTGCCACATAAATGGAGGCTTGTTTGCGTTAACCGTCGAGAAGTAGCATTAGCTAATAAATGTGAGGATTTGTATTCTGAACCTGTCCGATCATCTCGCACCCCTGCTGTTCTCTAAATGGTTTAGCTGTGAACGGCCTAGCGGCCTTCACGCTAACCATTACCAAAAGGGATGCGTTTACTCACACCACGTTCGGAAATTTGTCACCCGTCACATTCTTAAATGAGCTAGAATGCCATCGCTGGGCACACAGTGAGAATATAACAGATTGACTTTGTTTGCAGGAAAGTGAGGACTGAAGCCAATTTCTTGAAACAGCAGAATGGACTGTTTTGTAAAAAAAGAGTGGCTCATATTTAAATTTAACTTAATTTTCTGTGAAGGACTTCTCCAGCTGAAAAAGAAGGTGTTGGGATTTGCTCATCAGTAGCCATGTTAACTGTTTGAAGTGCATACTGGCTTGTTTTTGTTCACTTTGGTGGTGTGACCCTCTGCTTCCCATCATTCCAAAGGCACATTAAAATTAATAATGAAGCGTGCAGCACAGGAAGGTGGCTTGAAAAAGGTGGCTAACACTAGCACTTTGGAGGAGGTGTGTTCTGGTGTGTCTTGGTGTGTTTTGGTGTGTTCCACTCCCCAGCTGATATGGCTGTGTCAGAGAAGTTACTCAAGTCTTACTTTACTTGCAATAAGTAGCTAGGCATGAGGCATGGAACACTATGTATGTTTTATACGAACTAACCAAACTTATAGCAAAACGCAAAAATTGTTTAAAACTGTTGGTGTGGCAGTACAGTGGGTAGCACTGTGGCCTTGCATATCCAGGGTTGTGGGTTTAATTCCCATTCTAGGCTCTGCCGACAAAGTTTGTGCATTCTCCATGCGTGTTGTACGAGTCTTCCCCTACCGTAGGGTGAATTACTGGCATTCCATCTAGTGTGTCCCCAACCTAATCCCCTGTGATGGATGACCTACTCCCACATTAATTTTGTAACAACTGCCAGCTTTAAAGCAGGCACATTCCCCTCCTTACATTGTCTTCTGACCATAATGATGGCAGTGCCAGCACTGAGAGCTGCTAATGTTTGAATGGCTTGCAACAACTCGGCCTCATCTTCCTTAGTCTTCTTACCATCCATCCATCCATACATCCATCTTCTAACCACTCACCCTGCCCTGGGTGGTGGTTGTTCTGGAACCTATCATGATAGGCAGCACAGGGTACAAGGCTGGGGTACGCTCTCATTACCAAGTATGCTTGTTGCATGTCAGTGCTTTTAACACTAGAGGATGCATTTGCTAAATCTCACATTTTGATCTCTTCTCCTAATGATTAGCAGTATACAATATCTGGCCACACTGTGACATTCTGTTTATTTTCCAGTTTGTACTTAGTCTCTGTCCGGACTAACATGGCTGCAGATGTGGTACCAATAATGGGCATCAAAAGTAAGATTTACCATGTTTTTATCATGGTTTAACCCAGGCTCTAGTTTTTCTGTTCATGTTTTGGCATGTTCTGTTTTCTAGCTATAAAGGTATATATAGAATCGATCTACAATTTATGGAGTGGTCTTAAGCACAGTACCTCTCAGTGTTACTGGAATATGGAAAATACCTGACTAGACCAGCTGAAACACCAGTGTCCTGTTGAGGCTCCCTATCATCTCTACCAGCCTAGACCATTTCCCATAACCAGTCATCCATCTCCACCCGCATTCTTTACCAGGCAATGCAGGAGGCTGTATGCCCTACCATCTACACAGCTAAATACTAGCTCTGTTGAAACAGCAGAGCACCTCAGTGTAGAATAATAGTAACTCTCATTGTCCATGAGTGATGCTAGGGTGGGGTTAGTGGTGCTTAAGGCCCGAATGTTTGTAGCGAAGCCCTGCATCTTTTTGCTCATCTATCTTGAACTGAGACTCGTCCACAATGTTCTGGGCAAAGTCCCGGATCTCACCTGACCCTAGAACCGCCCCTGCCCTACACACTACCGTAAAGCCTAGCAAAAGAACCTGAAAGTCCTGCACCAACAAGCACCGTCCCTCCCACGACCTACCTTTCGTGGCCGTCTGTCACTGGGGAACTGTGCCGACTTGCCTGGAGCGCTCGGCTTTGGGTTAACTGTGCTATCTGTTTATTCTATGGTGTTTTTCACGTCGCAGGTGTTCCACCAATATGTCCGCACACTGCAGTTGTTCACGTTTATGGATGTGTAGGTTGATGTGTGCAGCATTTTATGCTATAGTGAGTTTGTATGGTCTCTTTTACAGCTGGTGACTTTGTAACACCATTTTTATTAACTATACCAATTATTTAAAGGGTATTAGTTGACGGTACTATGTCCCCCTGCAAGTTAAAGAAATCTGTTCAAAAACTATAAACTCTGCAGGTATGTTAAGTCGTAAAAAAAGTATGATGCTTAGAGACTATTTTGTTTGCTGTGATGTTGTCCTTTGATTTTAGCTAGGATTTTAGAAGCTCTACAGCACATATAAGTATATGATTTCAAAATGGATACTCATTTTTATTTTGCAATAGTCGGCCAATTTAACATGGCATTCTAGAGTGTTAGCCAATCAGTACAATAACAAATCAGACGTGTCAGAGCATGATGTGAAGAGCTCAGGCAAGGTGCCGGAACTGGGAGTGATTTACTCAGAATAATGGAAAAAAAAAAAACATCAGAATGCTTAGCTCCAGTATCCAATCACAGTGGCCAGACAATCTGTAGAAAACAGATATTTGTTCTGAGTGACAATACTTCTCCTTCAATACTTCAATGCTCAAAAAGGTCAACATACAGAAAGAGACTTATGGCAGAACTTTAGATAGGATCTTTGATCTTTGCATTTGAGAAGGGATTACCGAGAAATCCTTCCAGAGATTATTTCATGGGTGGAGACTTGCGCCAAACTGGGCACCTGCTTTCTCAGTGTAACACTGTGCCCTTATTATTTTGAACATTTAACTGGCTATTTGAGGACCCAAATAAGTATAGTGGAACAGTACACCAGCTCTGCTTCAATCCCTACTATGGTGCAATTTTATAGTGTGCATATGATAGCTTCTCTCTTTTATATTTCTCCCATGTGCAATAAGGATTCATGTGCAATATGTCTCATGTAGATGGACTGTTGT
>JAACJT020000021.1:6403751-6429963 GCA_009936485.2 Gymnarchus niloticus | reverse complement strand
CTGGAGAGGATGCCAGTCCATCACAGGGCATAAGGCTGGGGTACACCCTGGACAGGATGACAGTCCATCACAGGGCATAAGGCTGGGGTACAATCTGGACAGGATGACAGTCCATCACAGGGCACAAGGCTGGGGTACACCCTGGAGAGGATGCCAGTCCATCACAGGGCATAAGGCTGGGGTACACCCTGGACAGGATGACAGTCCATCACAGGGCACAAGGCTGGGGTACACCCTGGACAGTCTGTCTCAGGGCACTGTATATATATAAAAATATTGACTAATGCACTGTTAAATCTCTCTTGGCTTATTCTTGATTAGTACTCAGTCATGCATTTTCCTTAGCAATATTAAATAATAATGTATTAGCTATAACTTTATACTTACAGATTAAGCAGTTTAAAATGAAATCTGGATTATGGGGTAACTACATTTTCAGTTTCTAATAAAGCGACCGCAGACCTTACATTAACCAAATATTTTGTACAGTTAAAAAGCCCTTACATTAAGATGTGTAAGAGCCAGGTCTGAGTACTACTTCTCTAATGCATTTTAATATAAGCATGGTATTATAAGTCTCATGATGAGTCTGTAATTCACAATTATTTATAAATGAAACATAATTTATTAAAAAATAGGCTTATAAAAACGCTTACTGTTCCCTTTGTGTCCATTCAGTTGATTTTGGTGACTTTGACCAGTTCCAGTCCCCGGACTACCTTACAGATTATGCACTGTTTCCAGTGGTAAGATCATCCCATAAATTATCCTTTACACAAGCTTTCTTTCTCATGTCAATAAAATTTTTTTATTTTTCACCTTTTGTCTCTTCATCATTTTTGAAGTAAATTGCTGGTGCAGTAAGTTTCAATGAATTTTAAAAAATAATTTTTGCTTCATTCAGACAAAAAAAAAAATCACAGTTTTCTCCTCTTTGATTGTTCTGCCTTCAGTTACCAGGAATTACCTGGAAGTTTATAGCCTAATAATTTGCTCTTTATAAAATCCTGTTTGCTGGCTTCTCCCTGTCTGCCAATAAAATATAAATCCCAGTATAACTTTCCTCATGGAGAAATGAAGTGTTTCTGAGGGGATCTAGGGACAGAGGGACAAGTAAAGGGAGGTGTTTTACTTCCAGTGTTGTTTTTTAGGGTGTCACAGTGACTCACTGTGATGGTTTGCCTACGCCCAGGTATGTGACAGGTGACAAAAGCAGACCCCTGTCTCTCGTAACGGTCCGTTGGCCTCGAGCAGTCAGTCAGTCAGACAGGATGCCCGGTGCTGGTTTGGAAGGAGAGAAAGAGATTGGAGAGTCCTGAACGTTGGAGAGGAAAAGCTTTGCGTATACTTTTCTGTTTGCATGCTGCAGAATTGGACCGGTGTCAGTGAGGAGAAGTGGACCCAGAAAGTAACTACGGAGCACAAACAGAACTGGTAGGCTGCTGACCAACGCCAAAAGCATGTGGACGAATGTGGATTTCATGTGCTCTGTTTGCCTTCCGTATTTAATGGCAGCCATGCGCGTTCCATGTGCTGTGCCATTTAGCTCATTTTTGTCTGTGGTTCAGGAGGAGGATACAAACAAATTCTACTATAAAACAAACGCATTACAGTTACATGCTAGATGTTACATTCCCAGGACAAGAAGTTCTTTTTATACACCTTTTTCTCTCCAAGTGGAATGTCCCCTCCTGAAGCAATACTGCTATACGTTAAGGAAGTTGAGAAGCTCGACGGATTCGGGAAAGAAAGCTTCGCCGTGAAGGTAACGTGGATGAAGGCAACATCCATTTCTTTCTGACTAATGACTACAGCTAGGGTGGAACAGGCCCTTCATTTCGATATCCATGCTCACGAAGCTTTGTTTTTTAAAATAATGTGCAATATTACTTTGCAAAATCTTGCAGAATTTCCTTTTATTTTTTTACAGGACAGCTATGCCAATGTTGTTTTCCTGGGCGTCTCCTTCACCGGGGTGTTTGTTAAGAACAAAGATGGAAGGTCGTTGATGCTACACAGGTAAATCGGTCGGTCCATACTCATTTCTGTTTGTTATTGACAATTAAGCATAAGTCAGCCACACGTAAACCAGTTTAAACATGCCTGGAACACGTTCCCCTGACACTCAAAGTGGTCATATACAGTCATTTCTAAAGTAAGATAATTAATTAACCGGTTAATGTCAGTTCTCATACACAAACTGTGTTCATCCAGTTTCTTATCATAAATTATTAACACTGTGAAAAGGATGTGGATTTTCTCTGTCAATTTGGATAAATAGAGTTGCATCATATTTCATGTGATTTCAAGATATATATCATAGTTATGAAAGGCAAGCAGTGAATTCAATACAAATAATCAAAGCTGCCAAATGAGTCAACAAAAGTGGGTGAGACATCATGTTCCAGTACTTCCTCTCTAAAACAAAAAAGAATTATTGATAATCAGAAGCTCCCTGACTTTGAATCACCATGTATCATTTAAAATCAGGCCTATGAAAGGGCGTAACAGAATAATACAAAGGAACCGCATCATCGTTCTCTCTTGGCCACTGTGGTGTACCAGAAAACCATGAATTGAAAGTAGTACTTGCCCCTACGATTGGGGTTTTCACAGCCGGCCCTACTCCGGATATTGATTTGGATGCTCCACATGTATTGCACAGGTTTCTGATTTGCTCCCATGGTTCAAAGACATGCAGCTTTGCTATTTAGCATCTCTGAATTGCCCATAGTGTATGATTTTGTATGTGTATGAGACCTGTGATGGAGAGGAATCCATCTGGGATGTACCCCAGCCTTGTGCCCTGTACTGCTTAGGACAGGCTCCAGGACCCCAGCCCCAAAACTCTGATCAAGTTGTGGAAGAATTGATGGATGGATGGATGGATGGATGGATGGATGGATGGATGGATGGATGGATGTGTTTGCAAATTTTCAAATTGAGAATTATATGATTCTCATGATTTCAGATGGAATGACATCCGGACCATCACACATAACAGGTCCACGATTGCTGTGGAGATATTAAGCAAGGATGACACTATCACCTTTCACACGGCAAGTGTCTGTAGACATCTTATTCCAGTATGATGGACTTGCTCCACCAAAGTGTCATTCACTACCCTGACACTAACATTTGTGAATATACAGTATTATTCCGTAATCATTGTAAGTTCACGATTGGAGTGATGGTCAGTTTTTAAAACAAAAAAAATACAAGAATGTGATGCCTTTTTGATTTTTATTTATTTTTCTTATAGGATGATGTGGAATCAGCCAAATACATTGCAAAACTGTTTACTGCCAGGCGTAAATTCTATGAGCAGAACAACATACTTGCAGAGTGAGTAAGATGTTTTCTGAGTACAGCAGAATGTGCCAATGTAAAGTGTGCTTTAATGCCAGTGACGCTCGAAAGACTCAGGCCTAATGCCTTTTTGTTTGTGGGTCACACTGCCCCCAGTGGATGTGAGAAGAACATACATCTTCAAAATGTTCCATCCATCTTCCATACATTAACCCTGGGGGGGGATTACTGCTTAGTGTAATTAGTGTACAACATTTTTGGCCTCAGACAATTTGCTAATATGAAATCTGCCGAAAAGGTTCATACAAGATTTCTAATTATTTGTATTTGCAAAGCGAGGAAGTCAATATGATTGTGCCTTGTGACGTTCTTTAACAAGGCTCACCTGGTGACTTCTGTTTTCACAGAGTGTCACACTCACCTTTACCAATCCGCACTACGTGGGATTGGTCCGCTATGGTAAGACTGTACACCGGTCTCACTCATCACCTTATCAAATCCCTCGTGCAGTGCAAACAAAAAAGACTTCCTTCCCTTTAATATGGCTGTTCATTATTAATCAGACATGTTGCTTGTCAATCACAGTCATAATAGGCTTCAACATTAGAATGAAGCTGTAATGTCCCATTGTTCAGGATATTACATAAATTACTACATAATGCCAAAACTGAATGGAACCAAGATGTCACACTAAATAGCAGGGAGAAATAGCAATTTTAAGAGGCCTTTATGCAACCAATAATGAAATGAAGCCTTGATGGCTGCTCTTTAACTTTTTTCCTCATAGCTGAAATCATGGTTAGTATGCTTTTAAGGGGTGTGTAACCCCCCTTTTACATCACTAGTCCACCCTAATGGCTTCCTGTTCCCCTCCTCTACTGTCTCAAGTCAAGTCAAGTCAAGGAGTCAAACAGCTTTTCATTGTCATTTCAACCACATACAGTTAGTACAGTACATCGTGAAACGAAACAACGTTCCTCCAGGACCGCGGTGCTATAGAGACCACAGGACTACAAAAACCTACCTCCAGACCTTTCTTTCTTGCCCAATATCCTGCGTGTGTTTATATATGCATCTGAAGCACTCTGGGCCAACTATGTAATGGATTTCACTGAAACCAGAGTTTGGTAATGGCTTGCTTTGTGCTTGTTCTTCTTTGGCCCTCCAGTCTGATTCCGGAGTGCAGTTGAGAGCCTCGTCTTTGTGTGAATGTATCAGCAGCCATCTCACATCCCACATGCCTGTTTTTTGTCACGGTCAGGCACGACGTCCATCCTACACTCTCCAGCTTATGCATCCTCGGCATGGGGGATTTTACCAGGAACCTCAGCGATCACTAGGTACCGACAGAACGTTTGTCACAGGCTTTATTTGAAAAGAAGACGTGTGCTCTTGGCAAATGCATAGTTCAAGCAGAAAGTTGTGTAGGCGCCGTATTTATTTTTAACAGGTGTTATAACGCACTGATAATTAAAAACAAACATTTCTTCTTTTTGGGGTAGTTTTATTTATACTCAGCTGCTGTGAAAAGCTTATGACAACAGCAGTCACTTTAAAGACCACGTAGATGGTAATGTGGAGGAGAAAAGAATCTTTATGTTCTTAATAGAACTGTTGGTTCAAATTCTGTGTTTTAAAATGTACAGTAATTATATGTGGCGTTTCTGCCCATCTTGTTCCTCCCTAAGACAATACTGATGGGCCCTATCACGAGTCGGAGTCCAGCATGGACCACTGTCCAGTCGACTACAGCTTCCAGAATGGCACTGGCCCCAATGGCAGCTTAAACAGCACGCCCAGTACAAACTCCCTCAACCGCTCCCAGACCTTCATCCAGACTTCACCAATATCCTCCAGCCTCAGCATCCAGAGCAGCGACGTCATGGCGCCGGAATATGTCCCTGTCCACCGGCATCCCATCGTCGCACCTTCCTACCGGCACGCCCCCGACTACGAGAGCGTCATGCAACAGAAGAGGTTGGCAGCAGTGGCAGGTTGCGGCCGCCAATCCCTGTGCGTTCATCCAGAGATGACGGAATGGGCCCCTTACCCAAGTCCTTGTAATTCTCCGGTTGCATTTAACTTACCGGTGGGCACAGCTGCCCATGTGAACCTTGGGTGTAGCTACACCACTAAAACAGCAGAGGGCAGCACCATTGCCTACACAGTGAGTACCTCAGACTTGGCCCACGCTAGACCGCTGGGTACACAGTGCCACAGCACCACCCACACGCCCAGAGACCACCAGTCTGGCCCGCTGCCCCCTTACTGCTGCTCCCGCCCCACCGCCAGCTCTCCCGATTTGGCGAACAGTCATCTCAGGGACATGGGGGACAAGAGCCCAGAACTAGTCTCAAGAAAGGTGCAGCTGTCTGTGAAGACCTTCCATTCAGACAGTTCTCCCATGGTCCACCACCCCCCTCAAGAAACAAGCGAACACCTGAGATCTACAAGGTCCCACGTGGCCCGCAAGCAGCGGCACAGCCTGGAAGTGATGAGCAGCATGGTGCAGGGCATGGAGGCCATGACTCTTAGGGCGCTCAATGCCCCTTTAGTGCGGAGAAACACTCTCAGAGAGCAGCCGGCTCCCCATTTATCTGAGAGGCCTATCCAGAAAACACCAGAAAATCTTCCCTCCTACCAGCACGCAAGAAACCTCTCCAGCGTCACCATGCTCACCCATGGCAGTGGGAGCGAAGAGGCAGAGATGCCTAGCCTGGGCATGCAGGTGCCGAGGGTTTGTCACTGTTCCATCAGCCCTCACCTGAGGGCACCTCGGGCCAGACTCCCCAGCAAGCCCCCACCTGAGTACCCAGGACTTGGGAGAGTCACCAGTAATGAACCTGGGGTCTGTAGCAGTATAGACCTGAACAAAAGAAGCAACCTGACTCAGCTGGTAGGATCCACTTTTGGACCATCCATCTCAGAGCCAAATCTGGCGAGTGTGAAGGAGAGGGTCAAGAAGAAAGTTCTCAAGGAGAGGCCAGTCTCAGAGATGTTCTCCATCCAGGACAGCATAGTGGAGCGGGAGATTATGCAGAGGGTAAAAATGACTTCTTTGGCCCATATAAGCAATGGTCTGCATGCATTCAGATGACCTTGTCATATTTCAATACCTTGCAAAGAAAGCGGTAAAAGTAACCTTGCAGATAAATATATTTCATAATAAACAAAAAAATACACAATATTATTTAATAAACTGCAATTGTATTTTATCTTTATGGAGATTTATTTGTTTGAAAGAATTTGCAACAGGCTTTCAGACATTGACTGTCTTACCCAATGAATGCATGGGTCTATATTTCATTGCTATTGTTTTGACCAGTAGCTGGAGAGATACAGTGTTAGAACTGGTTGTACAATCTACACTTGGCTTTCGATGATTTAATATATTACATTTTTGATTGCTAAAAATGGTTGTAATATTCTGGCTAGATCAGCACTAGTCCGAGTCCTTTGGAGATGAGATATTCTATTGCCATCCTCACTACAATGACAGGTGTCTTTTTCCTTTTTTAATGAAGATGCGGGAAAAGCAGAAGATGGAGATGGACTCTCTGAGTAGGCCTTTGAAGATGGCAGCCCAGAACAGTTTCTACAGTGGCAGCGTGGTGCTCTCCGAGAACCAACAGACTGAGACTGTTTCAGTGTCATTCAGAGATGAGCTGGTACGAGCGGGATACGTTGCACACACTCGGGGCGTAAATAATGAAAGCCCAGCACAGTATTCATGCAAAAGCAACAACGCGATTAATCCGATGTAGGGTGTGAGCACATTCCCTCCATTCTTAAAATTGAGTGACATCATTAAATGCGTCGTAAGACTGAAACAATCATGCTGTTTATATGTATGGATTATGCTCTTTTCCTTTGAAAGTGTTAATGATATTAATAGTTATTGATACACGGTCTCATTACTGATACTGATCAATTGTTACTTTTGTGTATTTGCAAGAATGTATGTATTGAAGCTTTTATTCAGGAAGCTATCACAATATACGTAGGTGCTAAACATTCCCAATGTTTGTAAGAACTGACCATAGAAATCCTTGCTGTCTTTCACTTTCAATTGAGAAAAGAAACTGAGGTTACACTGGTTGACAGGGTCAGACAGCGTCTTCAGCAGTGTTGATATCAGTTTACATGAATGCTGAGAGAGTCAGTCCCTGGTTAAAAAGAGTGCTTTGCTAAAAAGTTTGAAAATGAAGCTCGTTTAAGGAGTGTATTTGTATATTAATATTGTATTTTCATCTATGTATCTATCTTCTATTTGCTTATACTGCTTACCCTGGTCACTGTCACACGGTAATATTGAATTTCTCTATTCTAAAGTAGAAACTGTGTAAAAAGCATTTTGTAAATCGTGTTTGATACTGTTGAATAATCATCATACAGTCGATTCGTACTCCAGATTGTTCTGAAGAGTTTATGTTGCATGTTTTCCTTTTGGAAATGATGAAAATGATGGAAAATGATGGAAATTAATAACTGCAGGATAAAAAGAATTTCCCGTAGTATTTATCATACATAACCGCAAATGCATTCTGTCACAACTCAAGACGCGGTGGTAACACGGGTAAGGCAGAAAGCATTTCTTCTTTTCTCATCATAATTGATTTAAATGATGTCATTGGTGCTTTATTGTCTGGTTTTTCACCGATGCCAGTACATTGATGGAATCAAAATATCAGCTGATATTATTACAGGTCAACAAATGCATTGGTCGAGGCCCTACTGTACATAGATCAGTTTATACTGGTGTCTTGAGATGATGTATGCAGTGGGCTGACTTTTAACATTGTGCTAGATCAGTGTTTCTATAACTTTGGGTCGCGACCCAATTTGGGTTGCGAATGTGTTTATGATGGGTCGTCATGTGTCTCTGCTGTCATTTTTGTAATCCTATTCTTGGGCCCCAGCATGGTTCCAAGACTGTTAGAACCCCTGTGCCAGTCCATAAGAAATGGCACACTGCCATTGGTTAACACGCCTCAGATGGTGATGTGCAAGAGCGCCCGAGCAGGTCTTGGTGATCCGCTTTATGGGTCAATCTAGTTAAGCTACTTATTGAAGTTTAGTGCACAGCATTAGGCTAATCAGTGAAGTGATGATTTGGGATATAATCAGAGGCTGACATACATGGTATACAATTATGCATAACCACGCAAATACATACCTATTTCACATTATGGAAGGTGGTGGCACAATGTTTATTTTTTACAAATGAGTTAAGCGATAAGACATACAGTATATATATATGTGTTTAGACCTATGGAGGGGAAACTGGGGGTACAGCAGAATACGCCAAGATCCCCAAGTAGGCTGCCCACAGGTCAACGCAGA
This sequence comes from Gymnarchus niloticus, assembly GCA_009936485.2. NCBI lineage: Eukaryota > Metazoa > Chordata > Actinopteri > Osteoglossiformes > Gymnarchidae > Gymnarchus > Gymnarchus niloticus. The sequence goes on along the minus strand of JAACJT020000021.1, from coordinate 6,421,311 downwards.
GTGGAACCTCTTCACCTACGTAATGCCTTACGCAGACATCTACGCGGATCTGCTTCCCAGCATAGATGGCAGTAGAGGTGACATCAATGCCTCATGCATCAAAGTTTGACAGTCACACGGCTGGCACGTTTAGAACTCTGTTTACTGAAATGAAACTGAAAAATGCATCCCTGACAAATTTTACACCAAGCACACACACCAGATATCACATAAAATGCATCCTACGGATTTACTAACAAACCAGCTGGTGTTTGAAAATGATTTCAGCCTCTAGTGGTCCAAATAGGTTTGTTTGCTTCCAGGCAGGTTAACTGAATCGCAAAATAGAAAATGATACAAGTTTCAAGAAAAAAAATCTCTTCAATCAGTATCCATCCATTTTCCAAACTGCTTCATTCTTATGCAGGCTCGGGGGGGTACTGGAGGCTATCTCAGTCAGCTTAGGGCACAAGGGTGGTAAGGGTCATTGCGGGGGCCAGGATCCTATTCCAGGTAGCAAACTTCACACGCACCAAGCAGTTGTGGGATTTAAACCCCCAACCCAGGAGGTAAAACAAAAAAGAGAGAAGGCAAGCCACCATCCCTCCCTTTTAATCATTAATGAAAATTTTAAAAATTACACTGCACTTAGGCCTTAAGTGTTTTTTATTCAGAAATGCAGTTTTTAAAGCTTGTTAAATATAAATTTTCACTGCTACTGTAGATATTTACTGAAGAAAGTTCCATTCCTGGGGCTACACCAGCAGCTATTCTCCTGAGACCTGAGACTGCAAGACTACACTTAAGTTTCCTAATTACTGCTTTCATTCTCATCAGTATATTTAAAAATACTTTAATAATATGTCAGCATCTACACTCAACAGCACACTTTGTTAGTGACGCCGCTTTTCGTGGAGGCTTCTTTTAATGTTTCCATGGTCACAAAAATCATTGGCGTTGCATGAGATGATGTTTTTTGGGCTGGTGCACAGTGTGCCAAGTAATATTATTTTCAGATTTCTCCAAGTACGATGTGAATTACTGAATATACCGATTATGGTAAGGAAACAAGACAAAAACGAGACAAAAAAATAAAGGAAATAAGAGAACGGATGACTGAGATTAACAGAGACTTCGGTTAAACAAAATGGAAAACCATGTGTTGTCAGGGCTGGGGGCAGAGTCTGATTAGGAGTCATGACTTGTACAGCGAACGTAGAGTCACGATAAAACCCCACAACCCGCCCGCCTCTTCCTCTCAGCTGAGGTAATTATACATAGTTTGGCTTGCAGGGGAAAAAAATTACATAGACAAAAAAACAACTGTAATGAAATGCACGCAAACGAAATGGACGCATCAGAAGCGAGGGGTGACGCCACGGGACGCCTGACTTTGTGGCGCGAATTCTCCCAAGCCCAAGTCTAAAGCCTGGCGGTGCTCCACACGAGGGCTTCCACGTCTCTGGCAGTTCACTGAATCCCAGGGCTTCGGGTCGCCACGACCTCGCCCGGTTAGAGCATGAAGCCGAAGCCTCGAGGGACGCTTTGAGATTCCGCAGGGAGGAAGCCGAGGCGTCTCTCCCAGGTGCTGTCTGCACATGCACCTCGAGTACAGAGAAGGCGCTATTACGAAACGCTGCCCTGCAGACCAGGCAACCCTAATCGCATGGGAACGTGTGTTAGCAAAAAAATACGAAATAAATAAACCAATGTAGCAACGTCTCATTTCCATATACTGTACATCCGATTGGACCCTGCAGTATTTCTGTGCGTTCCTTGTTGCGGAGAGCATTCTGTCTATGTCCCTCTTCCCGTTTGTGCCCAGGTAGTGAATGGGGGGGAGGCATGGCACTATACTGGCACACAAGAGCCTCTGCCAAACACATAGCAGGACTTCTGGCAGATGGTCTGGAAGAAGGGACTGAATGTCATTGCCATGGTTACAGTGGAGGAGGAGTGTGAGGTTCATTCTAATATGCCCCATTATTTCCTGAAAATGGGCAAAGGGGGATTTTATTTATTTTTTTTTGTTTTATCATAATACATTTACATTGTGCATTAAATCTTTTGTTAATGTTCCCTGAGATTCCAAAGAAACTATACTCCAGTTTTCAGGTTTCATCACTGCTTCAGTGATAAAGTGATCAGTTTCATTTTGTCTTAAAATGCAAATCTTTTCATGATTTAAATGTTCTAAAAGTTTAACCTATGACCTGGAAACAGGGATTGGAGTATATGATTACTAAAAAATAATAAAAAGAAAACAGATTTATGCAGCTTCAAAGTGAATAATCATCTTATAACAGATGGACATACGGTAGCCTGTAAAACTGTGGAGGAAATTATCCATGTATTTACAAGTAAAACAGTTATAATTACTGAATACAAGGGTTTGCTAAAAGACTTTTTTAACAACTACATTAGATTCAAACAGATCTAAGACACTCTGAAAAAGCTGGTCTTTTGGAAATCAGCTTCAGTCCATTAATGAGTTCTTGGTTGGAACATGGGCGCCAAATTGACACAAGAAAATGAAATTATTAGGATTAATATAAACAATGTTACTCATTTGCTGTAGTGAGTGGGACTTTTTACCCGTCTCTTAAAAATGTCAGGATTACCTTAAGTTAGCACTGGCATCATTACAATGTAAAGTGTCGTTCAGTTATTAATGATGAGTTATGTGCAACTATTAAGATTAAGCCTGGATGTTAGCCCATGCTGGTGACAAAATCTGTTTCCATGGAAGGGTTCCCTGGATGCCTGCAGTAGCTTATGGTGCTGTTCTGTTCGCACTGTGCTCGGCTTGATGGTGAAGGTTTAAATGGACAGAAGTGCTTATATACAAAATACACAGGCTGTGTTATTTGCTGTACTTCTAACATATTTCTACTGATTCATGTCCCTGAAGACATGCTGGAATATAGCTAACAATACGCCTCTACTTAATCTGAAGTATTAAGGTGAAAAACCGTAACGGCTATGAGGTTCGGTGGCCCTGAAGGACAATTAACAACACATTAAGAAAACACAACACATTAAGAAAACGCTTAACAATTCAGAGCCTGCACTAATGTGGTACATAATGCTAAGAGAGAGAGAAAGTGAATTCCAGGGAAATGATATAAACAATAGAAGTGGATTTACAAGACATGCTGAAGGAAAACAACTGGCCAAAAACTCAGAGTGAGACCCTTCTCATTAAAGATGTCCTTTAAAGGGGAGTGCATATTACTTACGACGTTACAAAAAGGTAAGGCACAATCCCTCTTTTTTGGATACCTTGTAATTCATGGGACGACTCGCATAAGGCTGGCTCAAACTGGTTCCCTCTACAGCATCAGAGAGCGGGTGAGCTTTAATCTGCACCAGTTGCTTGGAATGGACAGTAGCATTAGAAATACAGTGGTTATAATGTCATGCATATCTAGCCTTTTATGCATATTTTGTCCTTGCCCAGGATCAGTTTCTGTTAGCGTTCCATGACCATATATCTGTTAGAGTTAGGATGCAGTGTAACTATTACTTGCTACCCATTAATGATGAACCTGTTGCAAGCTGTGCATCTCAGTAGATCTCCCAGTCGTCATGCTCTCAGCATACGTGGAGTCAACACATCATTACACCACCAGAACCTTGGCTGCACCCATGTGCCCAAAGCCACCCACAGCGGTACACTGCGGTAGTGGCCAAGGCTGAACCTGGGTGGTCACTTGCACAGAGTTCACGGTCAGCCTCTTGGAGCACAATCAGGTAGGCTTACGATGTACGGCAACATCAGCACCAAATATAGATTTTCAAACTGCAGGACTAAAAAGTTTTCTTCCCTCACCTTTCAAATTGGCATCCGGATATGGTTGGCTCCCTTTCAATAACAGCAAATAACGGTACAGGCCATTTCACAGCATGAATTCGTTTACCAGGCTATGATCCATTTCCTAAAGGACTCCATTTTAATGTAACTTTCCCAGTTGAACACACATTTGTTTTAAGTTTCATCACTGTTGACGATGAAAACTACAGTAAGCGCAGTATATTTTCAGTTTAAGTGTGTAAAAATAACAATGCCAAAGAGGAGACAAATGAGGCTTTGCCAGCATTGATTGGTTAGTTCAGCATGCTCCCACCCACCATGGATTTTGAAGCCTCATTTAGCACTAGCATTGATTGGTTAGTTCAGGATACTCCCATCCACCATGAGTATTGTAGCCTCATTTGTCACATTGCTACTAAAAGCAAAGTGAAAGTGAAACCAAACTTTTAACTTCTGTTTTTTCCCTCATGTAAAACCATATGGCATTTGACAAGAGTCCACAAAACACAAAGATGACTACACAGACATTCCGTTGTTTTTATTTGCCCTCATTAACATTGCGCTTTGCAAAGTTTTGCCTTGCTTTAAAGCCGTTTGAAACACAAAAATGTTTGACCTGAAATGCTTTCATGGCATTAAAATTCACATATGATGACCTGATCTTCAGAGAATCTTTTGTAACAGGTTTGGAGAACAGCCAAAAGAGCACTGGAAGGAAGCCCATGCATGCTACATTGAGCCTGAGAATACTCAGCATTATTTTTCTGCATCTGCAATGATGGTTTTGTTAAATGGTCATCATTTACAGCCCCGGCTTTCTGCCTCTGCAATTTATTTCACTGAGCGTAACAAGTTTGACAAACCCAAGCATTAACTCGATAAACTTTAAAGGTCCCAGCTGATCACTGAAGAAAGCCATTCAATAACTGAAACTAGAAATCAATCAACAATGATATCCAAAGTGCCAAGAAGTCTAACTCAAAGGCTATTTTGTTAAATACAACATAATAGACAAAGTTTTGGTCTAAGGTTATAAATACTGCATATAGCTGCATAAATACTTTTGGCCTTGCTTAAGATAATATTTAAAATATGCATGTCTTTTATATCCTAATGTATGCATTCTGAACTCAATACATAGACCTATAGTTTTATTTATTTATTTTTTAAAACATTAGTCGAGCACATGCCCATGATTCCCTGCTTCTGAATGTGCAGCCATATTTCAATAAAAGCTGTAATCATACAAATGCATTCCTTTTATAAGGGATATTTTGTGTCTTGGATATTGCAGTAAAGGATTCATTTAGAGAAAAAGTCCCTCGAGGGCCAGAGTACGCATACTTATGCACAAGAATACAAGATTTCGTGATAAGCTAATGTACAGTATTACTTTAAATAGGGTGAACATTGACTTTCCAGTAGTAATCAGACATTCTGCATTCTAAGTAATTTCTCATATACAAAAATGAGTCTTTCATACTTTATTACCATACAGCAAACAATTTTAAAAAAGAAAAAAAAAAATCACAACAGAAAACATAGCATTCCCATACCCAACATACCACACATACACAATACAAACAAAAACAAATATAAAAATCAGCAAACAATCCAAGTATGGACAGGCACATTTGACCCTAACCCTTCTCCTCCTGTTGCTGATGACAGTGTATGTGGAATTTAACCATTAAGGCCCAAGCACTAATCTAAATCGAAAAATCAGAATGTCTCCTTTGTTGGTCACACATACAACAAAAAACAAAATCAATGATTAAAAGAAACCATCATGTTGTTCTGACAAACTGTTTAGCCATAATAAAATGAGAAAAATCATGCAATAAACCCAAGCTTTGTACAAAAATATTTCTCACTTGACATCAGAATATCGTGTAAATCGACCTGTCAGAGGTGTTAGCAAACTCTGCCCAAGACAGGCAGTGGCATAGCTACGGGGGGGGGGGTTAATACCTCCCCTGCTGAAAGCCATACCACCTATTTGCCCCCTGCCCCCCACCCACAACCAACCACAGCCTATTGCCCAAATTTGCTACAGGCAATGGTTTACCCCAAAGCAAAAACACCTGCCTCATCATTTGGTTTAACTTCTATTTTGAAGACAAATAAACAATATTTAATATATATAGGCCTACACACACACACACACACACACACACACACACACACACACACACACACACACGCGCACGCACCATTTAAGGCATTTGAAAGTGGATTTTCAAAACATGCTCACATACTCATGCAAAAATTCTTGTACAGTAACCACTTCCATCAGAAGAAATGAATAAAATATGAATGCATTTGCAGTCTTCAGCCAAAGTGGGTGCTATTGTTTGTAAAGAAAGGACAGAAAGAGAAAGGTCAATACGGGACGCTCTGTACGTGTTTCGATGCAGGCTTTTATGGGAAAATAAAGCCAGGCTCTCCTTGGCCTTCAATTCATATCCTCAATCTCCTTCTTGATCTCAGTTAGGTAATGATGGTCCTTCCCGTGAGCTACCTCCATGATCGCTAGCGCCTGGGTTGGAAGCAATTAGACATTACACTGCGATGCAAAACAAGTCACATAAAGCAAAGCCTACAAATGCCAGGCTCTCCTGAGAGACTCAGTTTACCTGCTTTAAGGCTTTGACTCCAAGAGACGTCTTTTCAAGTCCCAAATACAGTCTCCCCAGCTTGAGATACATCGAGGCTACGTTGAGCGAGTAGGCAGGATAATGCATGCTAAAAACAATTAAAATGAAATTAATTTTAAACCATCACGTTACAGGTACGTTAAGAACGTAATGAGAACGTTATTGGACGTTGTGGGAATGTTCCCTGTTTGCTGGGATATTACTACAGAAATTCTGTTTTTAGCATTACGGTGTGTCTACAACTCTGTCTCATTTGTCCTTTAAAGACGAATCAAAGGATTAAATTCAACTTGCGCAACTCTCTCTGATAAAGGCTTCAGTGCTCAATTAACCATAAATCTGTATTCCTCCGATAAGCATCTTCAAAAATTTGTTGTCACAAGTAGGTAAGACCTACGGCTTAAAATCGGATAAGTCCTTGGAAGATAGATCGACAAAGACAGGACCGCCTGACCGACCGACCATCCATCCATCCATCCATCCATCCATCCATCCATCCATCCAAATCCTATTCAGGGTCACAGAGGGGCTTGAAGCCTGTGCCCTAGGCTGCCTGGCATAAGGCAGGAAGACAAGAACCACCTCCATCTTTTAGTCTGTAAAACTTCTTTTCCATCACCTCATTAGTAAGGTTCATATACATCACTTGCAAAAGCTCAGTAGACATTTTCACAGCCGTACTCATTTCCATGTCATCAGCAATGTCCAGCAATGTTTTAAAATAAGGGATATTTTGATGTTAATGACCCACCCTAAAGCGTAATGCGTGTGATGCATCTTACCTATAGGGTTTGATGATTTTCTCTCCATAACTCATGGCTCCATCCCAGTCCTGCATGTAGAGGCAGACGCCCATGGCTTGGTACATCATGTGCAGCATGTACACATTTGTTACTTCGAAAATGGTGCCCATCTTGTCCAGACTGAGCTCGCAAATCTCCAGTAGTTCACTAGGGGGTGCTATAGAGTCAAGGAAATAAGGCACGCCAAGCCACATGGCTGTGGAACCATACCATACATCTTCCTCTCATGTTGTCATTCAATCTATCATTAGGAAAGTTCATGCATCCGAATGACTTCTATTGACAGGGGTACAGAATCTCAATGTGGCTCAATGAATTCCATAAAGGCATTACTGTGAACTTCAAACAATGGCTTTTGTGTAAAAGTGAGATGCAAATCAATCACATTCTGATTTAATGTGGTGCTTCCAGAACAAAGACAGCAAAGAGGGAAACCACCTTTCTTTGCTGTTGTCAGTCATGAGAAGAGTCACAGCTGATAATCAATAGATACCAGGGCAAGTAACACGGATCATTTGAGTAAAAAAAAAAAAAAAAAATGCAGAAATAATAAGTGGGGGGGGGGGGTCACTAACTTATTTTTTTTAATCACTTGTATTACCGTTGTCGCTGTATGCAATTATAAAAGGGAGCTTCCCACAAACTGGAGGCTGGCACTTCGGGGGAACAGCATTACAGGAGGAGGGAGAGAACAAGACAGACAAGGATATTCTTGTAGTGCTTGGCTCTGCGGAACTCCTCTATCATATTCTTGGCGTAGCTCACCATGTCTCGGATCTCCTCTGGCTTTGGGGGTGTGCTCAGTTTCCGAATTTCCATTTTTGCCTTATCCTTTAAAAAGAAATAAAGAACACATACAGGCTAGATCAGCCTTTCTCATCAGTCAGCTAGTTTCAGGACCACTTGAGGAATTACGCTTCACTTTTTTTGGTAGGTTCCAAGATGTACTATAATGTGATCTGCGAAAATCAGGAAGAAATTCATTTAGGCCATGCACAATGCTTATTGTGCATCGATCGGTTTCCTCAGCCGTGACACAAAGCCTGACTCATTCCGCAACAGAAGGCGGCTGGCTTACCTTGGATTTGCTAACGCACTCCTTACATTCACAAGTGAAGAAGTATGAGTCTTTCAGCCTTTCATTCCTGTCTTCTGTTGGATAGAGGAGGTCAATGTAACTCGTGAAAACCTGAGGGAGACAGAGGTGAATGTCAAACCTTCACATTCCAAACAAATCAAAATGTTAACCGCACATTTTAGTTTTTATTTTGATGCATCGACGACGGAGAGGCAACCAACAGCTGTGTAGCATTTTGTCATTCATTAACTTATATCAGTATTGACTCTCATTGCCTTCAGAGGAGTCTCAGCAGCCTCAGTAACACGCAGTTCTCCACTTAATAAAGCCCTACAGCCGAGCTCCTGAGCCTGCAGCTCACCTCTTCCCCCGGGTAGATATCCTGGACAGCCCTCACCTCAGCAACTGTACCCTTGTAGGTGACGATGACATTGGGGCTACAGCTGTGGTTCATCAGAGCAACGCTGCAGAAGCAGAAGGTAGGAGGTGAAAGTGGCCAGACGCTAAGAGGCGACGCTCCTCAAATAGCCACCTTACAGTTTCTCGTCTGCCCTGAACTTGTACTGGTTTTATTTTTAACTTCAAAGTAGCAACAGTTTTTAATCAGAGAAATGTTGTAGACCATTTTAGAAAATCAAAGGGGTGAAGGAGGATTTCGTATAAACTCTAAACATTTAAGCTTCTCAGTAACACACATCATATATATATTAAAAAAATAAAAAAAATACCACAAATAGCAACACCAAATTCAAAGAAAAGCTGATACGGTTGTTCTGAAATTGATGCTTGGCAAAATGACCTGCTTTTATAAAATAGTTTCGAGCACCAGGACTGTGAGTAATTGGTTATTTGCAGAAACCAGAACCGCCCACTTAAGTGTTCGCTTTGGGCTGTGGTTGTCAGTGCTGCTTGTATTTTGTTGTGATTTAACCTGACTGAGATTCACAAACAAGTCATATTTTATCCGGTACATTTCCAATTAAAATACATATGCATTCAGGCACTTTTTTTGATTTTAGAATATGGATTTTTTTTTTTTTTTTTTACATTTTTGTCGTGTTTGAGATATCATAACGAACCTGCTTCATTTAGATACGACATTTGATTAAACCTTATGGCGGCAGCATTCTATTAGCCAAGTGCCCCTGAAGCGCATTGGCCTCAGTGTGTATGACAAACAGAATCCGACAGGGAAACATGTCTGATTCAAATCAATTTTGCGTGACATAAGATGTCCAAAGACCAAATGCCAGCGGTGAAGCAGAACTGGCATCCAGTCCAATAAGAGATGTGGAGTTAGGGACACAAGACTGATGGTCGTCTTACTCTGGGAAGACTGCAGAGCCCAGATGTGAAAGTTCCTCATCCTCAATGGTAAACCCATTGCAATTGACCTGGGAAAAAGATTTAATAGGCCATGGGTGTGTGAACTCTAATGTTACAACACAGAATACATACGTCCATAAATAAATATATATTATAATCGTGGATTCCAGTTTGACAGCAACGTTAACCAAGAACAAGTAGGGGCACAAGACAATGACATCAAGAATAAATTACGCAATCAATAATGCCAAGTGGCACTGCACAATAAGACAATATCACAGTAATCAAACAGCAGATGAGAAACGTAAGTAATGCGCAAATGAACAGCAGGCTATGCCCTTAGAGAGTACAATTTGCTGCATCTGAGTTGCAGCATGGATACAGAGGACAGAAATGGCTTCTGAGCCTGGTGGTTCCAGTGCTGATACTGGGAGGGGTGTTAGAACCTGACTGCTAATAAATGAGGTATTTACACAGAAGGCCACTTGTTTTCCTCCACAACTGACCATGCCAATACCTGCACATGGGCATCCCTGGGGCGGATCGGTCGACGTGGTAAACGACTGCGGAATACAAAGTGGCCAAGAGATCAAGCCCTTCAACGTGTCACAGACTGAACCCGTTAAAGGAGCGCTAAGGTCTGAGCGTGTGCGACAGAGAGAGAGCACCTGAGGGCTAGCCCCCCCCCCACTGCCCCATCTCCAAAAAGGAGATCCCAGAGACTATTAGAGGCCGGCTAATGTCACCAACACGCGTCACGGGCTGCTGGTCAGCAGGTAAGGTGTGAAATCGGGCATTATCAAGCCAAAAAACTAAAATCTAATATCTTCAATTATTACGGTCATAAACCAGTTGTTTACATGAAACACTATTTTGATTCTTAAGATTCCACCGAGTTGATTTAGACACATTATGTAGTGGATTTTTATAGTCTTACTACTTTTTATTTTTCTGTTCCAGCAGAAAAATTTTTAAGTAGCTCATATACTATAGATAGTGATGGGACAAATGAGGCTTCAAAACCCGTGGTGGGTGGGAGTATCCCAAACTAACCAATCAATGCTGTGTCGGTCTATCACCTGTGCAAAGAGCTCAGTGAGTACATCGTCATCAGGGAAGTCCAGATGCTTTGAGTAAAAGTGGTGCAAGGCAGCGATGTCGGTCTGGTTCATCTCTCTTTTCTCGTTGTCCAGCTTGTCCAGGTCTGTGAAGGAAACCACGTTAAGTGGAGAGCAGTCCATTGCACTGGGGGACCAAGAGCGGTGATGGGACAAATGAGGCTTCAAAACCTGTGGTAGGTGGGAGTTTCCCAACCTACTAATCAATGCTGGGCCTTGGGTTGTGAAGCTTCATTTGTACCATCACACTGTACAACACTGTATGCTGGAAAACATCCACACAAGAAAAGTAATATTTGGCAAATCAACATGGGTTAATTAATTCATCTGAGGGTACAACAGCAGGGCCACACATACAAGCATCGCCGTGACTATTGGGCCGCCTTACTGAATTGCTTTTTTTTTTTTTTTTTGAAATTCACAGAAAATCTGTTCTGTCGAGCAGGCTTTTTTTCCCAGAAACCTTTTATCCAATTATGTCTACCTTAGCTTATTCACTCTTTCACAAGAGGGCATGCTAGCAGACAGAGGAACTCTGCTACAAGCAGCACGCATCCCTAACAGCTCTGAGATTTGATCTTCACCTCTAGCCAAACAGGCATTCTGCTGAAGAGAAGAAACCACTCTCATCGTAAATTCACCCTAAAAAAAACAAAAAGACAGTTCTTAGAAATCCAAAGCTAAATAACAAGCTTGGCATTTGAAGCAAAGGCTGCTACAAATACAGAAATCTGATGCCTGTAGTCTAACAACTGTCTTCTCAACCAATATTCTACCAGCTGTACTTTAAAAAGGCATATAATTCACCAGTTTCGAGTATTCCCAAAGCCGGCTGAGAATAACAGAGTGACCCAGCGACAGGAAGGAGAGGGTGATTCCCCCAGGCTCAAATACGCGATGTCTGTGCCCGTAAAAGAATCACAACTCGGATTTGACCATCATTGCTGCTTGTTGTAGAATGTAGCTAAATCCTGCATGTTGCTACTGTGGCAGCTGAGGACCCAGAGTACATTTTCCTGACTGTTCTAACAAAACAGGCCCGTACGTCACTGGCAGACTTCAAACAGATGGCCATTAGAGAGACTGGCCCTTGCAACCAGCAAGCCAAATACAGTCAGCACTACACAGACTTCAGGATTAATGGCTGAATTTACTATTTTGTACTCCCCTTGATATTAAGAAATAGAAATTTAATCACCTTTGTGACTGAGTTTAGAAAAAACCCACCTTAAAAATCGGGAATCCAGCCCAAGAATCTCTAATATAGCATTGATCAAAAACCCCCAAAGTCAGTTCACATTTAGATTTCTGGCAATTTCCTTCAATAAAGTGGTCACAAATCAATATACCCACTGTGACCCTACTGCCCCATACCACTGTAATGCTTTTTTACATTTTAAAATTTTATGACCAATTTCCACTATCTAGAGTCTCATCTGGTATCTGCAGTGCATCTTTAATATGCCTTTACTTATAGGAGGACACTTCAAGACATGTTACTGAAATGACAGAATCCAAGCCTGTTGGAGCTGAATTGTATCGCTGTTGCATGTTAAATGATTTTTAATTTTTTTTTGTATTGTTTCACAGACCATGTATCTTGATGCATATCTTTTTGGATCACCTTAGAGGGAAAGATCCACGCCACCACAACTCTCCAAACGACCGTTGGGCACAGGACAGAAAACACCTCCTGTAATTAACACGGTATTGTTTTTGCTTAATCATAATTTGGACCGTTTCCAATGGATATGTACTTGCAAATTAAATTCGCTAGACAGCACTCCCTGTCCCCAGTTCAACAGCACGATCTTATCCCTAGCGAGGACGCCTTTGAGCCCGCGGTCACGTGACGGCACCTCACCGCTGCACAGGCGCAGCCCTGACATATTTCCACACCACTGCGTCATTTTTCCGAACGTCTAAGCCGTCGAACCAAAAGATATCGCATCGAATGCATCTTCCCCACATTCACAACACAGTCGTACGTTACAGTTCAATAAAAGCTAAATTAATAGAATTAGCAGCAAGGCAAATGTGATGAGAAAGGAAGAAAGTGAACTCAGGCTGTTTACTCAGCCGTGCGTCGAGCTGGTCAGTTGCGTCACCGATCCGTCCGGTGAGCATACTTACGGGCTTCAAACTCCCTCAAAGCTAACACCCGTTCAGACGCGGTCCTCTCCGTCTGCATTTTCTGAAAGAGGCACAGACAAACAAAAGCGTATTTGTGAGTTTTATGAAGACTTTTTTCATGCTGTTTGATAGGGAGTTTTACTTTAGGTTTGCGCAAGACTGTACAGGGGCTACCGTGCGTGATAATATTTTACCCTTGCGAGAAAAAAAGCTTCATGATAAAGGAGATGCCATCATCACCAGGACATGCACCAGAGAGCGATCAAGATGATCCAGCTACCAGAGTCCCTCATTTTTAGGTACCAAGATAGAAGTGCACAAGTAAATTTGAACTGGTAGTACCTGGTTTTTTTCCTTGTGTACACAGTTCAGGCCATAAATCTTTACAGTTTTCCCTTAATGCAGGCATAATCCATAGCCCAGTGTTGTTACAGTACTATGCATTTGCAGTAATTACCTACATGCTTAGTTTCACATTTTTTTAAAAAAAAAAAAAAAAAAAAAAGTCTTATTCATAGGCTATGAACCATAAAGGACAACACTGTTGAAGCGTGAGAATGAGGTAATTCACTGGCGCTTTCGTCAGGAGGTGGTGGTTTCACGATGGCGGATGTCAATATTCGTGGCGAGATCCGGTGACAGTCTCGCTCGGCAGGCACAGCTCATTGGGTTTCCTGACCCTTTAGGCTAAAACTCCCAGAAACCTTGTTCTCTGGCAACGTCTCATTTACAGCTGTATGCTTATTTTGCCGTTTATGTTGAGCAAAACTCCATCCGTCCATGCATATAAATGAAGTGGAGTTAAGATAAATTAACAATGCCAGACGGGTTTCAAAGTCATAATAAAACAGGATCAGTCGTTGGCATCTGATAGGCTCTTCCTAAGCTGACAGAAACGGTCCCATTTCACGTGGAAAACAATACTGTGAGTTTCACTGTAATTACAGGGTGAGGACTGAGCCCATTTAATACCGCAAGACGCATAATCAGGTGTTTTAAATGGCCGCCTGCAGTACATTAAAGACAGAGTAACACCAGGGAAATGAACCATTTCTCGTTCTGTTCTCTCCTCTTAGCCAAACATGACAGCCGGTAACGCCTCACCCTGCACACGGCAGCTCGTCCACAGACCGTACATGACGTTCTGCCTACCTGTCAAGGGATTGGCACGCCGCGTCCAGTGTACTCCAGCTACTCCCCATCAAGCCTGGAGAGGCACATTCTGCCACGGAACCACGATTCTTTCCAGATACTGAAGGACAGCCTGATTGCAGTCTGTCAAGTGATGCTACGGAACAGACCGCACCTAACAGGCAACTTTCATCTTGACCTCCTTCTTGCTTGAGATAATCTGAAGAGCATTAGGCAGCTGAATTTGTATGCCGCCTCCTAACTTACTAAAAATGAATTAAGTCACTCCTTGTCTCACGACACCGCATATAACTCAGTGTTGCTGAACAAAGGGCTACGCCAAACTTCGGTGGCATGAAGCAAATCCGCATCCATCCATTCATTGTACCATCACTGTGGTGAGGCCTAGATGGCACCCCAGGAGATAACAAGGGACAGGGGAATAGCACCCAAGATGGGATGTCAGGCCATCACGGGTCACGCATACCAAAGGAAAGTTACGCAAACATGGGAGAAATATGCAGTAGACAACACACATAGAAAGGGGGCAGGAATCAAACCCACATCCTCGGAGGTACGAGGCTGCAGCGTGACTCAGTGTGCCAGCACACCACCCTGTGAAGCGAATTTTGTGATCTGAATTCTTGTAGTCAACAGAACACCACATCTCGGAAACCACAACAACCTTGTGGCAGGGAATAAGCAGTAAATTCTGGAAGGGCGCATTCTTCAGAAATGCCCCAATGTATATATCCTTTGGAGAATCGGGTATTTACGCACAAAACCGACATTCTTATTCAGGACAACGTTATAAACGAACATCTACTCACAAAGACAAAACCCGACAAAGAATTCATTCCCATAGCCAATGAGAAACAAGGTCTAGGAGCAACAAAAACAGCATCGTCCAGCGGGGCAGAAGGCATACTGGGACTGGTAGCACAGCACAGATCTGTGACTAGGGAGCTATTTCACATTCAATAAAAGTGCTTAAAGCAATACAAACCAATAAACAAAAACCAAACTGATGCTCGACTTTGTCTCTCAATAGCACTGACAAACTGCTTCTTCCCATCTCAAAGCAGATACTCCCACTGGTGGCACAGAGGACTTGAAATCGCATATCAGTGCAAAAACACTAAGGCGAGGAGGTGAAGTCAGAGAAGGGGACTCCGCAGTTTCGTGCCCTGGTATGGGAAAAGACTAAGCTGTCATCTACTAGAAAAGATCTACTTTAGTTTTGGGGAATAGATGAGTGCCAAAAACATGACATATTTGGTGAATTAGGACATGCAGTGTAAGCAACACCAAAAATATTTCATTTTGCTGGCTGCCATTTATATCGCTCCGGGTGGAGAAAAAAAAAAAAAAAACGCAGGATGCAGGGGACTGATTTTTTTTTTTTTTGGGTAAAAATGTGAAAATCAGACTACTGTTGACATTTCTGTACCCTCTTTTTTTAAATGCGATTCGAATCCTTTCGTGTGCTGAGCAGCATGGACAGGTTCTGAAAAGGTACCCCGCAGTGTCTCGGTGTTGCGAGGTGAGGTGTTCTGCTCCTGCTTTTGTTCACTCACCCTCCATTTCACACACTGCATCTAGCAGCATCAGGCTAGACACCTCGCTCACCCACAGTCGAGATCCATTGCCCATTCTCCTCCCCCACTTTCTGGGCGGCACCCCCCCGCACCTGTTTCATGATGATCCTGGCCGCCAACCTCACGGTCTCTGAGGGGTTCCAGTTCTCGCCGAAGGAACACATGGACGAGCACTCTAGCTTGTGCATGGGCCAATCTCCCCTCTGCGAAGACACACGTAGCTTGTTACCTCGAGCTGCTACGCTTTGCTACACAGGTACAGAGTCGTACAGCAAGGTAGTCTCATCTCAGGGAATGTGAAGGAGAAACATCTGTTCCCTCATCAGTTTTAAAACAAACCAGGCACAGAAATCAAATGCAATCGGCTCATCATTTTGATCACTGACACGATTCAGTCTAAAATACCCCGAGGCCAACACGATGCATGCTAAAGGAAGAACTGCGAATGCATTAACGTTACCTTGCAGCTGAAAGCAGGGTGATACGAGAAATCCTGTATCTTGGCAGTGAAACAGCAATTTATCCAGTACTATACAATGGATCGTCATAGCAACAGCAAGACACCGCAACATATTCCAAATTCAGTTTTTAGAACAGGACTGCGCCCAAAAGCTTATGTCACAGAGGCTGTCTCCATGCTTGCTATTTCTAACTCAAACTGCGGTAAACGAACTGTTAACATCACTAAACATCAATTACTTTAGTATGCTGCGCGTTCAATCGCAACTGCGGCCGAGGATCAGACACAGCGTCGCAGCCTAGGTGAGCTTGGCTGTGTCACTGGGACCATTGCTGCTGTTCTGGACTTTAAAAATGTAAGATGACCAGAGGTTAATGAGGCCTAATGAAGGATATTAGACTAAATCGAAGAAAGATTAGCGATGGGACACTAGTGCTGAACCAACCAGTCAATGCTGGTGCTAAATGAGGCTTCAAAACCTGTGTGTGTGTGTCCTAAACCAATCAGCATTGATTGGTAGTTCAGGATACTCCCACCCACCACGGGTTTGGAACCCTCATTTGTCCCATCACTAAAGATTACAGTAAACAGAATGGGTATAAAAACGGCAGTTAGACTCATGCTGTTTCAGGCTTAAATTAGACAATTCTAGCTGTACAGAACTCCTGCAGTTCCATTTCATTTTAATTCATCTATTTATACCGCTACAACACTTGCATCGATTAAAGTTGAGAAATTATTTTGGTCTTACCATATGGTTTCTGGTTTTAAAGAACAACTTTGAAGATAATTTAATGTGTCACACAACTCAAGATTTTAAGCTAGGCCTATATTTGTGACACCATCATTATTCAATACAAGTCAATAGAGTTCAATACCCAGTGCCAGGAGCAGCCTTGTATGTGAAGCACTACAGCACCAAGCCCACAAAACAGAAAAGAAACCGTGCCGTTTGAAACCAGCGGTACGTCAGACGCATTAACTTGAAAAGAATTGCTTTTCGAACCGTCAGCATTTGAAAACTGGCTTCTGGAACCCTCACCTCACGCACATGCGAAAAGCTCGATTTACAGACAAAACTAGTAGGTGTTGTAAATAAGCAGGGTGACTGACTTTGCCCGATTCAGAAAGCCACAAAAGGCTACTTTGTCAGTATTCTTTCTACAGACATCTAAATCTCATAATAATCATCATCCTTCTTTTTAAATCGGAGACAGAGCAGCGAACGCGTCGGCCCTCGTTCTTTCACCAAAAAGACAATAACAAGAAAGGAAAAAATTGATGTCATTATTGTATTTTTGGTGCGATTCATAGTGCTCAGCAGCCCAGTTCATTATCAGTCCCATAACACTAAAGTATATAGACGGTTATTTTATATATCCTCATGCCAAATGAGCATCGCAGGCTGAATGCAGTCCATGTTATACAGCAGGGAAATATTCAAGCAGATCAATCAGCGTTCA
>JAACJT020000021.1:6373927-6403651 GCA_009936485.2 Gymnarchus niloticus | reverse complement strand
TAAATAAAATCTATACATTTTTATACTTTAATGTAAATTCAGACTGAGGCTATGCTATTGGCATGATTTTTTTTTTTATATAAAAGATTACGTTCCTAAAATCCACCGTTCATAAATAAAATCTATACATTTTTATACTTTAATGTAAATTCAGACTGAGGCTATGCTATTGGCATGATTTTTTTTTTTTATATAAAAGATTACGTTCCTAAAATCCACCTTCAAGCTTAACTAGCTTGGTAGAATTCCAAATTTTTGGAATCGTAAACAATGTGTTGTTTTTTGAAGAAAAATCGTTATTCCACAAGGTATCAACAACAATCAAGACAATGATGTTACAAGTAACCGATTTTATTAATAGTCAAACATTTCCATTCACAGAACCCTCCTCCACATGCAGTAATGACCGCTCTGCAGGTCTCAGGCACTCTAGCTGACAGCTTCTCAAGATGTTCAGGTGTAGTTTCACTCCACACTTCCTGTCGCACCTCCTAAAGGTGCGACTGGCTTGTAGGATACTCCTCACGGACCTTAAAACCATGCTGTTCCCACAAGGGCTTGAAGCGGTTCAGATCAAGCGACTGTTCTGGCCTATCCACCAGAGCCGACACTCTTACTCCCTTTCCCCTGGGAGGTTTATGCACAGGTGAAAGGTGTGCATTGGAAGAAATCAGTACCAATGCAGTGGTGTCCACAGGGGACGGCACGTCGCTGAAACACAGCGTGGTGACCTTGCTGGTTCAGTACTGCTTGCCCTTCCTGTACGTCTCACCCATCACCAGGTCAAAAGCACCCTGACCTTCGTAATCAGCTGACAGCTAGACCGCCGAAGGTCAGCCTAGAACAGCCATAGGCACACATGGTGGATTCTGTCATAAACAGAAATTCTGAGGAATATACAAGTTTTAACTTTTATTTGCAACATTAGTTTGATTCAATGTCTTGTCTATTTGATCAACTTAATACAATTTTTGAACAGCATTTTCAGGTTCTTTCAGAAACTAAACATCCTTCCAGACTTCGGAATGCTAACGTGTATATAAAATTACACAATAAAAACACTACACACACGTTCACGTTTCGTGCGCAGTGCTCCATAAAACATCCGGAATGTTTCTCACAGTACCACTTTAGACCCTCAGCCTACATCCGCGCGTGGCCAACTTGCCGACTCTCTTACCTGGCAGTCCACATTGCAGTAAAACGCCTGCTTACACTTTCCACACCTGGAAAGCCCTTCTCTCCTGTGGGGAATGACAGAAAAGGCTCAGTAGATACAGCGGGGAGACAGGTAAACAAAATTAAGTGCATGGGACACAGTCTCAGAGCAGGCAGGATCTGTAAATGAGCTAAAACTGTTCCGGCACATATAGATTAAAATTACACGGAATGCGTGTCACTGGTCAGTATTACTAGTTCTAGTAGCAGGTCATTGGTCTCTTAGAAGGACTGTTGCGAATCTCCTTCATTAGCAAGCTTCAGCTAAGCACCCCGCCTAGCATAAGCAACGCCGCCATGTCACGATGAAGCAAATTTTACAGGCAAGATCTCACCGGGACAGTTACACGAAAAAAGAATCCAAGAATAATCGGAATGCCAAGACACCTGCATCCTCCCTTTTGTGAAGAAACGGTCCTTACAGAATCTCGAGGAGGTACCGCGCTAATGACATTCCCAAGCAGATGGCCTACGCTGGAGAACTGTTGAAAAGTGAGGTTATAATACTTCAGCACAGAAGCAAGTGTGGGAAAACACAGAGAGAGAGAGAAAAACAAAGCTGGAGTTCCCATTAGATGATAGGCAATCGGTATTCAACGTTCTACAGCTTCTGTGAGGAAAGCAGCGCTGAAAGCGGCCGGCCTATTGATTTAAAACGGGACAACTTCAACACATTGTACATGATCTGAGGTTTGTCTGAGTGAAACTCCATGCCAAAGGTAACAAGCTGAGCTGGAACAATTAGGGCATTTTAATTAAAACTTACATTAAATGGGTCCTACTTAAGTACAATTTAAATTCTAATCATAGTAATCATTTGCATTTTAATACAATTCTAGACAATCGATACTTTCTTAAAACACGTAGGAAAATATATTCTGCAAGCACAACTGGAAAATGGACCGAAATCATTATTATTGATATCTAGAATCACATTTGATCATAATTGTGGCTGATGATGTAAACATGAAAAACATATGGCCAGTTTATATTCAAGCATCATACTTTGATATTAAAAAAGGTCAAATAACTTCTCCCCCCCAGCTGATTCCTGCATGAAGTACCTTCAATCTACCTAGACAGATATTTATATTCAAGGAAAACAATTTAAAAGGAACAGTAAAGATCTGAAAGCATAATCATGTTTAGTAAAAACACTGCTACTCCTCTGTAGAACTTACAGAGCAGTAGAGCTTGTCCCTGCATTGCAGTTGTCTTTAAAGCCTTACACCAGCCTCAGCTCTATTCCACCTCCCTATCCAGGTATGGTACAAGGAGACACTTCAACAGCAACAAGGAACAGAGCAGAGGCACCGAAAGGTACACACGGATCTGTTGAACCATCTCATTTGCAAGACTGCACCACGCACAGCCGTTTCAAACGGCCGGGAATCAATTTGCTTGTGACGCCGGGGATTTGAGGAATGCCGTTTCGCGGCAAAGACGAGGGTTTAACTAAAGTCACAAAAATCCCTTTAACACATCTTCAAATTAAGTGAGCAAAGCAGTAAACCCTCTGGGATAACAGGGTAAGCAAGACTTCACACAGTGTTTACCCTCAGCCTTCTCCACTGCACTTTGCCGTCGACGACCTGCTCGATGCACCAGCCCGTCTGCAGCTTTTCATTGTTGCATTAAAGTGGCTGTTACATAACCTGCTATGGGCTGGCATCCCATCCAGTGTGTACCCCTGCCTTATGTTGCCTTGGACAGGCTCCACGGTGACCCTGACCAGGGCAAGTGGTTAGAAGATGGATGAAGAGAGAAGATATTACATAATCCCTGTCAATATTTACTCCCTCTAATACTGCAATAAATTCTGTTAACTGAGGCAAGGACTCAAAGACCCAGCAGCAACACTCACCTGTATGGCACAAATTATGTTTTGTATACCATGTGATTGCCCATCCATCTGTCCATCAACAACTCATCCCGGTCAGGTCATGGAAGACTTAGAGCCTGTTACAGTGGTACACCCTGAATGGGATACCGTGTGATTTCAGCATTAAGCTGTCAAACCTCTGTCTTTTGTGTTCCCGTGAGCTAAAGCTGGAAATGCTGGCCAACCAGAAGAAGGGTGCACGAATCTGGTTTCTAGAACAACAGGAGAAGGTGCACACCATTCCATTTCCTTCCACCTATCATCACAGCCAAAAATCAGATGAGCCCTCAGTGCTGACCAGAAGGCTCAGAAAAGACAAAACACCATAATCTGCTTTACAGGCTCTGCAGTCGCACTGCACGGATTTCACATCGCGCGTGCGGACAGGAGGGCAGATGAAATCTAGGAGAATAGGGGAGGTGGGCCTGCTGTTTTTATGAATGATGAGTGTCGGGACCTGGGACATGTCACAATAAAAGTGCAGCTTCACGCCCTAAGTGTGGAACTGCCCTTTGTGTGACTGCAGCCATATTTCATGCCATGGAGGTTTTCCCCAAATGCCACTGTTTTGGCAGACACTGCAACCGTGATGGAGGGGATACACCCGTCCGGTATCAAACTCACCAATGGTTAGAGGTGGGACAAATGAGGCTTCAAATCTCATGGTGGGCAGGAGTATCCTGAACTAACCAATCAATGCTGGCGATAGGGTTTCGAAGCTGGATTTATCCCGTCACCACCAATCATCGCTGTACTTTTACTGCCAATCCAGGAGACCTCGATCATGATTCGCTTTCCTGTACTCTCACTATTTTTTCCTGCACCAACTGACCAGGTGAGAAGAGAGCTGCATAAATAAGGCTGCTGGGCCCCACACTGTGGGGTCTTGCTATACCTGTTCTCCATCTCCCTGAATCTGCAGAAGGTGCCCACGATCTGGAAGACATGCGTAGTCCTACTGCTGAGAAAGGGCTCTCTAGCAACCTTAAGGACTTCAGACCAATTGCTCTCAGCTCACACACCATGAAGACCTACGAGAAGCTGGTCTACAGGCCATCTGAACAGTAATATGGGCACTCTGCAGTTTGCCTACAAGGATGATGCTTAGATCTACATACTCCACTGAGGCCACTTCTGAAGCTGTGATCTGCTGGGGAAACAAGGTTAACTTAGGTGATGCCAAACGCCTTAAATTCAAAGAAGAAGCCAGCTCTAACGCCAGGCTGATCCCGGACCCTCTGGGGGCAGTTGTTGAGAAGACATCAGTGGCTAAATTGGAGATCATCACACAATTCTGCTCATCCTCCCCACCTGGCCCTCTCTAGGGGGCATTTTTAGCCTCTGGCTCATTCCACCACAATGTTCTAAGAGTTAATGGGGACCATTTAGCCCCACTGCCATCAGACTCTACAATGCCTCCTTCTGACTTCCTTGCCCTTAACCAAACCATGTACACCCCTCTCAATTTACACACGTTTCCTTATGTATCCATTTTTACAAGCTTCATGCACTGTGTGTACTGCCTCTTGGGTATGCCACACTTATCTTTTCCGTTTATGTTCCTTTGCCGCTGTAGGCAACAAAATTTCCCCTTGAGATCAATGAAGTATACGACATACCCATGAATTAAACGTCAAAGCTTAGGACATCAAGAGTGGAAATGCTCCATAAAAATACGTGGCAATGACTCCCCTCCATTCTGATAATAGGTAATATCCCCTGAAGCATTGTTTTAAGGGCCATCTAGAGACGTAACAAGTACGGAGGATATTTGCATGCAGTTGCAGCAGGTGGTATCAAACGTATGCCAGCTAAATCCTGCCAGTGCACCAGACTAACTGTATACCACTTTAAAATGACACACAAAGAGGAACTGTTTTAATTTTAATGCTCTCTTAATAAGGCCTGAAAGGAAAGGGGGAAGGAAAAAAAAAAAAAAAAAAAAAAACAGCCAAGAAATGAAATGAATCCCCTATTTGAAGTGTGGTCTCAAACACAAAACTCTCAATTTCTTAAATTACAGTGAAATATAAAAACTACTGTTTGCGAAAGCTGCAATTTACTCAACGCATCGTCTTGTTATTGCCCATTGTTTCTAGCAAATAAGATGACTTAAAGTGCAGTGTCCAACATTATTTTAACGTTTCTAAGTCATAATATGGCAAAACAGCGGGGGAGGGGGGGTTCCCTAGGGTACTGCAGCACATCTGTCAGAGGCCTAGGCTGGCTACAGGTCACATCTGGCCAGGATCCTCAAGTCTTAAGAAGCTTACATGTCGTGTATGGCAATATGTAACAAGTCTAAATCGTATAAGGTCAACTGCAGTATCTGTAGTTTAAGATCAGACTGCTTTGCTGAACCACAAAAGACGACTTTGTTGCTTTTATCAAAGCACACGATTAATTTATTAATGAAGATTCAAAATGGGGGGGGGAGTCCACCTTAAGATGAGGGTAAAGCGACACGCACTCGAATACAGCAATAGCACAACTAAAAAAAAAAGTGGTTAACTTGATCTGAGCCCAGCAGCAAAGTTGATCGGCGTTCATCCATTACGGGTGGAGGCGCGGAGGGCTCTGACCAGGCGCCGTCTCCTCTCCATGCATGTATGTTCATGCATGTTCATACACGTTCATACATGAGATCCGGGGAGACGCCTGGCGTGTCTCAGCCCTCAGAAAGTTGCGGCTCACCTGCTGAAGCAGAATTCACAGTGACTGCCCCTCTCGTTGACAGTCAGCACGTACGCGTACGCCGGGCAGGAAAACAGCAGGTCGCCGACTCTGAAGTGCTCCAGAGCCCTGAGCCCCCTGCCTTTGCCCGGGCTCATGAACCTCTCGGTTCCCTCGATGCCCTCCGTTTTCATTGTTTCTCCTTCTTCTTCTTCTTCTTAATGCGGCTCTCTTTCTTTCTTTCTCTCTCTTTCTCTCTCTCTCTCTTCCTCGTGTTTGCCTTGGTTTCCTGGAAAGGGTTTTAATGTAACTATATGAGGTACCCTGTCACCGAGAGGTATGGGAAAATAAAAGAAATTTAACAAACCGATGAGACTCTTGCTCAGCCGCACTATTTAAACGCCCTGGACGACTAACAAAGCAGCTTGGCTCTCATTATAAACTACATACATGGTAGCTTCACACGGCTTCCCCACTACGGCTGTACTGGAGGATTCCGCGTGGTCTTAGGGCCCGTCCGCTTCACCGGGGCCAGGCTTTCAAAGCCTACATGCCGCAATGTTTTAGGGTGGATCCCTATTCGGATCGGCTCATTAATTAATAATTGCTCCTGGTCACGGTAACTTATTTTAAAACCTGGCTTTTGGGCAAACGAGCGAACACGCACAGAGCAAGCAGCTGCGCACACGTTAAATACACCTTAAATAAAACCACATACTCAATATTCAGTATACGTTTGCATTGTATTATAAAGAGCTAATTACAGTTTTATTTCCAGAAAATCGTAATTCCTATAAAAGATACAATAAATACGTCGTTTATACGTATCTGTGTAATTGTCTTCCTTTCTTATAGTAATTTTTGGCCTTGCTCTGCAGTCAAACGTTATATAAGTCAATTCTAAGATAAACAGAGACAAATATTCAGCATTTGGGCTGTGACTGTTGTCCAGATGTACCGCTGCATCTCATGGGAAGTCAGTTGGCTCATGCTCACAGTGAACTCGGTCCGTCTATTACATGTACAGTAAGTACAGACGTCAGGAGTGATTACTGGGCTATTGTTAGATGGAAGTATTACAGGTAGACCGGTTGACTTAGTGTACAGTATGTATAATTTTATTCTTTTTTTTGAGTTGTAATAGGGGAACATGTTTGCATTCAGTGTTAGAGGAAATACACATCCATATTGGCTATCCAACTCACGAGGATATATTTGAGAAAATCACTTGAGTCAACTCCAAATGCAGCTAAAATTCACATAATTGAAAAATATTAATATTATAACAATATTCCTGTTATACTGTTGTGAACTGTCAAAATATTCTGTACTTGTTTGACCATGCCATACAAAATTTAAATGGGCACTTCCTTTTCTTAAAAAGGTAGTAGGTTTTGTAGGATTCTTTAAGTACGTTTACCATATTACTGTAAGAAATTCTCGTACTTCCGTATTCTGAAGACGACAAAACGTTTTACTAAAACTTCTTTATGCATATGACAGACACCAACTCATTTATTTTAATTTGGTGCCATCTAGTGGTGATTGTAGGCAACAAACTTTTTTTAGTGCTTGCTTTGAGTTTTTATGCCGTTTTGACGCCCAACCAAATAGTCAGTGGGTAGCACTGTTACCTCATACATCCAGGGTTGATAGTTAGCAATTATGCTAACTGGTAACTCCAAATTGCCCACAGAGTATGGCTGTGTATTTGCATTTGCCCTGTGATGGACCAGCATATCTTCTGAGGTGTACTTCAGCCATCAGGCCCATGCTGCCTGGGTTGAGCTTGAAGCCACTGGTGGCTCTAACTGGGATATGCTGTTGGGGAATGGATGGCTAGATGCATGGATGGGTGGATGTGGTGATTCAGTGGGTAGCATTTCAGGGTTTGGGGTTTGAATCTCACCTCAGGTCTCAGTGTGTAGTTTGCATATTCTCATTTCATTTGGGTTTTCTCCTGATGTCTAGTGACATACAGATAGTCTAGTTAGGATCTTTAAATCGCTTATAGCTTAAGCATGTGTATGTGCCGGGTGCGAGACTAACTTCCTGTCTAGGCTGGAACACAGCTTTGTGCCCTGAACCGTCTGAGCCTTGACAAAAATAAACAGTTACAAGATCAATAGTTGGATTTCCATAAATAACTTAATTTTAATAGACACTTTTTTATGTATAGGATATCTTTCTCTTTTAAGAATATGCTGAAGTTTAATTTAGAACATCTGAAACTGACTTGATATTCACTGCCAATACAGAACATACATACATCCGGATCAGAATATGGGCTGAATATTAAAGAGTATGACGAAAGGTGAAATCGACATGAAAGATATGGCAGCAAAGAGCTGGTCTTTAATGCTGTAGGGTGTACGTGCTTTTCTCGTACATGCTGCAGTGATTGTAAATAATACCAGGCATGAAAATTTCCCTCTGCCTTTAAAGACCTCCATCTTTTGAAATATATTTTGTAAAACCATCTCCATACGACTGCATGGAACCCATTAACATTTACTCAATGTCTGAAGTTTTATCTTAAATACTTGTTGTAATTAATTCCATTGCTGCAACCCTTTCCAATCTAAATTCATTTCTCATCCGTTGTATTTTCAAGCAAAAGGTGGGGGATGTTTTCATTTCTGTGCAGAGTTAAGCTGCTTTCTTACTTCTTAATTATTAAGAATTTTGCCTCTCGCACTTTGAAACTGTTAGAATTCCATCTGTCATTTGCAGAAATTCAGTTTTACTCCGTGAGGACAAAATGCGTGTGAAACTGCTACTCGGAATAAAAAAATAAAAATAAAAAAAAAATAATGAAAGATAATGTAGAAGATGGATTAGATGTTCCAGATTGACATTTTGAATTTAAGACTGTCGAGTAATCACAAGTAGATTTACGTCTCAAGGAGACTTTGCTATGTAATAACATTGCAATCTGTGCAGAATACTAGGCTGATGGCTGAATTCACTTTTAAATCTCACAACAAGCATACACAGCTTGACACTGCTCTGAGCTTATTCGAACTGGACCATGACATTCATCTCATTTCTTGATTTTATGGCGCTGCTTGTCTAGCTAAAGATACAGGGATTCCTTAGTATAGCAGCCTGCGTAGTTCGGGTGTGTGTAATTTGACTCATCGGATAAAAATACTAATCAAGGTTACGTCATCAGTAATGATTAATTGTAGAGAGAATCTGTCCTTATTTCTGCGCGCCTGTATTATTTTGGTTTTTGCTCTTACGCAGAAAACTCTTTTCAGGCACCGATTTATCTCATTTACTTTTAGAATTTAACTTTGAAGTATTTTTCTTACACTTTCTTTTTTTGGGAGAATCTTTTAAGCGTTTAACACACGTCCATGTCTCCATATCGTCATTTCCACACTGTAATAAGCCGGTCATCAAATGCAAACAAGATTTTTGAATATGAATATGAGTGCAAGCGTGCTGAATTTCAGTGTAAGGGATTTGCTCGTCAGATTCTGTAATGAAGCAGCAAGGCGTCAATTAGAAATGCGCTTTGAACGACTTACTTCGAAAATATCATCGCTGAATTACAGCAAATGCAGCCAGAATATGACAGAAATCATTTTTGCTGAAGTGGGTCGCGAAATCGGATGGACTACTGTATACTGTGTATATCTGTCGTCTGAAAGACATGAGGCTGATTGAAGGTGACTTTCGGAAGGGGGCGCCTCATTGTTACAGCAAATTCACAAGAGTCGTCCACTCCGTTCAAAAGTAAAAATAATCTGGCACATTCAGCAAATTCCAACGAAGACCAAAAAGCCTGAAAAGCATTATGCGCTGCTAAATGGAATGATTTATAATTAGTAAATCCTGATGAAATTTACAGGTTATAATCTAATGCAGCTCCTCTCAGAATAATCTTGCCAAACTTTCCTAAAATGATGTTGCTCAGAAAATCATAGGAATTTGCAAGCATTTCATATTACAAAACTACAAAATATTATAAGGGACAGAATTTTTCTAGGAACTCATCAGTTCTTTTTGAAAATTTGGGAGTCCCTCATAGTCTACACACGCAACAACAATTCCATGTGTTTTTTAATATTCTGTGTTTGTTGTATATTTTATATGTTATTAATATTGTGAGACAACAGGGTAGAAGGGGAAACCCTGGTGTATTCGAAGATCAAGTGTCACTTCGTAGCCTAAGGCCATTCATTAATCTTCCATTCTTTCCCATGCAATTGATGTGAGCTATCAAAATATTTTAAATATTAAAAAATAATTATTCATATCGACATCAACATTCATATTATAAAATATCTGCAATGTAAATGTGGCCATTTAAAACTATTCTTTTTAAATATAAAAATAAGTCTGTTAAGTTCATTTAAGCTTAAAGACGGGCATTTTGTTGACACACAGGCACATTAGAACTTTCTCTTAAAAGGCAGGGATATCTATAAAATGGATAAATTATGTACTCTAAACTTTGATGAAAGCAAAGTAGTTTAAGGAGCTTTAATAAGACTTCAGAGACAAAAACTTGATTAATATACATGTTAATCATTACTGTAAATCAGTTTCTCTAACCAGGTCTTAATATCGTGGTAATCTGTAATTCAGTGGAAGGTCACCGGATCAAATGTCTCTGTAGCATGTTATGGATCTCTACCACTGCAATACATATTTCTCAGTAACTGTAATGAATACGGATAGGAGCCAAAGACAGAGTAGGCCTCTTTAGTCATGGTCAAAACAGACAGGATTTCCGAAACCAAAGGGGCATCCTAAGACTTGGTTGGGGTCACAGGCAAAATGGTCAAAATCTGGAGCAGGTTGGTCAGTAGAACAAACAAATAAAAGATATCAGGCTAAAACAGAAGTCAGAAGAGAACAGGCAGGAATCATACACAGGTAGGCTTTCACAGAGACAACTGAATACTCAGGAAGGTTTAGGAAACTTAATACCCCTCACTGAGGTGTGGGAGCTGAGGGAAACATAAAGGGAACCGATCACTGAATAATTGAACACAGCTGTTCGTACTCTGGGGATGAGCAGCGAAGGTCTGTTGGACGTGGCTGGCCAAACTGGTTTGGTTGGTTTTGTCTGGGCACGGCTGTGACAGTAGCCCACAATTTCAATGATTATTATCAACAACAGCAAGAGCAATAATAATAATAACTTAATTTAAAAATCAAGACCCTAGTGGAGGATAGGGGGCTAACCCATTCAGTGCCAATAGAACGTTAATATTGGCTGTTTATTATTATTTGAAATGTTTATGGTACTGCAACAGGCAATAAACAACATCGATGCTCATAGCTGTTGAAATAAATCGAAAAAATAAATCAAATGGCCTTCACTGTGATCTGTTCTTGTCACGACGATGAAATACGTACCCTCTTTTGTCGATGAAAATAGAAGCTCTTAATGCTGGAACACGTGCTTGGGTGAGGTTTCTCAGCCTGTCTAGATGTCTGCTTAGGGATGAACTAACGGGAAGTGGAGCAGAGCTTCATACGGTGCCCCCATGTGCTCCTGGACTTGTACGAAAAAGACAGCAGACCTGGACACATGCCAGAATCACAGTTTAAACCCAAGTGCACTTGGATTTTAGCTGGTCAGAATGTTTCATTAATGATACATTTATTTACTTATTTATTTGTTGTAAACTGCTAATGCTCTTTAATAGCCAGAGTGAAGTTCTGAATGATAGCCTAGAGAAATAACTGGAGACGGCTGACCAAGGACAGCATTTAACTTCTTCTATGGACGGCTTTGTTTTTATTGTTGCCTAGCAACTGTTAAGTACCTGGGCTCAGCAGGTGATGTGTATTCAGCCTATCTTTAAATTCAGCCTTAATATAGATTCCAGAACAAATCCATTGTTACAGATGACTCATGTGTCATGTGATTAGCAAAAAGTGATCTGGTCTCCAAGCATTCTCCCGAAGGATTTCTACACCATGAAAATGTTAAACAGTCAAACCTTCTGCTTTTCTGTTCTTACAACCCTCCGCCGGGCAGCTAATCTTCGTCAACAAATTAAAACGTTCTGTGCTTCACCCCTGGACCTGAAACCCTAAAATAATTCTTGATGACAGACAAGCAGGCCATAAAGGATGTAAAAAGAAAGGCGACAAAAAATAACTTCTTATTCCTCCTCTGCCAGTTCTACTGCCTCGATAACCTTCTTTATCTTGCCTTGCATGCTGCTTTAGGCAACAACAGGCTAATTATAGCAAAGGTTCAAGAGGCAATTTAGTGGCTGGTATTCCTTTTGTGACGGATGGAATTCTTT
This sequence comes from Gymnarchus niloticus, assembly GCA_009936485.2. Classification (NCBI taxonomy): domain Eukaryota; kingdom Metazoa; phylum Chordata; class Actinopteri; order Osteoglossiformes; family Gymnarchidae; genus Gymnarchus; species Gymnarchus niloticus. The sequence continues at coordinate 6,391,600 of JAACJT020000021.1, read as the reverse complement.
GGCCCTACCAGGAACAATAGCCCGCCAATGTAAGGTTTAAGGGAGGACAACTGTGCAGCTGTCTGTCTGCTAGTGTTGTATGACTTATGAGTATGAGTATGAGTATGAGTATGAGTCTGCCTAGGAAAATCACACCGCAACGGGCCCCTGTAAAGGCTTATATTTATTAATAGCTTTTTCCATTATACAAAATAGTTGTGTAATTGTTCATGCTTACGTGTGGATTGTATGTATGGCGTTTGATCAGGATTAGGATTTATTCATCTGAGTTTTTGCCAGTACATTTTCCTTCTTTTAGCACTTAAAACCCAGATTTTATTTGTTTAATTGAAAGACTACTAGGGATTAGGATAAGTGTTTTAATCTTTTTTATATTTATTAATTCCATTTTAAGTATTGTTGTAGGTGAAATATGTACAACTTTTTATTTCTTAATAGGCTTCCCATAATGAAGATCATGTGTGTAACGTTCACATTTTTACTGGCTATTGATTATGTTGGTTTTCCAAGGGATTGTGGAGCTTATTTCACATTAAAGCGTGAAAGAAAACCGTCCAGCCCTTTAGTTCTTTGTTTGCCATGTCACATGGATTAGATCACACACTCATATACTTGGCCTCTTGTTTGTTTTGGGAGCATTTTCTTAACTCTCTTTTTAAGTAATTACAGTGGAATTACCCAGGATTATAGACGATTTACCGCACAGCCTGTGCCTGCAGAATAACTTTGCAGGCAAGGAGATCAAAAGCTTGTGATTTTTGATCTGGAGAGTGCCTGCTGTGTTTTTCAACCTCACTGACGATATAAGACATTCCCCTCAACTACCTGTTCATCAGTGCGGAATCTATATCCGATCGGATCTGCCGTATGGATGTTTTTTCACCTGATTTGATATATAATTTTTTTGTTCCAGCTAGAAATGCTTTTTCTGTGTTATCATAAACCAGGTTTCTATAATCCAGCTATCTGGATTCCATTTTAATACAGTCCTACCCTCCACACTTCCTGACTTGGCTTGGATTCATATTTATTTTCGTTAACTGTTAATGGATAATCATCTGTATCCATGAGTGAACCATTGCCGCATGCCTTTTTAATTGTCTCCCACTCATTGTCCTTGCTTAAGAACCGCAGCATTTATTGCAGTGACTACACCATGGCATCTAATGTCATGCGTGTGCCCAGAGAGCGGTATTAGTCACCTTGGATTCCATCAGTGCTTCTCGTTCTTACTGTGTTATAAATAGAATAACATCATTTTATCTAATCATTTTATTGCCATCTGGAAACCATTGCTGATTTTAATTATTCTGATATAGTTTAGAGTTTGATTGTAACTCTCCCACTTAAATATTGGGCCACTTGCAATCACTTTGCATTGTGAAATTATGCATCAAAACAATTCTGAAGACAGGTAAACGGAATAAAGATAATGCATTTGTGCAATGATTGATTTTGTAGCACTGAGATTGGGATTTTTGCTGCCAACGTGGGTCAGCATACTTGTGCTGGTATAAAGTGAGGATGGAGATATTTGATTAAAGGCAAAATTGAGCAAAATTAAGAACTAAATATCTGGTAACAGTATCCATGACATGCTGCCATAAAGCTTCACACTGGAATAACATTCAGCTAATTTTTTTATGAAGTTAATCTTCAGCAAATGCATGATAGAGAAAGCCTTTATAAAGGAATCTGTGCATGGAAGTGCGGTTATCTGTTGCTAAGAAGATCTTGAATTTATTTGATTGCGCGATTACACGATAGAGAAATCCAAATGGAAGGTCACAAATTCAGTCACATGGGCCCCGGGCAAAACAAAAAAAAACAAGCTGAGCCTTTAAGCACACACTTCATATACTTAACCTTTAGCATGGGAGTCCTTGCCCTGCGTCTACAAAGTAAACAGTTACTGGTTTTGTGGAATATTTGGTTAAAGACAGATGGATGACAGATCAGTGAATACAGAACTTCAGCTGAAATTTGCAGTATTATTTTAAAAATCATTTGTATTGTAATAATACTGTTTTATGTAAGTTAACCTTTTTTCAAGAGGGCAAAATTTACGTTAATGTTTTTTTTTTAAAACCTTAGTAAGCAAAACATTAAACTTAAAGGAAAAATACCTCCAGTGTAAAACTCTGTAAAATGCTCTGTAACTAGTAAAGGCTAACGTGCAACTGGGAAACGTCAAGCATTGAACTTGGTGATGCTAGTTAAAGTGTCACAGTGCATTACGTGATCACAAAGTATTACTGAAAATCTTTGGGTTGGAAATATGTGGAAACGTTTTACACATTCCGCAGAGTTTCCTAGGCTTCATTCTGTCTGTAATAGATGGAGCAGGGTGTTGATTGCTATTATTTCATGCCGTTTCAGGCACTTTGCAGTAAGGCTTTGGTTGTTTAAATGCCTTAGTAAATTAGCAGGTGGTATTGCATAGCATTATGTCATTTGCCATGTGGGAAAACCACACTGACAATTGTCAAAAGTAATTAAAATAAACCACTAAAAAATGTCCATGACAGAAAGCCTAATTCAGTGATATCACTGGCGTATTTGATAGTAGTATTATAGGAATCACTTATGAGTCCCATTGCATCATGGGTGTATTAGTGTAACGATCACACAGGCTGGATCCAAGTGCAGAGCTGGGTTCTTTATTCACGGTCAACATACAGGCAAGATCAAAACCAGAGTTGATGAGATTCCCAGAATCCAAAGGGGTATCCAATGCCATAGTCACGGACAAAAGTAGTCAAAATCCAGAAAGGCAATCAGTACGGCAAACAAATCCAGAAACGAGAGGCTAAAGACAAAATTCAAGAACTAGCAATGATCATACACAGGTACTCTAGTCAGCAAACAGGTACCACTTAGTAATGATTCAAGACTCAGTATGTCACAGTGAGGCAAGGCAAACTGGAATAATTTGAAGGCTGGGTTAATGGTACACGGCTGGGTTCAATACTCAGCTGATGTGGAACAAAGGTAAGTTGGGCGTGGCTGGCTTGGTGTGGGCATGACAAGTAGGCTACAGCATCATCTGTACATTAGTGTGGGCTGAAAAATTGTACCCAGATCACATATGACAAGTAATTAGATTGAATAATAATAATAAAACTATTATTACAGTTTTACAATTTTTAAATTTTTATTTAAATTTTGAATTGTATCTTTTTAAAGCAATAATATCTAATTAGAGTGGTTGGCGCCACAAAAACTAGCATGTGGATAAACTTGAATGGGGGTTTCAGATATTTTGCTTCAAATCCTTTCAGTATGCACCGCAGCGTCATCTAATGGGTGTAATCTGTATTGCACGCAACCTACAAGGCTTTTTCTCATTCTTGACCTAAGCAACTTCCGTAAAATATCTCAACAGTGTATATATGGGAAAGTGAAAAACTGCCAGTTGCTTTACAAGATAACTAAAGATTTTCTGCCAAAAAACATTATTTGACATTAAAGGGTTCACATTTCCCTCAAATGGTACAGCCCATTGACATATAGTAACTCTTCTGCATAATCAGGCTTTCTCTCCAAAGCAAAGTTTAGTGAAATTTAGTGCGAATTGTGCCATAATCAGACTCTTAGTGGTTAATTTTAATATTTATGTAATATCTATCCATCCATCTTCAGTAAGTACTCATCCAATACAAGGTTATGGTGAGCCTGAAGCTTATCCCAGGCAGCAATGGGCACAAGTTCAATAAAAATATAATATTCTGCTTGTTTCATGAATGAATATAAAATTATAAAGTGACCATATCAGATTTTATTAGCACAATACAAAACCAAATGCCTTTTATTTTATAATTTTATCAGTTAATTGAACTAAATAATCCCAAATAATAATTTGTATGTCCAAAATGTTTTAAGTCCTCTTACCCATCACAGTATAAGAGTTCATTAACTAACAGATATCCATTTGAACAAAGATGAAAAAATTAAGTCCTTAGCCACATTTCATTTAGTTTGATTTTAATAAATCCATAATACAAGCTTTTTAAAGTGCTCAGTTGTAATAAAAGCTAAGGTACAATATGCGTTTCCAAGACCAGCAAACCACACTATTGAGAGATTCTCATGTAAAGGCTTTCATTCCATTTTATTTCCTTTGCATCATCTTGTGTTATTTACTGGAGTGCTTGAGGTTCACTTTACCCAATCATCACAAAAGAACCATTAGCACCTTTAAGTGGCCTTAATATCATATCTTCTAATAACATTTCCTTCCATGAGAACCCTTTTACCCAATTCACCTTAACTGTATAAATTCTCGTCTGAATTACTCAATAGGATTAATGATCCTCTTATCCTTTTCATAGTGACATAAATGTTTTAAAAAATCTAAATGTCTTTCAATACTGTAATCTTTAAAGAGGCTCAAAAATCTCTTGAACTGGACTTGAACTACAGTGCCAGATCTGCATGGATTTCACTGATCTTCATTGAAGTTTTTAAGATTTTTTTTTTTTTCAGGAAATAGTAGTCTAGTTAATAATGATGGAGTTTTCCAACCACCAACAAACAATTCACACGCCCCCAGTGGGTTCATAAGTTCTGTAATCCTATTTTGGTTGTTGACTAGCATTAGCTCACGTGACCTAATTGCTCCCGGCTCTTCGCACTGTGTTTAACACCTGTAATCTTTTTATTGTTTACGCACACAGGCACAGACTTCTTCTTGGTCACAGTTATGGGTTTTTGTATTGCCATATTTGTTTGTTTGTTTATAAGTAGTCCGTGCAGGGCGGCAGTGGAGCAGGGAGCTGAATCTGGTAAAAAAAAACTCGTTAGTAGGTAGATCTCATTGCTTTGCACATGCAGTCCTTAAAATGTCAAGCTGAGAAACATTCAGGGATCTCTCTGTAGTCTAGATATGTTTTGCATCCCCCTCTTTTCCGTGCATCACGATAAGCACAACAAGAATCTATATGCAATTGTGAGTAGGTGCGGTGCAGAACAAAATCCTGCTGCGCTGCCATGAAAATGCTAATTTAAAAGGATGCAGAAGTGCAACAGAAGCCAGCTGAAAGGGAAGCGCTCAAGGCTATTTTCCCTAGTTTTTTTTTTTTATAAAGGTCTGAGTGAGTGCCGGCAAGCTGACAACCCTCACACGCTAGAAAGGCTCTATTGACTTTTTTAATGGTCTTACTGGGCTGTTAATTAAAGGGAGGCTTGTGGTCTAACCACCCCCCAATGTGGTTTAAATGAGGATTAGCTGAACCCGAGCTGTGAATTCACTTCTGCCACTAGGTGTCACTAGCTCACTTAATACTGTTTCCATTAGCGGTTGATCGTACTTCTCAGCCAGGAGAAGTCTTGCTTAATTGCATGCTAATTTTTTTTTTGCCTTAATATATGCTAGATGCAAATATGTAAAAATGCTGAGGAAAAACCACACGGGGGACAAAGGTGAAATTTAACAATAAGACACAAGTAAGCTGGTATTTATACATGACATCTCAGTAGATCTCTGTTAATGTTGAAAGGCCTTTAGAAGCACATATGAACAAAGACTCACCCTTTAAATTGGGGTACTAATTTAAACCACTTGGGGAGGTTTCCCATTTTAATGAGTTCTGTAAATTACAATTTGAAAAAAATATAATTGAGTTGAGTGTGCTACCTTGTCAAACATCTAAGCAATGCGATAGGCCTCTATCTTTTGATTATGAAAGCAAAACCCCCATGTAAGTAAGGAATAAAAATTAAGCACATCCATGTGTCAGAGTGGTTATGTATTTAAGTAAAATAAAGACACACAGAAAAGCATAGGAAAACTGTGGGATGTCATACCCATGGACCCATATATACGTGCGTAAGGCTGTGCTTAATGTACTTGATTGGCATACAAAGTAGACATAAATTCCAAAAACAGATAAGGAAGTGCTAGAATATCTCCCGCCACTTTTCACCTTTCTTGGTTATAATTTTGTTTTACCCAGTGTCATTCTGGTACGTCTGGTGTGGGATTGGTCTAAAGTTAACGGGGACTGCTCCAGAAAGCATTCAGGGGCAAGCGAGAAGTAGTTGCAGCCTCGTCCTCCCGGGGACCGTCACATTGCCATTTGTTCAAATACCCTTCAGTGCCATGCCAGCCGTTGCTGCCGATTCTCCCCTCGGTTGCCATTCTGTCTGTAGTGTCATTTAGAGTAATAGGGCATCGGCGCCCGATCTGTTCTCAGACTCTTCATTGGACGAGCGGTGTCGGGTGCTGGCACGGGAAACGGTTTTCTGTCTGTTTCCACCCTGCCAGCTTCCTCTGTGCCCGGGTAAGTAACGTTCCTTTGCACTTGGTTACTCATGGCAGAACAATTAGCACTTGAGGAGTACCCCGTTCTCCCAGTAGCAGCCCTTTAACAGCCTACAAGCCCGGGGTGGGGTGGCGGGTGGCAAACACGGAGAGTGGATCTCCATAAAAGGAGCGGCACGGCGGGTTAAAGGTAGTAAATATATACATCTAGTCAGTGAGCTGTGAAAGTTGTGAATTGGTTTTTAAAGCTTTGTTAAGACCAGAAAGCACAGATGTTAAAACCTGGTTCAGATGTAGCGGCAGATGGTATTTGATTATGAAGCAGCCTGTTCGTATAATGCAAAGATGCTGCTTCAGCCCAACGCAAGGAGCTGTTTGCTCTGTGTAGGGGATGCTGGAAGAGGCAGGTGGTCCCAGAGGTTGCTACCTCGTTGTTTTTTTTTTTTTTTTTTTTGCTTAAAGAGAGCGAGGGAAACAAAATCCAAAGTGATATAGCAGTATAACGAAGCACTCTCAACGAGATCCTGTGTCCCGTCTGCCTAATTAGTGTTGTTTGCCGTCGCATAAAAGATGGAACATGATATGTCTGCCTGCTACCGTTTTCTGCAGAGTCGATCCCTGCATCCAGACAGATGAACCAGCATCTGCAGACGTCTGTCACACCAGTTATGATGTCTCTTCACGGAGACAAGGTCAGACACCACAGAATTATTATTTTCAGCATCATTACAGGGGGACTCCAGGTTATGTTGGATAATTTCTCATACACATCTTTATAGTTCAGTGCGTTCAGTTGGGTGCAATAAAAACAAAATTCATACCTCCATCCATCCATCCATCCATCCATCCATCTCACTTTCAGCCACTTGCCCTGGTTCCTGTGTAATAACAAAATCAATAATAACATTATTATGCAATTATTATCATTATATAATAAAAATAACAAGTGTTGTTAAAATATATCAAACTATGTCAAGAAACAAGTTTTAATACCTAAATGATACATATGAAGGTTGTTTTTTCTATGTAATGCCACTAGATAAGCAAGACATGTGACATACAAAAGCCTCAGCTGAAGAAACTGGGCCAGCTTACAAGGAGAAGATTGTGCTTGAAGTTTACGTGCTTCTCAAGATAGTGTAGCCGCTGGTGACTCCCAGCAGCCCTTGAGACAGAGATAAGATACTCCTGTCTGTACTAACAAAAACCCAGGGTCATTCTTAAAGTTGGGCCCACAGTCGGATGAGACACTTCTGAATGACAGTGCCACTGTACATGTCAGTCCATTTAAGTGTGACCATAAAGGAGTTTGTAGAAATTTACCTTATTTCTAAAGGGTGAGAAATGTTTCGTAAAACTGTTAAAGCAGGTGCACACCCCAACAGGTACCAGTTATGATTTTTACACTGTAAGAGTTCACGTCTAGCCTCCCAAGCAAACTCTTTGTTCCCTTGAGCGAAGAGGTTCCTCACAGGTTGTTTGCATAACTCTCTGTTGATTCTTCCTGTCTTTTGATGGAATAATCAAGCAATTATATCCCACTGGAAGGCTCTTACCTGATTGTCTTGGTGACGTCACACCGTAACGCTCGTGTAAAAGTGCACGTGCTCACATCTCTATGAATGATCAGCGACTGCTGTATAATGTTTTCAAAAAGGAATAAGAATTCAAATCACAAGTATATAAAATACAAATGGAAAATGATAGCAGTGTTATCTCTTTAAAGAAGGGGGGGGGGGGGGAAGGAGGGTGGCGAAATTTAAACAATGAACGGGCCAACACAAACACAGCTGTTTTATTGTTGTGCTGTTAAGAAGTGGTTTTTCAAAGGCGCGATGAAATCAAACAGAAGGGGAACTGCAAGCAGGCCTGGCTCATCATTATGGGGAAGGGTGACCCCACCTCCTGTTCAGGACTACCGCAGGAGAGCTCTGCCCGCTAAAGTGCCTCTTTGTATCAGCCTATAAATTACACCGCCGGCCGCCCATTCCCACAGCAACCGCAATCACAATACCACACACTGCTCTTTTCTTTTCTCCCTCGCTCACCTTTTATATCCTCTTTTTTTTCCCCTGCAAATTCAGCTGAATGGCTCAATATTTACCCATTTTGTTCGGTCTCGTTCTTCCGGGCTGAGTTGTTTAACCCTTTGATTCGGTTAAGAAACGGGGAAAAGCTTGCGATGCGATCTGATGATGTGATTCTGATATGCCCAGGAGCATCGCCCCGTCTAGCGTGAAACCGTACCGTTTCGTTGCTCTGGTGAGTGCAGTCACAGGAAGTTTAGTTTGTGAGGATGTGTGTTTGAAATACAGATTTTAAAATCAGCTCATCATTTACTATCACTACACTGAACAAAATAGACAATTCCAGGGCAAACTGTGAAAAAAAAAAGAATTCAGTGGATATCCAAACTCCTAAGCGGCAGTACACAAAATTGTATGATTTAGGCATAAAGTACCACTGGCAGAGCCCACTTAAAAATGCCGTGAAAGACAGAACGTACAACCAAAAGCACACAACATACTTTCCCACATGAGATGGCATCAGTGTAGATTCCTTCTGCTTGTTTAGGTTATGCCTATCCTCTAACTATATAGGGCCAGTGCGGAGACAAATTTTGGCCAGTCTCGATTCATATCGTCTGAAGTCGTTGCCTAAGAAATTTGTCCAGCTGCCGAAGGTTACACCTAAACTACCTTGTGTAATCACGGTCTATAACATCAGGATAATATAGCATGCTATCAAACATATACAGTAAAATTGAAGAATTAACCTTTCATACTTTCTTGATGAGTCCTAAATAGCCACAAGTTCCATACACTGATCAGTTGTTGTACCATACACGTTGGTCATATTGAACTACCTCGCTATTATACATGTTAAACAGATGGATAGGTTTGACTGTAAATGTCCACAGCTAACAGTTGTGAAACCACTGTGGACATTCAGTGTTGTTCCCATTACTGATTTTGTGTGAGAGTTGACTTCAATATTTAAAGCAACTAAATTAATATAATTATTGATACTCTGAAAAAAATTGTCACAAGAGTTATGGATGCGTATACTCAAGTTTGACTGTTTTTCAAACTTGTTATTTAGTGATGAATAATGATAGTAGGAGAGTCTAATATAAAGATGAACCAAACTTTCAGGTCCACCGTACTTTTCTGATAAAAGAAATGTCTCTGTTATGACATAACATTAATGTTCAAACTCAAAATGTTGACCCAACACAAGAACTTAGCATGTATTTTATTTCCTATGATTGACTTTCACAATATTCCCTGATTAATAATCCTCGTCAACGAATTGTTGACTTCTGCTGTGTCAATGTTTATATTAACAGGTTTGCATAATGTTAATTTATTTTTAGAGTACTGATCCTGTTAGTGATTAAATACTATTTGATGCAATCAGTGATCATTTGTTGCTTATGATAGATTTTTATAACAAGTGACTAGCATGTCTTACAGATATATCCAACAAAACAGCTGGTTAATCTACTGATGTAATTCAAATCTTGATCAAAGAGTTTACTGCAGGAGCCCATTCCAGAAAGCAGGTTTAACAAATCCAAGTTAAATCTGAATTCTGATTGGAGAAAACTTAAAGCCTGTCTTCAAGATTTGTTGATTCCCTGTATCGCTCCCAAATTTCTCCAATCAAAATTCAGGTTCGACTATAGGATTTGTTAAACCTGCTTTCTCGAACCTAGAAAGGCTACTTCTGAAGTCTAAAATACTTAACCATTTGATTGTATTGTATTAGTCATCTTTTCATAAATTATGGAGTTGTCATGCTATTTAAAAACTGACTGCCACAGACTAGAAGTTTGTAATTTGTTTTTATTTTGCACAAGCTTGCATATATACTGCACATACATTCAGTTTAGAGAATATGAAAGGCACACGAGGCAATTGAACTACCATATCGTGGAGGTGGTACAAAGCAAAGGAGAAGTTTGATGAGATACACAAAGCCTAAAACACACAAAAAAACACAAAAACTTCCAGATGAAAACTTTTCTGTACGTGTTCTTCTTCATTTTACTAGCTGCCAAGCTCATCTTAGAACAAATATTTTATTTATTTTTTTTCAAATTCCATTGGCTGCTTACACTTACTTTTGATTCTCTCTATAAAAAAATCATCATGGGCTTCTTAATGTTGAATTCTACCATATGGTTTTACAGTACATTGTTGTAATAAAGAAATGTACACCTTCATTAAATAAATTAGCATAAATTAAACCAATAAATTATGCAAAATTGGAATGACAAACTGACAACGGAAATCCAGATTGTTAGCTATATATGTGTATTCAAATATGAAACAAATCATATTATATATAATATTTATATAATATGAAATTATGACAATATTAGTTGGAGTTACTACACAAAATCAGTTTCTTTTAATACAAAAAAGCATATCAATGCTATGTACAACATATTGCTAAATAATATCAAGGCAGTGTTTCCCCATTTTTAGTTCATATTTACACACACATCAAGAACACTGAAAAATCAAATCCTTTGAGAGAACTGACCCTCTCATAAAACCATGAAATGTGTCATGTACACAGAGCAGAGAAAAGTTCACACTTTCTGTTTCATTGTCATTTTCCCTCCACCTAATGTACACTCTGTTTCTTTGTAACATAATAAAATATTTTATTTTAAAGTTTCAATTTATTTTTTGAAAAATGTAACTGAAATCTAATAAGGTAGGTGATTTAATCTCAAAAGGGTTGAAGGGTAACCAGAGGTTTACAAAACGTGAGGCTTAACAATGGGTAATCCTTTCATTGAAACGACAGTAGATGCAAATAAATAAATAAATAAATAAACAGTTCAAACACAAGCTGGCGTAAAATGACTTGAGTTACTGCTGAAGGGTATTGCTGAGGTCAACAAAACTCTACAATGCACTAATCTTTTAACATAACTCCCACATTAGAACTGACAATACAATTTCAGGTCACCCAGATCGCTGAACTGTGTGTTGGTTTCGTGTCATTCCAGTTATCAGCACGAGCCTACGAGAGAGAGAGAGAGAGCGAGAGAGAGAGAGAGAGCGAGAGAGAGAGAGAGACTGCTTGTCCTTTTGTACTGGACTGTTCAAAAATGGGGCCCGTGGGAGGGTACAACATCATCATTCAGAAAAATTAATTCATCTTACTGTCTTGCTAGATTGGTTTTAGCATGCCTACAAGTAGCCAGACATTCTGTATATTTACACATACCCTCTCTGTATTACTAAGTATATGTACTATGAGTTTTATTAGGTATCTCTATAGTAAACAGAAAAGTGAATTAAAATGATTCGCATACAGGTAAACCAGAGATGATTAGGGTGAAGAGTTATGGATGGTAGTAATAGTCTTCCAATTTCATGCTCCCTGGCACATCAGTGTCAGCCTTATCATTTATAATACTCTGGGGCCTGATATATTTTGCTAAAGGCAACAGAAACAGTTTTTAGCCTAACATCACACTTCATTTTTTTTTGAGAAAAAAATATACAGTGCACACGTCTATATACACATATGTATTAAACAAGCCATTTTATAAAGATAAGTGTTAAAATTTTACAAATTATTATCAGGATGTGAATCAGGGGAAAAAAGTGTAACACTTTACACATGCACACACACACACAGACTCACACGTATACACACTTACAGGAATATTGCTTCTATGCTACTGTTCATTAGCCTAAAAAAGGGTTTTTGTACCACAGTTACAAAAGGAATTGGTTCCATTGAGAATCTTTTTTAACTTGGACGCTTCTCAGATGATCAAGAAAAAATAATTTGCTCCATCAAATGTTTCTAAAAATTTGCTCTCCAAAAATGGTTCACTTCACTGTTACCTTTTGCGTAAACTGATATCCTGCTAGATTTCTTTGAAAATGACAGAGCATAGACAAAACTGTCACTGTTCTATTAAATAGCAAAAGCAAACATTTTGTGTAATGTTTATTGCAGTTCTAATAGTAATAATAATAAATGTTGTAATATAAAATGGGAGAAAAGCTTTTGCCGCAAAAGGCACAACAGCTACTTTGCATTTTGGAATGGAGGGACAGACCTTTTCATTTTAAAAACGTACTACCTTATATTTTGAAGGTATGCAAACCTTCCGCTGGTGCTTCACAAAGTTTAGGCACATGCAAGCATAACATCACCTTACACAATAGGCAAATTTAATCTCACAGGGTAAAATATAAAATCGCAACATGGGAATAATTAGTTTCACAATGATTAGTAATGGGCGAGGCCCTCTGGCCTTTTTGCTGGAAGTTCGTAGGCTTTTCAGATTAATCTTATGTGGCTTAAAGAGGCAAAAAAAAAAAAAAAAGACCCAATAGGACACTAATAGAAGCTGCATGTTCAGATCCAACTATGGAAAAATGATGTTCTTTGTCCATTAAATGCTCCCATATTTTTGACTTTCTTGCTGTAACATTGTTATCTGAAACCTATTAAACACACACACACACACACAAACAAAACCAACCAACCAACCAACCAAACAACCAACCAACCAACCAACCTCTCCAATACTCAGAATTTACCTATGCTAACACTGAATACCAATTGCGATAAGTGAACTGGGGATGAAACGTTAACAACAGTATTAAGTGTATTAATTCACATTATTAATTTGCTTTAAAATTTGTCTTGGGGTAAAAAACATGTTTTAGAAAGACCATAGTAAGACAGAAATTTGAGATGTCTTTAATTTATAACCAGCTTTACTGATTTATATGCTTTTTTTGTAATGATCTTGAGTGGATATTTGCTTTCACATTTTTATTTGTTTGGTAATAGATTTGTGAAAAGCAGACGAAAATGTGTTTGTGTGAGGGGAGAGGTGGCATGGACGGACTGGTGGGGGTTGAGGGGGGTGGTGCATTCTTTCCCTCCTTTCGAGACAGAGTTAAAACGCTGGCATGTTGTTCCTGCTTTTGTCTGCATTGTGCAGGGGCTTTCCGAGGCTGCCAGGGCCTAGGGCATAACGATGGGACCTCACAGGCTTTTGTGCTCGTTCGTTTGGAAGTCAGCAGGTTTTGAAGGCATTGTGCTGACGGTAATTGCAGGTAGGGGGGCCACATTTCAATTCATCAGCTGGATTTCTGAACGCAAAAAAAAAAAAAAATAAAGAAATAAATCAAATAAACCACTGCTGTTTGCGTACGTTGCTTGGTCACTCCATGGGCCACGGTGGTGGACAAACTAAGACGGGAAATCTGATGATACAGGAGGACATTTTGCACCTGTCTTTAATGCTTGCCACATTATTTTATGATCATGCGCAGACAAAGTCTAGTGGCTGCTGGAGGGCAGGATATGAACAGCATAAGGAAAAGTAACAGCCACTGCCTTAACTAAACATGGATTCACTTGTCTGTGACAACTGCATTGATAAACGGACACTACTAACAATGAGGGTGTCACGACAAAAAAGAACGTCCCCGTCCCATTCAAACATTGCTATTCCAAATAAAAACTTCACATTTTTGCCTGTGGTTTTATATAGAAATTCAACTTACATTTATGGGCAACAATTTAGCAAACGAAGAAATTTTCAAGATATTCATTGACGCATTAAATTACTGCATTACCAGCCAAATCTTTTTAACTCTATTCGGATGACATCAGGTTGTCAAGTATTTCAAAGATTTTGCTGCTTTTTAAATCTGTACTATACACTAGCTTTAAAATAATGCTTTAAAAATCAAATTGGACAAAAGGTACTTAAATATAGTTCACCCATTTGTTACACGTAATTACACATATTTCTCGCATGTAATTTATTCTTGGGGGGGGGGGGGGTCTGTTTAAAAGCAGAAAATTATGTGTGAAACTGCACTGTTTCTGTGTCCAGGAGGATGTTTATCCTACACCTATTTATAAGCTACATCCTCTGTGTTTGTTTAGGGCACGGTCAACTAGCACTTATAAATTTAAATCGGCAAGAGGCGCAGAGACGTCCACAGACGAGGGAGTGCTGAACTGAGCGGACATTATAAAACAACTTCCCTCGCTTGGTGGAAGTGCAATGTGTTCTACGGTGCCGGCCCGTGTTCACGTGTGCACGTGTGCGTTTTGATGATGTGCTTTTATTAACAAGAGTGGTCCCTGGCTGGGAAAGCGGCCATCTTTTTCTTTTTTTTTTTTTGTGCAAAACTGGCTTGCGTTTATATAAAATGACCACGTTGCTTAGTTACAGGAAACGACTGCTCTGTCAAGGAGAAAGCCTATGAGAGGGGCTCTCTCCCCGGAGCCTGTGCTATCAGAGTGGACAGAAAAACACAGGAGAGTATGGATCCATGCCAACAGAAAAAAATGGCTAAACTGAGAAAAGTGTTCTTACAATACCCAAACAAACCATTCTATCTCGAATATACTTCGTAGAGAATTTCTACCCTTAGATATTTTTTTAGAATAATTTATTTTATGAAGCATTGTCATGAAACAAACAAGATAATCATGTATCAATCTGAAGCAAGCAATAACATTAATAGTAATAATTATAATAATTATAAATAATAATTACATCTATACAATCTGTAAATGTATTGTCTTACTCTGCGGAAAACCTTCACACACTTCAAACGTGTCTCGGTGAAACACAGCCCTATCAGTGACCAAATGAGAGAATTTCAGGTTAACAGTATAATTAGCCACCATGCCATGGAAAAGTGGTAATCCCACCCCACAGCCCCCCCGAGTTCAGGGCAGGTATAAAGGGGATTCACACTGTCAAAACACTCAATGGGTTCAAAGACCTTTCACAAGAAGAAAAGGAAAAAAACAGGGTCCCAAAATAGCTGGGCCTTCAAAACGGGAATGCTACTTCATACATTCAAGGGGCTGGGTGGGGAGGGGTTTGGGCAGGGTGCAATGGAAACGTTTACTCATGCAGGAGCTCTTGCAGACAATTGGGAGATTTGAAAATCTCGGGGACTTCACTGTCCAGCTTGCAGATGACCTTGTATATGGCCTTCTTCCAGGAAGGATCAACATCTTTGCCTGCGACAATGGCATTGAAAAACTCCCGTAACGTGATCTGTGCCACTTCCAGGAACCGCTCCGGAACCTGCTGATACACAAGGAGACAGTGACATTAATAAAAGTTTCACGTTTCGATCCTAAGTCTGTGATTAACAAAGGGAGGCTGTCGCGAACTCCTTCCAGATAGGCAGCTGTGTTTCCTTGTTAGCCCCGACGGGAGGCTAATAAGGAAATTCACAAACAAGGAACACAACGGAACCCCAGTTCACCTCTGGTGGAACACAAGGCTAGGGTGAGGCCATGACCTAGACCCACTCACTGACTGTCCCTCACATCCAGAAACTTGAATCTCTGCCTCACTATCCCACTCGCCTACAGTTACACACAACACAGACAGATCGCCCACAATAATAGTTGCAATCCGGTTTTTGTCTTCCTGTCAAGCTTCACATGAAAAAGTCTCAAATACATGTACAGACAAAAATACATTTGAAATTGAAACAGAGAAAACAGACGGCGTTTTACAGCTAGAGACTGATTCAAACACCTGTCACGTAGGGTGAAGTACAAATCTTATCTTACCAGTGAACTTCCCACTTCATGTGCAGCTTCCTCCCAGGTAAGACAGTACTCCCTTGCACTAAACTTCCTGTTTCTTAATATAATGATAAGACTTCTTTTTTTTTGCGTGTTAGCTGTTACTACTCAAACTTCCACATTGGCACAGAAGGTAAGCATGTCACACCTTCATCTGAGGCCTGAAAGGGGAACTGAACTCCTGTCATTTTGTGACAGACAGGCTCCATCATGAGGTTGCACAAACAGTACAAAGAGGAAGGGGAACCAGTAAGAAGGGGAAAGTCCCAGTTCACTTTGCTGTGGGGAAAAGGTCAGGGATTGCCTTCAGTACAGGCCATTTTCCCCCAAAACTATAGCTCCTCATTTCAGCCCAGATGCCACTTGTGTTTCAAACTGTCCTGTTTGATTAATAAAAACAACAGAATTAAGCGATGCAGAGAGGAGTTGCAGGACATCCACTTTTTCAATTTCTAGTCCTTTTCTCTTGAACCACGAGTCTAATTGGACTACTTTTTCCATTGTTAACAAAAGCACAACCTCAGATCTACATCCACCAAGCAAAATAGATCCCCAAATAATCCACATATATTACAGAAACAAATCGACATGGGCTGACGGGATCAAGCTTTGGCTTCAGTATGACCCAGCCCTGTTGACAAGCCGTGACACCTGGTGTGTGTCCAGTGGGGGAAGTTCAGGGTCTCCAGGAAAAGACATCCATATGACTGAAAAACAAGCTACTAGATGCAAACAGGAGATGGTTTCAGGTGCAAAACATTCTGGAACTGCTGAAAGTAGCTCCGCCTTCATCCTCGTGGCTTACAGTACGGGAAAGGAAGGGGTGTTTAAGTGCGGGGGGGGGTTACTGCTCACCCCATCACCCACGACCCTCTTTCACCTGGCGTCAGGAGGCTTAATGTGTCGACTGACTTCAGCTGCCTCTTGGAGCCCACTAAATCACTCAAGCTTAATCGCTTGTCCCCTCCCAGTGGCTCCTGGGAGGCCCCTCTAACTCGGGGGCCGCTCCGAGTGGCTGGGTCCACTGGCATTCTGGAAGTGGTCCTCTGATCTCTTTAGCCGCCTTGATGGCCTTGCTGCACAGCACAGCACAGCACAGCAGAGATGATCAATTTCACTGAGAACTAGGAGAGCTCCTACAGAGCAGTCGTGTACTTTCCGATTCTAAACACCAGAGTGTGGACTACATGCATGTTCATAATGGCACTGCATGCTGTATAATTCCTCTACCACAGACAAATCACTGATTCGTCGAATAGCACTTCATACACCATAAAAAAATGATTCTATAAAGGATGCTTGTGATTACATACAGATTTCCATCGGACAGTGGAAATATAAAGAGCTGTATGACAAATTTAGACCTTGCCCACATCGATAAGTTATCAATTTTATGATGTCTCGCTGACTGGAAATGCATATACAAGTAAACAAAATAGCAAACATATTGTATGGTGCACAGGATTAACAGGATGCAGTTTAGGGTTTCCATATGTCAAGTACTGCCCCTTTTCCTACTCAGAAGCTATGCCAGGTGAGCAGTTGTCAGGCTCTGGAAGCATCCAGTCCTTGCAACACAAACCATTCGCACGCATTCCATTTATCCATGCACATTAAATGTACCGGCAGCACACAGGCATTTGGGTTAAGTCTCTCGTCAGGCACTCTGGGTATCAGGTGCCCAATGTCCTTGTTTCCTTCATATTCGAATATTTGCTGGCATACATGGGTAACGCACACAAACATGCCTGACTGTGAGTGCTAGACCGCTACTGAGATTCAATAAAGGC
>JAACJT020000021.1:6347325-6371183 GCA_009936485.2 Gymnarchus niloticus | reverse complement strand
CCCCGGTTCCCCCCCGCGCGTGTGGGGGGCCCTGCGTGTGTGTTTGTGTGTGTGTGTGTCCGTCCGCCCCCCTGTCCGCGCGGCCCTGTCTTTGTTAACAACCCCCCCCCCCCCCCCCGGTTCCTGCTGTTCTTTAGGTAAATATTGATCAAGGACAGGCCTATGTTGCTGCTGTGGGCATGTAAGGCATTGGCAGACCGGATTGTAGTCTGGCGGCACTAGAACGGCAGAAATGCTTTCTGGCAAAAAGCTACAAGAGGAAGCTTTTTTCCCCCTAAACGCTTTCCTTCCTAATCGTGTAGGAGAGCAGTGGGTTAATACCCTAAATCACTTAATGATTACATAGCTCACACTGTTATATTTGCGGGTGGTATCAGAGGCAGATATTACACATTGCCTCCTGTGCCCTAAACACATTCGCTACAGTCAATGCGTTTAATTCCCAGAAGGCTCAGGAATCCTCACGCACTCAAAGTTCCTTACGGTAATCCTTAACGGGCCTGATCTGTGACATTCCCCTTAGCCTGGATTCCATCTTGGCCCAGGACAGGCAGTCACGCTGTCCCCCCGCTCGTAATCGATAACCATCTGAGCCCCGCAACCTTCCCTTCTGATGAGCTCTCAGCCGGGCGAGGCCCAGAGTTTTCCCACTCTTGACGGGGACCTTTCTGAAAGCCACTGCTACGGTGCTTAACTGCCAAAGAATGATGCTAGCATGGACAAACACACTTCATGGTTGTCTCTGCCGTCCTTGCAGAGGCGAATTTTCCCCGTTGGTAAGAAGTAGTGCCGTGACGCCTTTTGTGTAGGCCAACATGTGGAGAATGGAGAGGTGATGCTGATCGTGACATCTCATTGTTCTCTTTCCTCCGTATGAAACGTCCAGCAACAATAAGCACTTCCTGCTTCTAGTTAAATAAGTGGTCCTATAACTGATTCCCAGTCCTAATCAGAGCTGTCTACCTGTAGATTATTGCCTTTTGTGTATCTAGATAGATGCACATCAATAATAATAATAATGTCTGATTTTACAACATGAATGATGAATTCCTACCTGTTTGAATTTCATACCTTTAGAAAAAAAATCCTGGGTTACACAGTGAGCCACTGTATAAAAAAAATAAAGGAAGAAATTAGGAATCAAAGCAACATTGAATTGTTACCAAATATTGCCTGTGGTGAACTAATTGAGCTATTTTAAACTCATCCCCCCCTTCACTCGCCAAACACCCCCCACTGAAAGATGCTCTTGAAGATCCATTTCAAAAGATGAAGGGGGGTGAATTTGGTGGATCTTGGGTCTGGGTAGGGGGGATGAGTCGAGTAGGAAGGGGGCAAAACTGATTTGGGCCAAGGGTTACGAAGTCATTTATCTCGTTGTGCACTTGTGACCAGATGAAAAGGGGTGGCAGAGTAGTGCAGGGACATCTGGAGACTGGGGGGGGGGGGGACAATGGCCTGAGGAACAAAGTGGGCAGGGAGAAGGAGGCAGTCCCGAGTTTGGGTCTTTCTTGTCTGGCAAAAGAAAGAGGAGGGGAGGAGGCGAGACTAATGGAGGATGTGGGGGTGTGCATGCGTGCGTACGTGTTGGGGTGGGATGGTGCCAATCCGAGCGGAGGGAGTGCGTCGGGGCTACAGATGTGTCAGGGCCCCCCCCAGAGTAACATAATGACATAATCACCATTGGTGTCACAGACCAGACTGCACGCAAGGTGACACGGGACGGGATGAATGAAACGCGGGGCTGAAGGGGTCTGGGGAACGCTTGGGGTGGGCTTTTCGCAGAACACCCTCATCAATAGGTCAGCCTATTATGAACCGTCATTCAAAAATGTGTTTCAGCTTCCTGATTTAAATTCTCCTTTAAAACTGTAATATATGAATACCAAATAAACATCAAAGTGACGGAAAAGGAACTGTATGCAAATGAAGCCAAATTAAAATGTACTGAATGATTTAAGCTTTGAAAAAATGTAGAAAACAGAAGAGTGTATAAATAATGCGATGTAATAAAGATGTGAGTGAGTTACATGCACCTCATTTTTAGCTACGGCTGGGAGGTCTTCACGGCCACACTCAGCATTATCTTGAGGCTATTAACAGACCTCGGTCTTTGAGTGATTGCAGGTCCCGCCTTGACAAGAAAATTTCCCAAGCTATAGCAACCACCATACTGAGAAGCAATTAAAATAAGGTAACATCTTCGATTTCAGGAGTAAAGCTGGGCGGACTTTCACTACATACTTAGCTCAAGTAGAATACAGCCTCATGCCTTTGGCTGGAGGAAAGTGTAAAAAAAAAAAAAAAACAAAACAAATAAATAAATAAACATTTTACGGGCAAACTTCTGTTTCTAGCCATCCGGTGCAGGATACTCAAGACGAGCTGCTATCTCACACGCACGCACACACACGCTCGCACACAGCCTAACGAAAGAAAAAAGCACCAGATGACACGGTTTTTTTGGCCAAAGCCAGGCACCTCTCTCTTCCAAGTGACTATGGCAACCTTTTGATGGGGAGGGCTGTTTAGAGAGGTGGGGTTGGTTATATAGCCAAGAAACTGAATTACTGGCTATAGTCCATAAAAAGATGAAGAAAAAAAATATACATCTGGCATTAGGAATGACTATCCACACAGCAATATTTATAATAGAATGACAGGGAATAACTACCTGGTTTAATGCCATGCCATTGACCTTTCATGGAAAAGTAAGGGTAGACACACTTCCCCCCATCTTTGGAAAATTAGTAGCCATTAATAAATAATTTTGCCTGACAGACACATCACACCCAGAAAGCTTTGTCCCAGACAATGTAATCACTTGAACGCTTGTCGTTCTTCCATAGAAAGTAGATGTTTGTTTGCCTACAGCCATCCAGGGTTTTAAGTGTCTTTTGCCAGATGTAAGCAGAAGACAGCTTGAGGAGAGGCTGAGATAATAAAGATCTGTTTTAAAAAAGCCATACATACAATTAGATATAATGCAGCCTTTGTTAGACTTGATTAAACATTAATAAGTGGAATCTACATTTTTTATGATATTGAGACAATATTTGTCTTTCATAAATGATCCTCCTGGGACCACGATGTAATCCGGTGCGATTATCTTTATCACAGTTACCAGAAAATGCTAATGATAACTGAATCCAGTTACATCAGTGACGACTGACACGCGTCTTTTTCTCCGGCGGGCCTGGATGTACGATTGTGCTGAATGAGCCTCGCGCTGTGCGGCCGTGTGCTTGCTGAGCTGACGTCGGTCTGCCCGACACACTCTGCCTCGGGTTTCCAGCTGAGCAGCGTGGTGCATTTTTCAGGGGGCGCAGACGTGTTTTATTTTCATGCACTGACACCACGCACACTTTTGTGACATCCTTGAACGGGACCAATTTAGGACCAGGATTTATAAAGACACGTAATGCTCCCTCTTTTCAAGACCTTAGCATGAGATAATGATCTCTATAAACTCTGCCAGCTTTTCAATTCTGCTGCTGCGCTACTGGTTCATGGGGAGGGGGGGGAATACAGGATCTAATATGATCTTACTCATTTTTTGCACATTCAGTGATGCCTGATATGCACTGAGCTTTGAAGCGAAATTCTTTAAGCTGATATCTTCCTCAAATGATGACTAATCATTCGGCTTACGTAGCTGTGCAAATCAAGTGTAATCTTGGCATCGAATGCTGTGGTGCCACCCGCATCCTGCACGGAGACCATGTGCCAAGGCGACAGAGGGGACGGACGAGACACTGAAAACAGCGACACGTCCTGCCTGCCTGTCATTACGTGACGGCAGAATGATAGCCCTTTTACCTTTTATCGAGTAGTACATACTTGTCGGAAGTATGTACGTGGTTATAAGTGTGGTAAAATGAGTTTGTTTTCATCGAGTGCCGTTGCACTTTGCTGGGGACACTCCTCTCTGGCAACGTCCTGCAGACCGTGACGTTAACAGAAGGGGCAGCACTGAAACAGGAGGAAGCATATTACAGTCTGCTCCCTGTCAGCGGGTTCGGCTGAAGAAGAGGGTGACTCACCCGTAACATTTACACAGAAATTAAGCACCGAAAATGAGGGGAAAACGACGTATTGCATCTGCATCTCAGACAAAGGCAGAAATTTAAACCCGGAGCACACGAATAGCCACCAAATCCAAATTACATGGTATGTGTTAATAAGAATACTTAACCTGCAACTAATCCCAGGGGATTTGTGGCTAGAATACCTACACAAAGGAAACAGTAAAACGCTTAGTGCATAAAAGCAACACTGGAAATGTTTCTGCTAGTATCAATATGTATTTATACAAAGCTGACAGAAAAAGTCATCAGAGGATATTTATTACGCCAGGTTTTGTGGCTAGAGGATGGATTTCCTCGCTTGCCATTCAGCTCCATTGAATCCAGAGCCATTTCGATCAAGGAGTCGATCGGGAGGTTCGTAAAAGAGTATCTATCAAGGGGAAGCGGGGAGAAGTGTTTCGTGATGCCAGCGGTTAAAGCACAATAGCCAGAGTCATTCTGGATGCCCTGGCCACTCGCATCACATGACGGTCAAGTGAGCCCTACAGACCACTTATTGTGAGCTCTGCTGTCCCAGCTGCACTAAACTCCGGCCCTCAGAAGTCCGGAGACAAGAGCAAACTCTGGACGCGTCATCGACTCCCTGACTCAAATCCGATTCGTTAGAAAGAGCCTTTATTTCCCCGCAAGCCGCTTTACAGTTAAATTCCTGTTTGGGCAGTGATGTCAATGTGAATTCCTGCTGGGCTGGCAACATGTAGGTTGTCATTCCAATCCGTCCGATCCTCTAGCTTAAACTGGCACATTTACTTAATTACATGCATTTCTTACACCTTAGCACCTGCAATTGAAAAAAATCGAGTGGAATATTTTGTCTTTGGATAATGATCAAAATGCCTGCAACAATCACTTGTATCAGATACATTAAAAGTCAATGTTAGCAATATACATAGCCCTGCAGGAATTAAGCTTGACACAGCCTGTTTAGACACTTTCCTACCGGCAAAAATAAGTCACAACTAACTACACTGGCAGGGTTTCCAGCCCTCATCTAAAAGTGGAGTGACCTTGGCATTGTAACAAGCATGCTCATTTTCAGAAGCTGTGTACAACAGGGTTTCCAAAATCATACCGTAGAAAAAAGGTCATTCTTGCTTGATCTGGTTAACAACAACTGGCTAAGGACATTTTTAAGAAGAAAAGCAGAGCTGCAACAGGTCTTGGTTTGTTAAAAGGAGGTAGGTCTAGTGATGGGACAAAAGAGGCTTCAAAATTGTAGTGGGTTGGAGTATCCTGAACTAACCAATCAATGCTGGCTCTAAATGAGGCTTCAAAACCCATGGCGGGTGGGAGTATCCTGAACTACCAATCAATGCTGTCCCATTCATTTTTCATCAATATTAAAGGTAAAACAGTAACTTGTATCCATAGGGTTCAGATGGTGACATTTCCTTGTATTTTAATCAATATAAACAGTTAGCTTCACTGCTCATTTATTTACTAACCAAAGAAATCAAAAAATGCATTTTTCTTGTGTGCATTTAAAACTGTTCCCTCAGGGACTTGGGCCTGGGAACATCTGGATTACAAACTGATGTCCTTAATCGCCATGCTACCTGTTGGCCCTGTTTGGAATTACACCTCCTCAGCACAAGGTATGGTTCAGGCGTAGCAATGTGGCGCCAGTGGAAAGAAGGCATTGTTGGAGAGTGGTGATGAAGTGCGGTAAACAAGCCCTCTGCAGGGGGGCCCCTGTGTCTACTCTAAGACCTGAACCCCCCGTGGCCACAGCGATGTCAGCCCGCTCAGCTCTTATTGATAACAGCCTTCTCCCATGTGAGCAGGACATAATACAGAATGAGACAAGGGTAAAGGGAGATGAATGTCAGACAATAGGCGGTGGCAGTAAAGGCAGCACCCATATAGACTTTGAACTTTTCCATGTCTCCGAAGGACAATTAATTATGAAGGCCTTTGGGGTAGGTCAGACCAGGGGAGGATAAAGGAACAACACTGAAGAGAGAGAAGGAGAGAAGTAAAAGGAGGAGGAGGGAAAGGGGGGAAAGGAGGAGTGGCAGAGAGCCTTGCCTATTGCAGGTAACACTTCACGTGATTGTTGGACGATTTTGTCTTTTGTGCAGCCGGGCCCTGAAAAGAAGGCTGTGGACTACAGTCGTCCCGTGTTGCCCGTCCTACCAGTGAAATTAAACCATGAATGAGACGGGGATTCAGATGCAAGCTGTGGGTTAAGGGAAGAAACATCTGTCTAGACAGCATTGGAGCGGGGAAACAGAAGAGGGGAGTGGTCCTTTTCATCGAACCAATTCAAGGAGGGAGAGAAGGAGAAAGGGCGAAAGAAAAGGAAAGAGAGCAAAGAGCCAGCACAAAGAAGTCCGGCGTTTTTTTTCTTCAATATGAAATAGGGTAACTGATAAGGTCAGACACCTGATAGCCCAAAGACATGAGTATGTGAACTCTTGAAGTCAAAGGACTTCTCTGTGCTTATCCTGCTCGGATACAGCAACGGCTCTCTTTCAAAAGGTACAGAGATCAGAGAGAGGGCCACAATGTCCTTTAAACTCTCTTTAGCACGGCATTCGGGGAGGGTGGAGCTGGAGAAAGAAGCTTGTGGTAAGGAAGCCTGACAGAAGAGCCTTGAACTCTTTTCTGAAGGAAAGATGACCCCCTCCCAGACCTGTCATAAAAATACCTTTTTATCTTCTGTAGTCTCCAACCCCGCCTTCAGCCCCCTAGCTTTTCAATGCTTCTTGTGACCTGATACAGTGTAAGCAGGAGATTTCCCTCTCAGCGGCAAACATAACTGAGCTTCCATGCAAAGGAGTTGCAGAGCAATTCAAAGTAACCTTATCAGTAAGCAGACGTCTTTGGGAGGACGGGCAATAGAGATAAGAGTTGCTGTAAGTGTGGAAAAAAGGCTACAATATTACAGAAAACAATAATGGAGATTGCACGTGGAATCATTACTTCTTCCTCAACAATTTCAGGGCAAGGAAGGCTTTGGTTATTCTTGAGATATTTACTAGAAATGCTGAGTGTGTCTTGTAAGTAAAAGCAGCAGAACTACAGAAACATTGGCTATTTCATACATACAAATCCAGCCTGGTTGTGATTGATGCTGGACAAGTTTGTATCTTTTGCATAGGCTAAGCTATCTTACATCCAGAATGGATTTATGCCTTTCAACCTAGTTAACACATTGTCAGTTAGTCCCCTACTAGGGAGGGGGGCACATTCTCCACGTTTGGGTTTGGGATAGGTAGGGTTGAAATGCATGTTAATGAAATGGATAAGCGAGGGATGAGAAAATGAAGAAAGTAAACAAAGTTGCCTTATTTTGCAGCTGAGGTAAATCTGTGATGAGGAGCGGGGGCCATGAATGTCATTTTCAATGATGGACGAGAAGGAATGTCAACAAATACGAAGATGGTGCTGGATAAACCAAATGAATCTCAAAGGAGAAGAAGGGGGTGGCAGCACACATTGACAGACTAGATTAACATCAAATGACTGGCCAAACAGAGGACATATTCATTCTAGAGAAACAATTGAGGTGGTACTTTGAAGATGGTAAATCCTAGCAAATTCTAAACTTCCTGAATAGACTACATTTCTAGTTACAAACCACAGTGTGTGTCAGTGTTTCACAAGCGGAAAGGTGGGAATAAATTGAAAACATGTTACTATCCATAGATTTAGAAAAACTCTACCAGTCTGAATGGTTATTTCACAACAATGAAGTCGAAACATCAAGAGAACCAAACAAACAACATCATTCAAGTCAAGCTAGCTTATCCGGAAAATTTGCATCGGTGATGAAGTTTTCCTAGTGCAGGCTCATAATTGTCTCATATCTACCTGCTCAGACACCTGCAGCACCTACACAGCCATTGATATGCAAAATCTATCTACACAACATTACTTTTTGACCAACAAAAGTCTTATTCATTGTTGCCCCAGCTTCTTCTATGAGCTTGCAAATTCTACATTAATATATGTAAATGGCCTTGGTGCCTTGAATAAGTTCCTGTTTTAAAAAAAAAAAACAGCCTCCCGCAAAAGTTTATTTGTACACTGATAAACCAGAGCACCTTCCTTATTGGTTAAAGCATGCCAGGGACAACATGCTGTTCATAAATCCACAGGCTATGATTTTCTTACAAAGGTACGCTAAATGGAAGTAAGAAGACATACATGTTTTAAAGACGATTTTCTCCATGTCTATTGATAATCACAATGCCATAATAAGATGCAGCACTAAAGCAGCCATTAAATCAAGAAATGTGCTTTAGTAATGTTGCCCACTGACGTTGTTGCGGAGCGTAAGTGAAACATACAATAAACGTAGCAGTCTCAAAGCAGTACAGGAAGTAATGTTTTCAGAACATCAATTCACCTTATGCTCCCATATGTGTATTAAACATTATATATTTATAATTTTGTATTTATTTAACCTGTACTAGCAGTAAAATAATAATTATCTACTTAAGTTACTTGAAAAAAAAAATGAATTGAAAAGAATACGAGGAAGGATGTCACCTCATGTATGACGTCAGTACTGAAGGACAGATTACCTCAAAGTCGTTGGCCTTGTTGTAATGCATGTTGAGGGCGCGGTACAGCTCACAGTCCCGGCTGACGCTGAGTTCTTCTGCGCCGGTCACGCCGTCGTTGATGGCCTGTCGGGCAAACTTCTCCATCTGGATGTAGTAGAACTCGCGGAAGTTGCTGAACCACTTGATGAGTTGCGAGGTGATGCACCTGTTGAACTATTGAGAGGCACCGTGAGTGGCATTGGGGGGATGTGGCTCAATTCATTAATTCCCATGCCTACAGGCTAATAGAATTGCCCTGCTTTTAAGAACCAAGACTCTCGCTTTCTGACAGAAGATATTAAGTCAATCCATAGTAAATCATTAGTAGTAACTATTTTTAAACCTCTTAGAAATACAAATGTTGCAAATTTAAAAGACTAAGTAAAAAGCTTGGCTATTTATCAGTACACAACATACAAAATGAAGTATTTTAACTAAAATGTGGCTAATATGGGTGGCTCAGAGGGTAGGGTTTTTGCCTCACATCTCCAGGAATAGGGGCTTGAACCCCAACCCTGCTCTGTGTATACATCTTGCATGTTTGCTCCCAGTGAAACAGGTTTCTTCTCACAGCCCAAAGACATGCAGTTCAGCTTTTTGGTCTCTATACATTGCCAGTGGTTTCCATGCATGCATATGGATTGACACCCTGTGCAGAGTCCACCACTGCCTTGCATCCTGTGCTGCCTAGAAAACATTCCAGGCCCCACGTGACCCTATACAGGGCAAGCATTTTGAGCATGGATGAATATATATGTAAGTTCATCTGTGTAAGTAGTAAATTGTCTTGTATTATCTGAAATACCGTTTGAAGTTCTACTTTACGTTGTCAGTCCATACTCATTTGATCTTGTGTACAGTCAAAATAAACATATGTGTACAGACACTGTACGACTGGCCATGTGTCAAATGCACAGGTCATTCCAGTTATGTCAGTGCTTCAGCACTGACATTGATATTTACATCTCAGGGACTTGCCCTAACTTCATCGTGGTTCTTTCAAGCAACCTTTGGACAACTGTGAGCCCGAGTGAAAGAAACAAAAAATATTTCACCCCGAACACTCTCTATGGGTTAGTAGGACATCGTACCAAAATAGTGCAGATTCAGTCGTGAAACAAAGAATAAAAAAACATTAATTTGCTCATTAATTAAATCAGGGAACAGGTACAACCTGTATGGCAATGACATAGCTGTTCGGAATAGAGGGGTATGGGGGTCTTTCTGGGTGACGGATGCTCTTGCTTTGATCTCTGACCTGGTCAAGTGACCTGCATGCTTCGGCTTTCGGAACGCAGACAGATGACTGGTGGCTGTGCTCACGGCCAAAATAAAATCCAAAAGGCCGTCTATATGCTGCCCTGACACACAAACTCCTGCTTTTGGTAATTATGGGTATTTATCAACCGCCCCCGCCTTCGACCCCGCCACCACCACCCTTGTCTTTTCTACCCCCTCTGGCAGCTTAAAAAGTAACGAGCACACATTAATCGAAAATCAACAGCTAGCACTCATCAAGACGAAGCTGGGAGAACATGGCAGGTCCAGCTGATGACAGTCAAGGAGATTTTGCGAAGGGGGCGGGGTCTGATAATGCCTGTATACCTGTAAGTCTGAGGTCCTTCTTCAAACAAATATTCTGAATGTAAGTGACTGGTAAACAAGCCCCATGGGGGTGAGTGCCTATTGAAAAATCGCCTTGTAATTCTATTTTTAGTGTCTCACTGGTGCCCCCTCCTTGGACTTCTTAGATAATTGAGCGAGAAATAATTAAGTCATCAACAATCTGTTCCAGCCGGGGAGAAGTTCAAACATACTTAACCTATTCACGAATTTTCCCTTTGACCGTCTACGTCGGCTCAATAAACTTTCAGCTTTTAGACAGTTTAAAAAAAGAAACAAAAAAAAAAAAAAAAGAAAACAAAACGGGCTTCCTGATCTGGTTACCAATTTCAATAGAGCTTAAACCTGTTAGGGTATGCTGAATCCTGGGCCCTTTCTATTTTATCTCGACAGAATACACCATCCAAATTTCCAAACACTGAGATAAGGACCCGAGCAACACTCTCGCCACCCCCCCCTTGGCACACCACTCCTTTACATTTCTTTTAGAATAAGTAACAAAACATTACTAAATGATAGGAGGCTGTTCACTGGGGAATGAAAATTGCTTTGACGTGGAGATTAGACCTCAGTATTGTTACAAGACATTGTCTCACACAAACAAGGCTAGGAAGAGAGAGACGGGAGAAATGGAGTCGGAGAGTGAGGCGGATTTTTTTTCCCCATAATGGCCCATGGATGACATAATGGAGGGTACAAAAAAGTAAGTCCACATGACATTGTTTGGCAGGTGGGCATAAAGGAGGATTTAAAGTGTATTGTTGCTGAATGGAAATACCAGAGATGTGATGCACAAAAGACTGGCGTTGCTGGAACGTGACAACTCAGCAACTCAGAATCGTGTCATCCGCTTGTCTAACAAACGTAACCCCTCCCACGCGTTGCCGTGCTCGCTCACGCACACACAAACCCGCGCGCACACTACCCTGCGGAGCCCCACCAGCTGACACACAGAAATTAAATTAAAATAGACACACACGCACACTCACCATTCAGAAAGGAGGGGGAAAAATTAAGAATGGACCTCAAACTGACTTGAAATGCGACAGCATTCAATTTTACTAGTAGAGCCACTGAAGAAAAATGCAGCCTTTACATTTGATGCCTTGATGGGATTAAAAAGGTTCACAGTTCCTGATGGACCTGAAGCTTTCAGTGAGTGCTAACATGATTACTTCTTTACTTTTGGATACTCAATATTCCAGTATTTAAGCTGTCAATTATTTGTGGACAGTGATGCTGCTTTTAAATAAAAATGTTAAAAAATACCTCATTCACTTGAGAAGATAAAATATCAGTCGTTGGAGAGGGAAAAACAAACCCATCCAGTCTGCGGCATTGACTGCGTGTTAACTAACTGCTACATGGAACGACTTTCCATTGTTGCTGCAGAAAGGACCCGACTCTGAGAATGGCTTCCCATTCTCCCGATACTGGCTAAGGAAAATTCTGAAATATTCCAGGACTGAATAGGCTTACGCTGCAAATCAGTCTGACGCTTTAATCTGGCCGAGCGGCCGTTGACTCTGGGAGGAGAGGCGCCACAGAATGCAGTTTTGCGTAGCTGTGCTCAAAGGCCCGTGAGAATGGCTACCTCTCCTGCCCCGCCCTCTGTGGTGCACTCGCCGTCAGCGTTCTCGCTCTTCAGAGCAGCCAAGGACAGAATCGGTCCCTCCACTCATGTCCAAAATAAGACATCAGTCACATGCTAACAGATCTGAAATGGATGCTCGTGTCTAGGCCTACATCAATCCCTACCAACACTTAAACTGCAAACACAGTATATGCTGTACACCAGCATAACTGGACATATATTTACATCTGCCTTTATTCATTATAAAGGCAGATGCAGCTACATTTCAAATTAAACAACTGTGTACTTTTAGTTCAGCTTTTTGCTAACTTTTTTTAAATCATTCTGGAAGCTACTAAAAAAAAACTCTAGTTAAAACTGATTTCATCTCCCTTGAAAAAACATGCGCTGCTAATACATAGTTAAAATATGGGAAAAAAAGTATAAAGTGGACAATCCAGCTGTCACTTGAGATGACAACTTAACTCCAATTCATGTTATGTTGGAAACTGACGGGCAGTAGGACTCTGCTCTGATTTGAGAGTAAGAACCGATGGACATTACTACACATTTCTGAGTACCACAGATAAAAGCAGTGAACATAAACACATGTCCATTATCTAAGCGCTCAGCTGACAATCCCAGCTTCCTGCTGAGCCGTGAAAGGGGGCCGACTGTTTATCTCCTCGTGACTAGGGGGCCGGCTCCACACAACAGGCGCCTGAAAACATCCTTTTTCTATCGCGGCTCAAAGTAACACTGTGCCCTGGGACGGAGCGTGAAAACCGTGACACCTGACCACCGGCAACACGCCACAGCACTCGCGAGCAAGAAAACTAGCTGAAGAGATGGTCTCAAACACATCCTTGCCCCGACACCGTAGAAATCCCGGCATGCCAGCACGGCATCCTAATTACACATGTATATTAAGCATAAAGTCAATTAACAGCCCTCCCAAATATTTAACCTGGCTTAGGGTTATGAAGACCCCCTCAAAGTAATATGGGAAATGCAATTAACAGAAATACTGATGTTATTTATTTATTAATTTCCATTGCAGTACTCTGTGCATATTAGTTTATGATGTATAATATTTAATGACCCCATGACCCTGACCAGGATAAGTGGTTAGACGATGGATGGATGGATGGATAGATGGATAATATTTAATTATTATTTTATTGTCTTGTTAGTCTTAATACTTAAAAAAAAATTCGACTGCTTATAAATGTATTCAGTAAAAACTTTCTAATTATTTACCATCCATTTAATAACAAATTCAACCATCATCCGCACTTCCTATTTTCTATAATAATTGTGTTCAGAGCCCGTTAGTACTTCTGCTCCATATGTCTGTTAAATCAGAAATCTGCATAGTTCTTCTATTATGAAATGTAATTAGTCATTTATGCTTAATTACCATACAAGCAAAATAGTTGATCCAACAGAACATACTCTCTATTGTTTTCTACTGCTTATGATTTGGACCACAAAATAAATCCAGGCAATCTGAGCATCATTCACCATATGGAAATCAAAATGTAAAAGTGATGCTTTATCTGTATAAACCCAAATTTGTGATTGCCATATTTTGGATTTTTACAAATAATTGCTTTCATATTAAAGCAATTATTCAATGGGCTGTCATTACTGAATGTCCGCCTTTATCAAAAGCTTGAAATAAAAATGGATCTAGTGATCATTCCTGTAAAGAAAAATAACTCTCATACACCATTGAATGAGGAAAAAACACTGCAAAATTAACCAGCCAAGGACAGAATTTAGTATAAAAATATTGCATATACTAATATAGTAGTTTCATTTGCCCTAAACTTGGTTAAGTTGTCCACTTCCTGTTAAAAAGGCACCATTACGTGGTACCAGGTGACAGTCGTCATGGTGACCCATCATGGCACGAGTCGAAAGAAGGTGGTGTCATTATGGGGGTATGGGAGGGGGCAGCTGGGAATGAGAACCTTCATCCCCTCATTTGAATAATGTGTCCCGAATCTGTCACATTATTTATTCCCCTTATGTTCAAGTCTATGCCATGTCAACAACAAACCACGCTGCAAATAAGGCAAAATCAGCTCCGTTGTTTTCTGCTTGTGTGTCGTTTCATGCTGTTTGTTTATCCCACATCCAGCTCATAATATTTCAAATTTCTCCTCTTTTTTCCCCCTCCCATCTCCCTTCTCAGGCAAATGTCATTTCTGGCATGGGAAAAATCTGTTGTATGAGGTTTTTGCACAGGCATTAAAAGCTGTTATGTATGTCGACAAATTTACAACAAGGGAATTTTGCTTGCGCTCCTGGTCTGGATGAGTATTGGGAAGAGACTAGCAGCAGATGTGGAGAGAGTGATCAGGATGGTGACCAGCAGGATGTGAGACCAGTCTCACCTTCACGTCAGAGAAGAACATCTTCAGCATGTTGGAGCTTGGGTATCTCGTATAGAAGAACATCAATTTGGCCTTCTTCAGATGGTTGGGTGACAGTCCTTCCTGAATTTGAAAAGGCTGGCGTCAAGGAAAAAGACGACATGCTACATATAATCCGTAAGCACTTTTAGCGAAATTAAGGATGAATACAGCATAAATAATCTCACAAACATAATCTCAATTACAACATCCATCCATCTTCCAGCTGCTTATCTAGCCTAGGGTTGCGGAATCACAACAATACATTTACAGTATTTTAAAAGTAAAGCGCACAAAAAATAATGACCAATAATTCAAAATAGTGAAAGACCAGTTACTCAAAAATTTCCAGCACCTATAATACAGCATGTAAAAACGATCTACTTCTCTTTCCCATTCCCCCCCCCCCATTATTGAAAATGGCCTCTAGGATCAAAGAGGAGGCCAATCTATGCATGCCTACTTATCCTAATGCATACACTGGTTTCCCTAAAAGTACCACTGCCCATCGTAAACAAACTGCAGAGGGGCGTCCCGGGAGGAAACACGTCTAACTGGAGCCCTCCAGCCATTCCAACCCCTCCCCAACCGCCCCCAGCCTCCTGGCTAGGCCGTACCTTGCCAGCTGGGGCAGCACTGGGTACATCTGTGTTGCAGACTGGTCATGCCATTTTCTCCGCAAATATACACCATTCTCTTTTCCGACAAATGAAGATGTGGACGGAGTGAGACAATATTGATCTCACAGGTTATTTAAGGTGGCTATATGCATACAAAACAAAACCAGAGGCATGCATCACGATTGTTTCTTATTAATTGCTGTTTATCATTGTTGTTTATTATAAGTTTATTTTGTTTTGCTTCTTTTAGGTAGTTTTAGATAAAAGAGTCTTTATGGAATTTTTTTCTGTCCCGTATTCTTTGCAACCCCATGAAATGCTTCAGGAAGCGTTGGCAATAAAAACGAACAATTATAAGAACAAGGGACAGCGGTGGTGGTCCTTTGCAGCCCCTCTCAGTACTAATTCTGTGTTTCACCACAAGGGAAGCATTTAACTGAAGAAATCAAAATTAATTAAAATGTATTTTGCCTTCTCCCATTGCTCGGGGTCAATACCCCCCAGCAAGAGGGAAAAGGGAAAATAATTATCTTCTAGAAAAACTGAAACGACTTGATTGGACATTCTCTTTCTGCTTCAGAAGATTAATGACTGCATAGATGATAACTCCTGATTGACATGTTCCTTGTGCCAAAGGCGGGGCGGTGAAAGACCCCTCAGTAACCTCCATTAGACTGATAGAAACTAAAAGAGCATTAGAGTCTCCTCTGCCATCTGTCATAACTTGCACGTGAAATAATACCACTGAACAAGAAAAAACAAGACATGGCCTCGACAGACGGAACATCCAGGGGCCCAAGAACTCATTCCCGAAACGGAAAGACAAAGAAAACTGAGTGAAGACCCGAGACGTAGATCAAAGATGGGCACAAGCAGGCGGGGGACCGGCAGCCTAAATGTTCTAGTCTGGTTCTTAATAAAAATTAATTATATTGAGATGCTCTTTTCAAATTACAGGCCAGGATCTGAAAACGTTTTGTATTAGTGATCTCAATTAAACAGTAAATCTCTTTAAAAGCTTAGTACCAGCCATTGTCGTCATTCCCACAGAATTCACGGCACATCTATGAAACGTCCTTGTTTCTCTGTGCAGCCCCCACCATACAGCGTTAAACCTGCTCATCTTCATCTCTACTAGCTCTTCCTCTAAATGCAAAACACTTAAAACAAATTGCTTTTCTGACATCCGCAAATCTGCCTTTAAAAAATATGAAAATGTAGAAAATACCCTAAAGACTAATATTGCTCAATGCCAAATTATTGCAAATTAAAAACGCCGGCTTTCCAGAGGACAAAAGAAAATCATACTGATGTCGAATGCTTCATCTTTAGGCACACCTGAACTAAACCAATCCTGCACTGCAATTTTTATTAAATTACCAAAACAACAGCTATTTATTTCTGACCCGAAATTTTGAAGCATCTTTTTGCTTACTTTAACTATATTGCTGATATTGTGTTAAATAATCAATACATGGGAAGAAAAGCTGCTAAACAGTGAGGCCAGATATGCAGTTATCGGAAAAGAAAACCCTGGCTGTGTTTGCAGCTAGCAAAAACAACTAAATGAATAAATATCTATTCAGGGTGGACCCCAGCCTAGTGCCTTGACTGCCTGGGACAGACTCCGGGTCCCCTGTAACCCTGACCAGGATAAGAAGATAGAAGATGGATGGACAGATGAATGAATGAATAAATAAATAAATATTCATATGGTTGAGGAGAGGTGTAGCAGAAGTTAGGCAGGGGAACCAGAAGGCGTGATTCATAAACATCATGACCATGGATGCCCTCCCTTCATTCTCCCCGACAACAACGAGCTCCGAGGCCAGATGAATTCAGCGTGTGTCATGTAAGGGAGACAATAACTGCTGAAACTTGAGCCAACTGCCAGGTGTAAGGAAGGGAAGGGAAGGGGGGGGTGGGTGGAGGATGACATATCCATAAATTAATGTTGGACATCTGCTCAGGAACATAAGAGATTAGAGGTGCAGCCCACTGCAGCTGAAACCCTATGTACTGTTCACAAGATCTGTGAGTCAGCACCATGGTTGATCAAAGAAAAAAAAAAAAAAACTAAACAGACGCACATCAAGAAATACCTGACTGGTATAACTTTTTTTTTTGAAAGGTGGAATGTTATAGATGGAAAAGTCCCACTATGTTCCACATGGTTTCGACGAGGTCATGATTATATGGAAAAAAGTACAGGTGGTAGGTTTTTCCACATAACATAAGAATTCAAAAACAGAGACAGCGAGTGTTCAGCTTTTGAAAGCGCACAGGGGCTCCAAGCCTGACCCCTACTTTGGCAACGTTAAACGAATGCTTCTTGTGCACCGCCGTGAGCTCGCTAGTCCATGGAGGGCCTTTATTTTAAACGTATGTGGGTCCTGTGCACTGGAAATGCAAAGTGTCTTCACCTGCTCCCAAGTCTTGGAGTGTGCCACAATGCTAGAGCTGTGTGCCGACTTTCTGTATGCAAATTCTCAGGCGCGCTGAACAAGGCTATTTTTCTTGAGATGCAAAGAAGCCTCGTGACAAGGAAGACAATTGGCCGCCTGTTTCTTCGGCCATTTGAATAAAACTTAATATTTGATTAAACAGCTTCATTTGCAAATATGGAGACGTTGATGCTGTCAG
The DNA here is from genome assembly GCA_009936485.2 of Gymnarchus niloticus. NCBI lineage: Eukaryota > Metazoa > Chordata > Actinopteri > Osteoglossiformes > Gymnarchidae > Gymnarchus > Gymnarchus niloticus. The sequence continues at coordinate 6,353,663 of JAACJT020000021.1, read as the reverse complement.
CCCAAAGTGCAAACAATGCAGGTGCAGATTATTGTTATTAAAAAAAAAATCATATCTAGTTAACACTTTCGTGTCCAGACTTGCCAGCCAAAGCTTCCTTTTCATTTAAGGCTCAAAGAGCAAAACTCAAGTTAAAGGTTAACAATACTTAACCTCCAGAAAAAAAAATTGAACTCGAAAGATTTTTTTTGATTGGAAAAAATAAATCTATGGGACTGATGATAAGCTACTACACATGCAAGTAAAGCTCAAAAGATGGAGCAGTCTGCAACTCTTAACCAGATCCATCATCGTGTGTGTGTGTGTGTGTGTGTGTGTGTGGTGTCTTTATTTTCATACTTTAAACAGGAACAATATGCAGAGCAGCCAGGGGGATACAGAGGCCATTCAATCTCAAGGTTAAGAAAGAAGACAAGAGAAGTGAACGACAGATAAACAGCTACCTGCAAACACCTGTTAACACCGGCTTCAAAGAGAAGAAGAGGGAAAAAAAAAGAACGCTGGCTGCCAAGCAACAGCAGGCACCGATGCAAGTACTTTCCAAATGTCAACAAATATCTATTAAGAATACAGAGTTTGAAATGGCTCACTTCATGTGATATAACAAAAAAAACAGGAGGAGATAAATCCTTTGTTACAGGTGCTCAGCGTGGTAAAATTGATTAATTAATCAATTAATTAATCAATCAATTAATTAATTAATTGGTGTGCAATGCTTCAATAGCCCTCGATAAGCCCATACTTAAACAAAATCACCCTTTTATAACACTCCAGGTGGACCAACTGCACTGAAGTACAGCGGATGACTTTAAACTGGGCCTCACGATACCGCTGATCTGCAGAGAGCCACTTCACACAACCTGTTAGATCTTCGCCATGGTATACGTCTGAAAACAAATCGCTCCGATAGAAAATATCCTTGAAAAAAACAGATGATTTTTTTTTTTCGTTTTGTTGTTTAAATGCAAGTTTTACAACCTCTTAGCTGAGAAGGCCACTTGTTATCTTATTTCCCGGCTTTGAAACACGATTTGCTTTGAGCGTTTATGTACAAAGTATTACAGGCGGAGATAAAAAGCTGGGGGTACATTGTGAAGGCTTCTGTGATGGTGAGAACAGAAAAGGACGGAGGTTTCGGTGCAGTCGTAAGGCCTTTCAGCACTTTTCCCTCCAGCTTACACTTAAAAGCCTCCAACCCCAGGAACCTCTTTTTAATCTTTAGACTTCAGGGAGAACGCAGGGGTTAAAGCGCGAACCAATTAATGGAGATTAATTGAAATCAAGTGCCTCCTTGCTGCAAGACATCATGTGTAATCAAGATGTGTTCAACTAGGATCATAATGAGAGCTCTTTATGGTAAAATACTGCTGTGCTGGATGTCCTGCTGTGATAGCAGAAGCATTTGGACAAACACCTGCAACAATCTCTAAAAATTTCTGAACTGAAAAGGACAGGCAGATGAAAATGAATAACGTAAAAAAAGGCAGGGCCAATGTCATTAGATAGCATTAGTATCTCGTTTTTTTTTCTTAAAGGATATTGTACTTCCTGAATATGGAGAGATGTCAGACATCTCCTGGAGGTCCCCACATTCGGATTTGATCAGGGACAAGGACAGGCCCTCCGCGGTGCTCCCAGGATGGGTAGGGGAACAGGAACGATGGTGGCTCAGATGATTTGATGACATCTTGGTCCTTAGGCTAGTAGTCTCCCGGGATAGGTCAAGGGACTCGGGGGAGGCCCGATCTTTGCCTGGGTATGAGCCTGAAGGTGTGGCTAAGGGGTTCTGAAAGGGGTAGCCCATGAGTGGAAGGGGAAAAGGGTGCCGGAATGAGGGAGGGCTGAAGCCCATGGTTGCAGATAACGGGGAGGGATGCAGGGAGGGGTGATGGTGCCCACCAGGCACGGGCAGAGACGACGACTGGTCTGAGGAATTCTTCCGGACCACCAGAGGCAGAGCCTCCGTTTGGTCATTCGCAGGGGGAACCTGCATGTTGTTAAAGGTGTCCAGTGGATTGGGAATGATGACATCGCCGAAACACTGCAATCGCTGATTAGCTGTGTGAAAGTTTGGATTCTCTCCATTTAGCGGGTAGCGGTCCTGAGACATCTGGTGTGGTGGGAAGACCTGAGGAACTGGACGTGGGGGCTTGGTGAATACTTTCACCACCGTGTCTACGACCTGGGACATGGCCGTGTTTAGCTCCTGCTTTAGTGTCTCTGCCAGCTGCTTGCCCTCGGCATGCATGGAGGGTGGCCCCTGGCCCTTCCCTCGGGGCCCATCCCGTTTGGCTTTGTCTCTTTCCGCCATGACGGTCTGCTCTTGGATCAGAGCGCGCGCCCGGTCCAGGAAATGGCTGGGGTCTAGGTCAGACGTCTCGTTATCGGAGCGGTCAGCCGCCGAGTCATGTGCTCGATGGTCCATGGCGTCCGAGCGCAGGCTGTCCTCCGAGAGGTTCCCGTCCTCCTCGTTCTCCGAGTCTGTGCTGTCGTAGATCTGGTAGAACTTCTCCTGCAGCTGCCGCAGCTGCTTCTGCATGTCCTCCAGCTGCAGCTTCAGCTGCCGCCGCTCCTCGTGCTTCTGCTCCTTACGTGCCGACACCAGCTGCCGGAAGCTCTGCTGCTGCTGCTGGGGCAGCTTCTGCTTGCGCTTGTTCTCGCGGTAGCTCTCGCGGGGGCTGGGCGGCTGGGGCGCCCCCTGGTGGTCACTGTCGCTGGGCCGCATGCTGACGCTGGGCGAGTGGCTCATCCCACGGATGATGTTCTCTACCCGGGCGCGCTTGGCCCTCAGGTGCTCGTCGCTGAGCCTCTCGATGTCGAACTGGCTCATGGACGGCCTGCCGAAGGGCGACAGGCAGCCCTGGGGGCTCTCCCTGGAGGAATTACTGCACATGTCCTCCGGGTGGATTTCGGAGCCCGTACTCGAGAGCCCACTGCCCTGGAAGCCGGGCTCGTTGCCCCCATTTTTGGTCACATTGTTTTTCAGCAGCTGGGAGATGATGGTGGCACCGGGAAAGGGCATCATGGCATCTTCGTATGAGTTTGCCCTCTTCAACAGCTTGCGGAGAACGTTGGACTTCTCCCCGTCGGCGTGCTGCACCACCGAACACTCGACATCCTGCTCGGCACCGTGAGGATTCATGGCACTGAATATGCTCGCTTTTGCTCGGGCAAAGGCTACGGACGCTGTCCCTACAGTCCTTTTCACTCCAATGTCAACTCTTCGTCTCTTGGTTTGTCTACTTAAGAGGGCTGTACTGTCATGGTCAGGCATCACTGGACTGTTATTGTGCCATCTTCAAAGGCCTGTCAGCTGGGCACAGCTATGGAACCCCAGGATCCTGGCCAATAGAACAAAAGGATTGATTAATTTTCCTTACAATTAGTCCACACTGGCTGACCCCAATGCCGAAAGCAACACAGAACACACAGAATACTACCAGATTCTATTGCGCATATCAAACACTGTTACTCAGTGAGTAACTTCAACTCACTTTCTAAAAGATCAATTTAATGACACTTAAAATGAGCTATTGGCCATTTGCAAGACATTTTCCCTGCTATTAAAATAGCAAACTATATTGTGTTCATGATGTATACTATACTTGCCTAGTTTTTTTTCAATCCTTTTATTATTATACCAAGTCCAGCCCTAAAAATGAAGTGCATGGGAAAAACAGGAACTCTTTTGAATTTTGTCACACGCAGTTCCATTCCCCTTTCATGTATTTTTATAAACCGTAGACTACAAGTGAAGAGCAAAGGCATTATTATGCCCTTCAGACCATAAACTATACAAAATGAATATCACCATGTAATTAACCAGCAATTTAAGTTTCATAAAAAAAAGTCTAATACTGGTTTCTCTTAGTTGCATAATGTAGAACCACATACAGGGTAAGACTTCACCACACGTTAATAACCAGAACTTCAACATTGACAGGACAATCCGGCACCAAAAGGCTGTGGAGCATTTGGACTTCTTCAGATCTAGTAACAGACCCAAGTATCGATTCATCTGTGTGAATACTGCATTCTTAAAATATGGATAAACCTTCGTTTCCAGTTTTAATCATTCGGATACATTTTGCTATTCTTCCAAAGGTCAGGAATGATTCAATCACAATACAAAAGAAAATGAACTAATCCAGTAATTAAACTATAACTTAGTCTAGTTAAATGTTTTTAAGCAGTCCTACTTATGGAGTTACTGTTACAGTAACTAAAAGCATAGAATTAATGAAGTCGAAGGCATATAAAAATATTTCATAGTGTATCTTCTTAAATAAATGTAAAATATAAATAGAATTCCATTACTGCTTAGCGTCTTAATTCCTTTGACTATGTCTGAATTACACTTTTACACCACACACAGTGTATGAGATAATGTATGCAAGCAATTTTTATAAATACTACTATAACTACTGACCCATCCATTGATACAGTATTGATCAGTATTCAAGAAATGTCAGATAGTTCTTTTCAACCATTACGTTAAACAAACTAACCCTGTGTTCAATACAGGTTATAGTGACTCTGTGCAACGGAGAATTGATGAAGAAACATGATTAACTCCCTATAACACAAACGTCACATCACTGTAACCATCCATCCATCCATCCATCCATCCATCTTCTAACCGCTTATCCAGCTCAGTATTACAGAAACTGTAACTAATGTGCAAAATACCTTAAACAGGTTCGGAAATATAGCGCCTTACAGTAAATTACAGCACAACGCATCACAGTCTCAGTCTTTTAACTTAAACTTTGTTTATTCTCATCCACGGTGTTATTACTATTTTTATGCTCTTAAACTGAAAACTCCAAGTACTGTATACTTTATAAGACAGAGGGTTAAGATTTACCATATACTACATATTTTAACGGTCGGTAAAAGTAATAATTCTAGTAAATGTATTAGATTTATATCCGTTTTAGTCAATAGCGTTAAACACGATCTATGCCTTCAGCTTTCACTTTAATGGAAATTAAAATGGTTTAACAGTCGCGATCAGCGCACATGGGAAGTCTTTCCTTGAACTGCCGAACGATACAGCAGCTAATCCGTTTATTAATAGCGTCCAGTGCAGAAGAGATGCGTTTGTAACAAATCTTTTGAGAACTCGAAATTCAGTCATGCGGCATAGCGTACCTGAGCACTGAATACATATTAACTCATACAGATAATACAGTTGTTTAAAGATCAGCTGATCAGTTGTAGTACACCAGTTAACACCTTAAACACAGACTCTTGAAGGGAAAGAGAGATTAGAATGGCTTGATGTGCCTAAATTTAGACATACAATTAAAAGCTCCAGCAGTCTGATGATGTCTGGATATGGCAGTTTATTGCTTTGTAATAATAACACAGGACACCTGTATTGTGAGACAAGGCACCTGTCGCCCCTGCCCACGCGCACTTCATTCCCAGTCACTTGATCTTAAAATCAAACATTTATTCTCACCGAAAACTAAAGGAATACTTTGAAGAAGAACAGGGAAAGCGAATCGTTCTAGATCTAATGACTGACAGTGATGACACAGTCACTTGTAAATGTAGTCATATTTATAGTCCAGCTATTTTTATCAAACTGTAGTGATAATTTAGTTTGGAAAAGTTTGAAGTTTATTTAAAGCGTCTTAACTGTAAAGGCAAATGAGGTTCCTGAAAATGGTATTCTATGAATCGTGGTCATTTTGACTTTTAATGTTTCTCGGTCAGCGCACGTGTATTTTTTTTTTAAAAAAAGCGGTTCATCAGAAAGAGCCGAGGAGTCTGAACGACATTAAAGGTCCGCATCCATTTGCGCACCCCATCAAAAAGGGAAACTTTCAAGAAGATCGGAGCATTTCGAGCGTGATGCTGTAACTGTAATAAGTGAGATAAATCTGCCGAACACACCACAAATTCAGAGGGCGAGTGTAAAATAACACGCATTCAGCAAAAGTCTGTGCATGCAAATCACAGGCAAATCTGCAGACAGTGTGAAGTATAACCGATAAGACAAAGATCACAGATGCTACGCTTATTCGAATAACATAATATGAGGGTTTTCAAATCCCATAACGGAATGTTTCACAAATCCGGATTCATAACACGCTGCGTTTGAGAAAGAGACGATTTCGCTGAAGTTTGAGTAAACCGCACATAACGACTTGACTGAAATTGACAGCACTTACTGTACGTCCGAGTGGATGAAAGAGCTCTATATCCCTTTCGAAGAAGCAAAAAAAAAAAAAAAAAAAAAAAAAAAAAAAAAAAAAAAAAAACTACAAAAGTCTTTTGTTTGATTAAAAAAAAAAAAAATTAAGAAAAAAAAGGCCGGAGAATTAATG
>JAACJT020000021.1:6319832-6337614 GCA_009936485.2 Gymnarchus niloticus | reverse complement strand
TGACAGATAAGTGACAGGCTCACACAGAAATCAACCCTTCCTGATCCCTCCTTATGACAGATAAGTGACAGGCTCACTCAGAAATCACTCTATTGTTGCTGAGCTTTCACTTCTTATATGTTGATGTATGTCTTCATTTATAAAACCATGGACATGATTTATCAAAGTGTTGAAATTCTCAGCGTCTTGAAAATATGACAAATAAACCCTGGATTTTGCAGGCAAAATAAAACGTAGTATACCAATAAAATATAAGGGAATGAAAAAAAAAAGTTCAAGTTATTAAATTTTGATCTATCAGGTAATGTACATGAGTTTAATCTGATATAACTGTGTTCGAGCAGCCCCAGAGTCGTATAGTGTTAGACCATCTACAGTTGTTACTCCTGAAGTTCTGATCCACCACCTTTCACTTCGGTGCCTCTGGACTGATACTCTGACCATTGTAAACCATCACACCATTCAAACCATACATCACAGTTGCTACATTCTGAGATTACAATTAAATTGGAAATTGAAAGGACAACTAACCGTATTTTACTATTTATTATATTAGAATGAGTGGCTTTAAGTGTGTGTGTTTGTGTGTGTGTGCTGCGTATTGGTCAACTCTTTCACACACAGCTATTAGAATTTGATAGAGGCCTGCTGCAAACACAGAATGCAGTAATGAGATGTAAGGAGATTATTATTATTATTATTCCTGAATTTTTTTAACACAAAAATCAGACGGCTATAATGTGACTCATTTGCAAGGAGCCTGAAGCCTGAGAGACATTTCCACAGATGGTCACAGCCTGGAGTAGCCCAAAACTGCATTAAACCCAGTGTCCTTAAAACAATGGCAGCTTAAAAGACACTCGTGGAGGCTGTATTTGAAAGGCAATCCAGACCCTGGGCTCCCTCCCTCTCAGCTGCTCATCAAGGTTTCCATGTAGTGTTCTTGAAGTCGCACACGCTTATGTCATTGGCTGCTCCTGGGCTGTACGGTGGCACCCATCGGGAATTGGGGGGGGACATTGTTTGCACGACCTGAGGCTTGTCAGCTTACGTTTGAAAAGAGAGCACTTTCACGCCTTGCTGGGCTCCCCGTGAAAGCTGTGCATCCGTGGGACGGGGGCCCTCAAAACACTTGTGCTTTTTTTTTTCCCACGTGCTCTTTAAAAAAATAACCTTCCACCGAAGACTCGCGGCATAATGGAGAGGCGGTGGCAAGTCGTGGGCGGTCACCTATTTGCCGCACCAGTCGCACGCAGCGTATCATCATTCGGGTTGCCGGTGCTTTAAGGAGCACTGGTGTACGGCTGAAGTGGGGCTGGATGCATTATGCCATGATGGCGGGTGATCTAATGACGTAGGGTCTGCGGCTGATCCCTCATTTCAACCCACGTCGTGTTCAGCTATTTTCTTAGATTGCCGTCAGAGGAAACGTCCAGTCCTGGGGACTTCAGCAGAACTGTGAAGTAGCAATGCAAAGAGAAAAGTTTTAAAACAGTACTATAAGAGTCAGAGTCGCTTTTCTGTGTTTGAGATCATACCTTTGCATGCGAATTGATGTAAAAAAAAAAAAAAAAAACTCTGCCACAAAATTGTATTCTTTAGATTAAAAGAGAAAACAACTTCAATTTATCCATTTCCTTTGCATTGCATCTTGGGAAGTCGAGCTACAGTAGAGAATATCAATATGTCATATAGGAAGCCTGAGAAATGAATATGAGAGGAATATAATTACTAAAACTTATGCAGCCTAGGAAGGAGCATATTCATTTAGCAAGACTACCTGGCAGACAAACAAAAATACATAAGTTTATGTTTCGGTGATTTCTAAGCATTATTTCAGAAGCTGAACATCCAGTGTTTATTCCAGTCGTCCACTGCCCATATCGAGTACTCCACCTGCCTATGATTGCACATAAACGCCTATTATTGCTGTGATGTACCTTGCAATTAGTCTTTAAAATGCAGCATGCTTGATTTACTTCTGCAGTGCTACTGAGTGGCTGCGTGAATATGCGACTGCCTGACTGGTCGACCTTTTGCGGGAGCATTTGGGTTTGTTTGCAGGCTTGTTTGTTGCTTTACTGCACCAAAACACAACAAGTGGAACAAATTCATTGTAATTATTTACCCATATAAATGTCCCATAATTATATAGGGTTTTTTTTTTTTTTTTTGCAGGGGAAACTGAATTTCAGAGCTCCTCATTAAAACATATATTGGCTGTCTCAATCCAGTCAGTGTGTGTGTTTTTATATTTATTTTTATTTTTAGGTTTGTATATCAGATTTGCTTTTATCTGCGGTTAACTTCTTTATTTCTTTTCAACGTTAATCTGAAACACTGACTGCATGTGATCATTTGTGTCCCAGCTGTTATGCTTTATTGCACTGCTCATACCGACAAATGGACATAACTGGATACATATCTATAATAGATTTTGTTAACATTCATCCATCTTCTGATCACTTATCCTCGACAGGTTTACAGAGGTGCCTGAAGCATATCCCAGGAAGTATAGGGAAAAGTTAGGAGTTCACACTTGACAGGAGGGCCTGCATGCGCTCAGTCATACGCCACGAGAGATCATTTAGTCCAACTCCATGTCTTTCGACTGCAAGAGATTAACCCACTTGCCACTGGGAGAATGTGCAAACTACACACACACACACACACACAGAGTGGAGGTGGGACTCAAACCCCCAACCCTGGAGGTGTGAGGCAGCAGTACTAACCACTGAGCCTCCATACCACCCTAAATGGTGTAGCTAACAAAACTTAAGTGAAAAATAAATGGATAATTTTTAGGTAAACAGTAATAGTTCCAGCTTCTAATCCTCATCAGGATTCTAGGAAGCCAGGAATCCATTGAAAGGAATAACGAAATGTCTTTGATGCCTTGGTTGCACAAGCATGCATGCCCTTTAATGAATACTTTTGTGGAATCACGTTTTGCTTTGATTGCAGCAGTAAGACCATTTCTGTAGCTCTATATCAACTTATCACACCTCGATTTTGGAATTAAATCCAAATGATAGCATTTATAACAAAATGGAGAAGGAACAGACTTTCAAATGTGAAACAAATCACACATAGTTTCACATATGACATTTTGAAAACCATATATTTTTTTTCTATAAGGAAATGTCCTGACATGAAACCCTTTCAATAATAATATTCTGGAAATCTTTCGTTAGCTCCAAGTTGAATATGTTTCTCTGCTCTGTCCAACCAAGAGACCCAGGCATTCATCTTCTAAACACTTATCCGATAAATAATTGCTAGATGCAACAAAATGTAACCCAGCAAACCCAGTGGATTTAGAAGATAAGTGGTTTAGAGCAGATATTTGACATCAGCATTTATATCCTATTCCTACATGGAATGGAATACCAACACAAGTTTTGCAGTGAGATCTGATTCTTTTAGAATTCACGATTTAGGTAATACTGAAATAATTTTAGGCTGTTATAGAAAAAAGGAGAACAAAAAAATTTTCTTTGGAATATCAGGAAAGTAAGAGCTTCACACATTTTATAAATACTGAATAGTGTCATCAAAATGACTGAGCATCATTTTGAATCCTCTGCCAAACATTGATTGGTTAGTTCAGGATACTCCCACCCACAGCAGGTTTTGAAGCCTCATTTAGCTCCAGCATTGATTGGTTAGTTCAGGATACTCCCACCCACAATAGATTTTGAAGCCTCATTTAGCTCCAGCATTGATTGGTTAGTTCAGGATACTCCCACCCACAATAGATTTTGAAGCCTCATTTAGCTCCAGCATTGATTGGTTAGTTCAGGATACTCCCACCCACGATAGATTTTGAAGGCTCATTTAGCTCCAGCATTGATTGGTTAATTCTGGACACTTCTGCCCATCATGGGTTCCTAAACCTCATTTGTCCCATGGGTTCCTTTCAGTTCAACCTTATCCACCATTAATCTAAAACATTTTCTCAGTGTGAATCAAGCAATGTTCCCCACCTGCAGAAAAAGGCAAGTGACAAGTGTCTTTTATATTTATGCCCTGTTGTCCCTCTGTCACTAAAGCCTTCAGGAGTGGGTGAGTAGGCAGGCCACTAGGCATTTAAACATTTCAGAAAAAAAACCCCCACATTTTGAATGTAGCATTCATTCAATAATCATTATCCTTTTTAACTTTAAGCCAACTTTGCTGTAAATAGCACAGTTATCTTCATTCTATATTCGAAACCATAAGTTACAGTCAGGAGTGTTTTATAAAAGAGTGCTAAGTGTGTACTAAGTAATTATAAAGCTGGATGCTCGAGATATGCAGTTGTGATTAAATTTAGCTTATTATTATTTTTTTTTTTTCCGGTCACTGCCATGTATTTGAAACGCTTTCTGATACACTGAAAAAATGAATAAATGTCTAATTTATTTTAATAACAGCCTCCCGATGTGTTCTTTCTTTTTTCTATTGACATCACCAGACCTCCAGCAGACTTTTAATGGCTTATTAAAGATAATTACATTAATTGTAATTTAATTGAATATCTAAACACCATGTGAGAAGCTTGAACAATTATAAAAAAGATAAAAAGTGGTCCTTTCCTTTTTTCAGTCATAAGATGTTACGAATCTTCCCTTTAGTGGGGATATATCTCATCCTCTCAAATCTCCCTTGCAGACAGTGTTAGACAGATACATGTCAGTGACAGGCTATTTCTATCCTAATGGAAAAAACTGCTCATTTAAACATTCAGATTCTTGTATAGAGATTAGTTTTAGATTTACACTGATATAAGAGAGCACTTTATCTTTCCCATCAAGTTGTGGGCTTAAATACTCTCAGGTTGTGAGACTACCTGACCAATCAGAAGATAAGAAAATATGTTCAACAGCATGGAGCAAAGATTATGGCCTCCATTTCCTCGCAGTCCATCAGAATCTGACCGGAGATCTGGGTTGTAAACTGTCTCCTCTACTCACGGTTTTAGACAAATAATCCTGTGACTGAGACGACATTTGGGGGTCATGTGACCGTGACGTCCCCATCAGCACCACTCTCTTAGTCGCAGTGGGGAGGCGAAGGTGGGCCAGATTCTACTCCCATTTTTTTACGGGGATCAATAATCAATCAATCAATCAATCAATCAATCAATCAATCTATCTATCTATCTATCTATCGATCTATCTATCTATCTATCATTTGACAAGTTATGCAACGTTCTTCATCCATTAAAATGCTGTATGTTTTGCATTTCTTCCATACACTACATGTATACTACATGTATTGTCTTGACATGATAACAAACAATTGGAAGCATTTAATGTGTACTTGTGCCTTGTGTAACATGTTTGTGGATGTTCCGTTGTAGCCCCCTCGGGCATTCAATTTGAACTTGTATCATTGTGCACAATGTCCTCGATGTTAAATGTGGACTTTCATTAAACACAGACAAACCCAGAGACTATACAGCTGCCTCCTTCACGCCAGCATTCAAAAGTCTTTCCTAAGGAAAATAAATTGGATGTTGAGCCTATTAATCTGAATCAGTCTGAGGGCCATCAACCTTGTCCTTAAACCCACATTAAATGTCAAATAAACCATAACATCCTGTTCGTCATGTAGCCAGGGCCCCCCAGTATGGGCCCTGGAGAAAGCATCTCAGGCCAGGGGAAGTGTGTGTGTGTGTGTGGGGGGGGGGGGGGCCATTTCCCTGTCTTCCATTTCTGCAGGGGCTTTTGAATGAAACCCCCCATCCAGACCTCTATAAGCGCCATCCTTTAAAGAATTCCTCTTTCCATTCCAACAACTTCCTGCCAAACTTGCAAAAATGTCAGGAAGTGATCAGTTAATGTAACAATGGGACGTAACAATGGGATTGCCCTTTATCCAGTTGTGCGCCTCATTTGTCAGGTGCATTACTATCATACCTGAAGGCTTGTTTTGGCCAGATTGCTGTTCTACTCATGGGAACTGAATCATTCCAACAGATGAAAATATGATTTTGTAAATTACCGTGAGGCTTCATTAAGCAAGCCATGGGACAGCAGGTACGTTGTAGTTAAACCATTGACACAATGCCAGATTAAATTTTAAGGGACATTAATGTGTTTTAGTCCTTAAATGAATAATCAACCCTTAAGGGTATAATAATATATTTTATAAATATATGTGTACATCTATCAGCTTATCCTGGTCAGGGGCACATGACAGCCCAGAGGCCGTCCAAAGTGACAGAGGATACAAGGTTTGGGTACCCCGTGGATGTGATGTTGGGTCATCTCAGGGCAGATACACACATGCACTCACAGAGATGCACTCTATGGATCATTTAGAGATGCCAGATACCCTTACTGTATGCTTTTGGACTGCAGGGGGACCCTGGAGTACCAGATGAAGAACATACAAACTCTACACACAGATGTGAAATTCGAACCGCCAACCTTGGAGGTGTGAGACAAAAGTACTACCTACTGAGCCCCAGTGATTGTTTAACTTAAGAATGCAGTAATGCAAATATAAATATATATAAAATGCAATATAAATATATAAATATAAATATAAATATAAAATTTACGAAACACATACAGCAGAACATTTTGGAACAATCAAAATGATTTCAGGAATAGGTGGTCTATAAAGGGCATTTCAAAGTATTTCCCTTGCTTTTCTCGGTCTATTTTCCAAACTGTGGCCTGGAGCCTGTCTTTAGCAGCCTGGGACGCTGGGTGGGGAGCAGCCCATCGCAGGGTGCAGCCACATACACACCCAGTCACACACTGTGGGTATTTCAGACACACCAGTTAGTCCACATTGCATGTCTGAGGGATGCAGGAGGTAAGTGGAGTACCTGGTGGAAACCCGCAAAGTGCATGCAAACTCCACAAACACAGAGCAGAGGTGGGATTCAAACCCTGCAGCTGCATGGCAACACTGTGAACCACTGAATCCTCTCCCTTTATTTCTCACACTAAAAACTGATCTTACGATTGCCTTAGTGGAGTGATATGTGGTGAAGAAACCTGTCGGAACTTCATGTGCTCTTCAACCAGCCTTATTGCGTTGTTTCTGCTGTGACGTCACTCCGCATGCTGGTTCACCACCTTTGCCCAGGCTCATCTTAGAAGCTTTATTCTAGATATCAACTCCACTGTCAAATTGAGGAACAAGGAGGTCAACTCATGGGCAGATCTTTCCTCCTTTAATTAAGACACTTCATTTTAGCATTTACTAGGGGACTATTTGAGTACCTCAATGTATAAAACTACTTTTGATTTTTTAAATATTCATGTCTGATTTAATATTTTCAGTTTACAGGAATCTTTAATTCCTCATAACCTACTTCATTTCATAATGTTAAGTCTTCTTTTTCTCCTCTAAGTATTTAATTTTCCTCTGGACATTTTTAACCTCTACAATATTTAATTGCTTGCCTAATATTTCTGCGTTAACAAATATGACATTTCCTTAAAATTTTAAGAGCAGTCTTTGTGGTTGTGATTTATAAATGTGTTTAACATTATTATTAGTTGTATGCATAATAAATTGTTAGGATTGCCCAGTAACTGATTTAACTGATATACTAAGATTTGATTAGATGTATTATTACCAGTACTTCTGCTAATAATACACCTGATTTACAGACACAAGGTTGTTTTTAACAGGTGATCTAAGGATTTGGATCTTCAGCCAATCATCTGCAGTAAATATATACTACACTGAGTATACTGGGGAAGATCATGTTACAGAAGCAGGCAGTGATAGACAATTACAGTCAACTCAAGTCTGCTTAAAACAGGTGCCAACTGCTCGCTCATGGTTCATTGCGTAATATTGCTATATAGAGCTGTTTGCATTCATATCTGATGACTGTCACGGCCCTGGCATATGCATAACATCTGTGCCACGCTCAACAAACCACAGGTGTAACCAGACTTGCTCCACGGAGCCATTTTTGTCTGAACGCAGTGTGTTTCAACCAAACCGGCTGCGACGTCGCCCGATTAACTTTTGCGGTCATCTCTAGTCATGCCGCTCCTTTGTTTTAATTTTAAATTAGTGCACAGATGCCTCGATCCTGTAATGTATGCTTCTGTCCGTTGAGCACTATTGTTTATTAGTGATGTCTTTCCTCAGATTATCTTGCACCATCAGCAAGCTGGGCAGCCAAATGAAAATTGTGCTACTCTTTAGAAGTCGCTAAACCTCTTTGGTTAATGTATACGTTTTGAATATTGAAATTCATTTAGACAGACGATAGATAGATAGATAGATAGATAGATAGATAGATAGATAGATAGATAGATAGATAGATAGATAGATAGATTTCTTTGGTGTTGACAAACAGTATAGAGAGTATTTAAGACAGTGAGTACTTTTTAATGCCCAAGCTCCTAACAGGAGGCTTTGGTCACTATTGTGATGAAGCATCTGAAATTGAAAAATTAAAGAACGGATTAACGGTGAATGGGCCAAGTCAACACCATTTATTAAAACAGCACCGGATCCTTCGTTTGCATCATATGATAAACGAGACGATCTTCAAACGGTACCATTTTTGGGTGGCGCACCTTTTCATTTATCAAATTAAGTAAATTAAGGTCACAGCACAAGGCAGTGAATGTGTGTGGCTGTGGAAGAAAGAATGATTTTGATTAATTTATTCAACACGTATCATTTTGTTTCCAGGTATCAAAGTACACTAAAATAATGTTCACATATGTTTGTGCCATATCTGTCTGGCCATCTCGATTGTCTTCCACATAAGAACAGTATATTAGTATATCCATCCATCCATTCATCCATAAATACAGTACATACATCCATTCATACATGCATTTTCTAAAAACTTATTCTGGTCTGCATTGCAGTGGGGCCTGTGGCCAATATTGTATATTACTGCTTGAAAAATATAATTTTCAGAATTGGCTCACTTTTAGTAATATCATTGTTGACTGGTACCTTGAAAAGAAGCAACGTGCCACAATTTCTGTAACAGAAATCTACCTTCACCTATTAGGATAAACGCAATATTCTAAGACTCATATTCTTTATGAGTATTTATTCAATACAGTGCATCATTTTTATTTGTGGGGGGGAGTTCTAAGTGCATGCACATAAACACAGATGCATGTGAAGGATAAAAACCATCAGACCCTTAGATAATAATTTGCAATCATTTAAATATAAGCTGGTTAAACTGTTCATTTTGATGGCATCATTTTGTCTAAATAAGTAAACATCTGTCATTTTGAGCTTGGAAAATTACACCAGGGAAACTCAGTGCATATGGCATATCTAATGCTTTTATAAACAAACAATAAATGCTCTTAATTTTGTAAGATTAAATAAAATATGAAAATAACCTTAGGATGTGTAATTTAATGTGATCACTTTATCAACTAAAATGTGTTCAAAGACCATGTAATGTTGATCTTACCCTAAATGTCCTTTAAAAATAAGCAAAAGTGTTCATGCAAACCTTGTATTTCCAGCTTTACTAGTGGAAAATTCCTATTAAACTTATTCATTAGGAAAGCTTCTGTCTTTCTGCTAAGTTTGAGCACGCTTGAACCATAGATAACTTCCCAAAAAGAAAATAGCAATTAGAGACCTTGATATTTAATGTAAGCAATGAGAATAGCCTTTAATATCAAAATGACACAATCATTTGCATGTATAAAATGTATGCCAAACATACTCAGCATGATGCTATAGCCATGGTTGCTAATACGTGGGAGCCCTCAGTGGCTGTAGACTTACGTTTGCATAATATATTGTATTTGTAATGCTGCAAAACACTGAACAAAATTTGCCACACTCCCAAAATATGGTATTGTATCAGAAACCTTTCTCTAATACATTGCAGATATGCACATATGACTGTATTTTGTATGGTTTGACTTGCATGTTGCATTGTATAAAAGTATAAAAAACGTACACAACAGAATAGAAAAGAGAGAATTTTTTTCTCTTGTGTATGTGCGTGCGTGCGTGTGTGTGTGTGTTTTCTTAATCTCTAGGCTCAATGCAGCAGTTTAAATAAAATCAGGCAAATCCAATGTGTAAGAGAAATGAAAATGGCAAGGATTAAAACAGCCAGGCCTCTTTCTATTTTTTTTTTATAGCTTTGCCCTCCAATGAGATCACGACTCTTCTGTAAGAAGGGCTGAGGACCAAGCAGTGGGCTCATGTACAGTTCCCCACCCCCAATAGGATTACAGTACTTACTGCACATGGAGTCTGTAAAGAATGTTTGAAGCACGGAGGTTTAATTCTATCAGCCCAGATCACAAGGGCTACAGTCAGGCTGGGACAAGGGCTACTTGGTGGTATTTGTACCTAAATGCATGCTGACCTCTGAAGTAAATATTTGTTTCCATACATATAAGATATCAGAAGTCAGACATTCCAATTTAATGCACCTTGAAGCAAATAACAAAATGTATGCAAAACAAAAACAACAACAAAACAAACAAGAACAACAAGAAAAACAACAAGAACAATTATAATAGCAGCTTAGGGATGTGCAATGTGTTTGGTAACTAAAATGATAAAAATGTTCAGATTTCTTCAATTCCTGGTTAATAAGGAAAGCAGGAAGCATCTTTCATTTTTCCAAAACAAATATGTAGGACATGGCACGTTATATTTTGTTATGCTGTATACTTTTTGGTATTAGAATGGATCTCATGTCATTAAATCTTTTCTAATTGATACCTAATGTGCCCAAAATGAGTGAACCGATGCATTCCTGGAATATAGTTTTTTGTCATTTACTCACGTTGTTTCTGTTTCTATCCTCAGTTTCTCTCCTATATATATATATATATATATATATATATGTATGTATACTGTATATATTTTAAGTCAGGTGTAAAATCCACACTAATTATATTTTATGTATTTCTTGATAAAATTATTATGCACACTGTTAGCAATCCAGATTACTTAGGAATTATGTACATATTTAGCAAGCAAACAAATTAAACAGTTGTATTCACTTGTGAGGAAAGTCAATATTTTATTTTATGAGTGCTTTTGTGGCATTAAGCTACCTTAGATTCCAGAAAAAGGGCAGATATAGCCAAGTGGTAGAGTATATTTTCTCACAGTTTATCAACAAAAGGGAAAACCTCCTATTAAGCCTTCCATCAGCACATTATGTATACATTTCTATGTATCATGTGAACCAATGATGTTTTGCATGGCTGGCTAAGAACTGTAACAGTAAAACATGTCCTAAATCACTATAAGGCTGCCATATGGACAGGGTTAATCCCTCTATAAACAATTTCATCAGTTTGTCTCAGTATATGGAATATTAGTGCATTGCTCTCAAAACCATCTCACACAACACAGAAATCCAAATTACTGTAAGGGCACTGAGTCTCAACTTTTATTTTGAAAAGTAGGAATGAGTAAACAGCAATAGTCCTGTGACTTCATGGGTCCTGTCTATGTATTGTGTCTATCCTGTAAAATGAATTCAGCCCTGCCATAGCAGAGAATGGGTATGATCGTGCAGGAGGGACTGTGTCACACTCTACCTGAGTTTTGGACGAGGCAATTATAAACAAATAAAACAAATGCAATCCAACAGGGGAAATTCTTCTGGAAAGACAGGCGCTTGGTCCATACACCTCCATGTAGGTAGCATCAGGAGATGGCTGTGTATGGCAGCATATCATGCTATAGCTGGCATTTAAGATCTTTAGCAAATGCCTCTTACAACCGCAGGGATTAAATAAAAACCAATGGGCTGTGGTGCGACTGAGCTTTTTCAAGCTGATTCTGTACAGCTTTAATCTGCCATTAACATACAAATACTGTTCTTCCCCCCATGCATCTCATGGAATGAATTGCATTAATTTCTGCATATTTGTGATGAAGCTGTATGTGCCCTAAATGACAAAGCGAAGAGTGCAATGATTTAGACATATTTTTGTATGTTCCTTTTGCTTTAATTCTATTACTAAAAAAACAACACTGGGTACCTTTCCTCTTCTGATGATGGCAAGATAAATGTAACAAACTGTTATAGTTTACATGAATTAACCGAATGATATATTAAGAAATGGCAATATCTTAAAGGCAGGCAATAATCTTAGAAAACTATGAGAGGTTTTAACCCTTTCATGTATCATGCATACTACAATGTACAGCTACTTAAATCACGTTATCTAATACATGGATCGTTTTCAAGTTAAAAGTTACATGGAATCAACTTTAGGGGATGATGCCCCGAAAGGAGCAAAAGTTCCAATCGTGATTCACCGTCAGACTTTTTAGTAATTTGATCTGTGTAACTTGTAGTGAAGTTCTCAAATATCTACAGTAGGCCTATATGCATCTTTTTAGAAAGTACACCTAGAGTATTTTTTTCTTATCTTTTTATCTTTTTTTTTTTAAATTCTGAAAGGATAGAGAAAAAAGTCTCAGCCAGTCATAATTCATACATGAAAGGGTTAAATTTTATTTACATTTCAGAGTATCTTGATTAGACTCCAAGCAACTCACTGTATGTGGTGTGTTTGTAATGTTTTAGAATTTTAACACTTGAATGCTTAAGTAGCAGTATGTAAATTATGTTAAAACAAGTCTGACACATGGTAAATTTAAAGCTGCGTTAAATCTGGGTCAATCACAATATATACATAACATACACAAAATGAACACAGAACTTCAACTAATTATTAATTATTCATTACTCAAATTCTAGGGGTCCACATGATTCCTTGTTAAATAATATATGCAAATACACTTTTCAATAAGTGTTGCTATGTAGTCAAACATTTGATATTTAAAATTCAGTGAAAGATTAATAATGAAACCAAAGAGAGCTCCTAAAGTAAATAATATATACCGTAAGATTCAAGATCACTTGTGGAAAACACTAAAGTTTAGCACGCCAAGACGAACCTGAACATTTTCCAGTTGTAAATATATTAACTATACTTTTCGATGAGAAACGGATTAGCTTCTCGCTAGCTAACACTTCAAAATGCAGCAATCACTGCCAGCGTGCAGGACAGCTGTCAACACGACAAGCTACGATTCCGCCGCTTGCATCAAATAGAATGAGCTGTTGCAGCTTTGCAGCTAAACATTTATTATTATCAGGCTTTATTATCGTTTTATTAAGATCATTGTGAATACTGTGAATATTGTGAATTAGCTAGCAGTGCAGTTCATTCACGTAAAAAAAATGATGTTTTAATTGATGTTAATGTTTTATAATTTGCTTTATGCTTTTTTATGGTTTTATTTTCTGCAATTTTTTTCTTAAGAAATGTGCACTTCTTCATAAAATGATCCTTGCTATTCATGACTTTAAGATAATTTATATTTAACAAATGCAGCACTAAATGAGCCCAGTTTTGACTGACTGTATTTTAAGCTGGATATTTGTGTGCCAGGTGACAATAAAAGATACAAAAATGAATAAATCATTTTACCAAAAAAAAACAAAAGCTTATTTGAAAATCTTGTTTTGACTGCAGTGTAAATTTCCTAAGCTGTCTGCTCTCATTTCCCAGTGAAGAAGTTGATCATTAGAAAACAGGAGCTTTTCTAAATCCACTGTCTTAGGTCTCAAGATGACGGAAGCTTTAATGTCCTCTGCTGAGGCGTCTATTATCCGAGGGCGGGTATCAGGAGTGACTTTGACATCAGAAACACTGACTTGAAGACCTTTAGCGAAAGCTCCCAACACTTTTCAAGAGTGGAGTGCCATTGCCATTGGTTTCAATTTTATAACAAAAGCTAGTCATATGATATTTATTATTCCTTCTGGTTAAATGTTGCAGTTATAAGTGGTATCCGATCTACAATGCAATGGGTTCTAAAATTTTACACCCCTTTCTAAACCCTCCATCCATTTGCCCTGTTCTTTTAGACACCAATTGTTAATCCCCCATGAAGTGATTATAAAAACACTGGTTTGATCTCACAGCTCTCTTCACACTAACAATGAACCACTGCAGTGCCCCAAGCTGCTATCATCTGCACTATGTTCTAGTGATGGAACAAATGAGATGTCAAAACCCATGGTGGGCGGGAGTATTCTGAACTAACCAATCTATGCTGGCATTAAATGAGGCTTCAAAACCCTTGGTAGGTGGAAGTATCCCCAACTAACCAATCAAAGCTGGCACTGAATAAGGCTTCAAAACCCATGGTGGGTGTGAATATTCTGAGCTAACCAGTATTGATTGGTAGATTGTGATATTCCCACCATCACAGGTTTTGAAAGCTTATTTAGTGCCAAGATTGATTGGTGGTTCGGGATACTCCCGCCCCCATTGGTTTCGAAGCCTCATTTGTCCCATCACTACTTTGTTCTGACACCTGTGAAAATTCCAGAACAGAATCCATAACC
Organism: Gymnarchus niloticus; assembly: GCA_009936485.2. Lineage (NCBI taxonomy): Eukaryota > Metazoa > Chordata > Actinopteri > Osteoglossiformes > Gymnarchidae > Gymnarchus > Gymnarchus niloticus. Next base: position 6,323,261 of record JAACJT020000021.1, on the reverse strand, counting down.
ATTACGGTAATAATAACTGCAAAATAGCTGAGCAGCCACAGTCATAGTGTGCAAGACGGTTCTAAAAACGGCTGTATGCTATCCACATATATCATGCACAACACACTGGATCAAAGAACAAAAAAGCATACTGTATTAACAAAGCTGTCACAGGCAAGGTGCAGCAATTTCGAAAATCTGCACACTAACGCAGTTTATGTCTATAAACACATGCAGACATGTTTATATCACCAATGCTTCTCACCCTTTTGTGGAACAGAACGGAGCGTAAGAGAATCATTACCAGATACTTCAAGTTTTTTTCTTTTTTTTTAATAAAGAGTATGTCTTTTGAACCAAAGTAAACACATTTTGCCGTGGCATTAAATAGGAGAATGCTTGCCTTGAAGAAGGGAGGGGAAAATATCTGGTCTGTGGAAATGGCCAGCTTGAATGTTACCACTTAAAAGAGAGCCCTTGGGAAGCAGAAGCCAGCAATTGGCAAGCACTATTCAAGCAAACGAAAGCCGCGTTTTCATTCATACAAAGACTTCAACAAATTCATTTATTTTTGTTCCTCGCTTTCATTATAAATGGGACAATGACAAATAATAATAATAAAAAAAACGCGGGATCATTTTTAATAAGAAATTATTATTTATTATTAGAAAATCCATTAGAGAAAAAATTCTTATAATAAAGATGGGGGGAAACAGTTCATTTTATTTTAATGATTCTGAATCTTCTACTTGTAAATAATACAATTCTGCAATTTTTCTGCCTACCGTAGGCTAATATGTAGATATGAATTATGACATAAACAACATCCAACCTGCATAAATGGTCTCGGTATATGAAGGTCATCTGCACTGCAATACGCGTACACTTTTGAAGAATAATTATTTGAAGAAATAATTCATTATAATTACAGGAAAACAAAAAAATGTGTCCTTAACCTTAATATCAAAAAACTCTCTAGGACTTTAATGACTTTTTGGGAAAAAGCAATCAGACGTCAAAACCAAAATGAATGCTTTTGGGCGCAGTCCTCAAATTTTAACAGAGAATGAAGTTTATGAGTGTAAACACTCAAAGGATGCAATTTTTCATGAAGATAGTCAAAATCAAAGTGCGAGTGCAATCTAACGGTGGGAGGCCTTTTGGGTGAAGTGGGACCAGGACTTGGTTGGGGTGGGGGGTGGTGTTTAGAGGGACTCAGGTGCACTGGGTTTGGGTGATCTCACTGTGGTCATGCATGAATTCACATGACAAAAGTGTCACGTGCTGGCAATGATGCAGACCTCTTTGTTCAGGATTTTAATTTTTTTGCCTGGACTCAGCCAAGCGGACACTGGGCCAACGCCCCCTGAGAAGCACACGGACGTCGGAAGAGGCCTTCAGATGCTTTACACTTCCAGCCCCAGTTAGGAAGCATATTATCCATTTAATCAATACTTACTATCTGTTATATAATCGTTTAGTTTTATCTTTTTGCAGTGATGGCTGATGCTGATCATAATTACTGTTAATTTTGCGTACAAGGCAACTTTTTTCATAATAGTGCTCTTGTAGCTGTATTGCCTTAACAGCATAATTGACCTGGATAATTATTTCATCCTGAATAAGTGTAATAGATTAACCTTTAGATTAGATTAACCTTTAGATTAGATTAACCTTTAGTTTTTCCTCTTTGGTTGTGCATTTTGCCAAAAATTATGCTTTTTTTTTCCCAAAAATGACACGTGGGAAGATACTTTTTTTCTGTTTTTATGAAATGTACACAATTATCCGTATGAAAAAAGCACACAACCAGAACCATTCATTAAAAAGTCTATATACAGCATTTAATTAATTTTGTTCACATTTACTCACTGATCTGAGAACAGTCACAGCATATACTTTACAACTCTTGTGAAAATTTAATGAGAAATCAACAGCTGCTATTATCACAAACACTGGAGAGTGTTTTCATGCTGTGACTTCTGCTGCAACGTACAGTTCAAAGTTCCCTGACGGCACAGCATTACATAGCATCGATTCTGCAGGCCATTCTGAGGGGGGGCTCACGAAAATGAAAGCGGTCATGTTATAAACATCGCACTGTCAGAGGTGCAGGTGGATATGGAAATCTTAAATTAATTAAAACTCCTCAACAGAGAAACCACAAAACAACGAGCGACTGCCAAACATACATACAGAAAATAAATTGACATAAGCTACACATAGTTAACACAGCTCACTGACACTGGAATGTTTCACTCATATTGACGTCATCATGAGATTAGGTGGTGAATAAAACTGGGTATTAGTTTAGCATAATAATTCTCTTTTAACTATTTTATTTTATAATCATGTACAAATCAAATGACTTCAAATCATCTATCTTTCAGATATTCTGAGAGCACATTTCACCGGACGATAAGTTGGTGAAATTTAAGAAAGTTATTAACCATTTTTACTCTTCATTTTATCGCGTTACAGAAATATTATAATTTCCCCATGCTTATGCCTTTAGATTCAACTGTGAAAACTTAAAAAAAAATGAACGAAGTTTTTAATAAATACTGTATATTAAGACAGATGTCAAATGTCTAACTCTGAAAATTAAAATACCCAGGCCCCTATAATGTTCGTATAGAATGAAGTTTATGTTGTTTTGACCTTAATAAGTGTTAACCCTAATTGTAGCCAAATCTGAAACAGCTGCTGCTACAGTAATAACTCCACACGAATCAATGATGACCACCAATGACCTCCTTTGCATGCTCTCAGTTGATAATTTGCCCGCACACCAGCCAATCAGCAGAATGGCGCTAGACACGCATCTATTTTGATCGATCAATCAATCAGTCTAACCTTCTGGGCAGACTTTATCTGACTGCCAACAAAGGAGAAACATTACCTAAAAAAAAAAGAATTTAAAACTAGTTTGGCAAAGGCACACAATATGCAGTATGAATAAGTATACATCTGAGAGGTTGAATATTCCTGTCAGGGGCCTTAACTTTGGGGAATGACTTGTTTGTAGGCTTTCTTTTTTCTTTAGCATGCACCCCTGAGTCTTGTCTCGTTTAACGTGAGTCACTCTCTGGGGTCGCCGTCATCTGGACTGGCTCTCACTCGCGCGGGAGCCTTCGCGCGTTTCCCCGCGTGCGCAGCTCTCCAGATGGCCTCAAAGAGCTTCCCAGAGAAGCGTTGCCAATGATCAACCCAAAGAGAAGCAAATGCACCCTAAATATTTTATGCATGTACTGTGTCTCATAGAAGGAATGACAGAGACGTCATGTCATAGAGGAAAAATAAAACAGATGTGATAAATGATTAATAGTTTCTTACTCAAAGGTTATCCACAGCATCTCCATTGCATGTTTTGTAGTGTTATTGTGCACGGCAGCAGGTTGGGGGTGGGTGGGGGGGTTTAAACAGCATGTATCATGACAAACCTGGCTT
>JAACJT020000021.1:6302395-6319732 GCA_009936485.2 Gymnarchus niloticus | reverse complement strand
GGAGCCCCTCTGCTGTATAAAATCTCATGCAGCTGAACACTCAAGAAACTGAATAGTTTGTTGACTACATTGTTATATGAGTAATATACGTGAAGGTACATTGACAGCGGCTATTGGTGAATCTACCCAAACACTGGAGTTGTTTACTGCCATGTGTTGAAAAGTTCTTTGTATTGACAGTTCCAACACAATTGTGATCCTTTGCTTTTTGGTTTGTCTAATTCACATCTGTATTCAATAAAAACATGTTAATTCAACAAGAGATTTGCAAATTATTTAGATGTAGCCTAAATTTACTACGTAATGTTAATAACAGCTGCTAAAAAAGATTGGTAATAATGTTATACAAAGGTATACACATCAGACTTGCAAGTGATATGAATTTCAGTTGTATTACTAAACAGAGTAATACAATCAAAGGTTTGTCAGCAGCAATCCAGAACAACCCGATTAATTGGATCTTTTTTTTTTTTAAGTCATCCTTTTTACCAAATGCAAATTTAGAGGCCTCTGCAGCTACAGTAAACAAACAGCAACATATAAGGAGAGAAGAAATGAAGCTCGCTGATTCTACTCGTTCTTTTAGAAACCACAGCACCGTGACGCCAGGTTATTTTGCAGGTACTTATAATTAAAGCTTTTGAAATCATAAAGAACTAAAAATAATAAAATCTTGGCAAATAAACTGTCAACAATGGGAAAAACCGGACTTCCAGTTGGTAAATCATACATATGACACGTTCGGCGAGCGCACTTGCCGTGGTTAACCGCCGGGAGGCTGCGATTCTCCCGGTTTGTTGCTCATGGGTTCTAACCAATTAAAATTCTACCATACAATTTGCTGCACCTGAATTCTTCACTATATCATATTAATTAATCTCCCATGCATGGCCTGGGTTAAAACTGTCATGTCTGGTCTTGTACAATGAACGTTTGCCAAGTTTGAAAATTAAAAGTTATGCATGTTTCAATTTCAACTTGAATCTATTAATTTTGATATGAATTTCATATTTTATTTTAAACTGTACTTATTGGAAATATAAATAACCTAGTTGGATCCAGAAAATGACCCTAACTCATCTCTGATTCCATGTAGGCACTGAAGTACTGACCAGAGCAGAGTAGAGTCATGACTATTTATTAACTGATCGAATTAGATATACCATGGAACACAGTGGACAGTCATCAAGAAGTGGAGAAAATATGGGACAACAGTGACGTTACCGAGAACTGGACGTGCCTCCAAAACTGATGAAAAGACAAGACGAAAAGTGGTCAGTTAAGCTGCAAAGAGGCCTACCGCAACACTGAAGGAGCTGCGGGAATTTCTGGCAAGTACCGGTTGTATACTACGTGACGACAATCTCTCGTATTCTCCATATGTCTGGACTATGGGGTAGGGTCGCACGACGGAAGCCTTTCCTTACAAAGAAAAACATCCAGGCCCGGCTAAATTTTGCAAAAAAATACATCAAGTCTCCCAAAAGCATGTGGGAAAATGTGTTACGGTCTGATGAAACCAAGGTTGAACTTTTTGGACAGAATTCCAAAAGGTATGTTTGGCGCAAAAACAACACCACGCATCGCCAAAAGAACAGCATACCCACGGTGACTCATGGTGGTGGCAGCATCATGCTTTGGGGTTGCTTTTCTTCAGCTGGAACTGGGGCTTTAGTCAAGGTGGAGGGAATTATGAACATTTCCAAATACCAGTCAATTTTGGCCCAAAACCTTCAGGTGCCAGAAAGCCGAAGATGAAGTGGGATTTCACCTTTCAGCACGACAATGACCCCAAGCATATACCTCCAAGTCAACAAAAGAATGGCTTCACCAGAATAACATTAAAGTCTCGGAATGGTCCGGCCGGAGCCCAGACCTAAATCCAATTGAAAATTTGTGGTGTGACCTGAAGAGGGCTGTGCGCAAGAGATGCCCTAGCAATCTGACAGATTTGGAGCGCTTTTGCGAGGCAGAGTTTACCGGGGAACCCACAGTTTACAGTCTGGATTCTCCAGTCCAGCAGCTTCACTCCTGAATCCTGCAGGTCATTGTCACTCAGGTCCAGCTCTCTCAGGTGTGAGGAGTTTGAACTGAGACCTGAGGCCAACACTTCACAGGAGGTCTCTGAGATTACAGCTGTTCAACCTGGAATAGGAAACATGTTAAGACACACAGACACATCAGAACTAGGAGTAACGTATGACATCAACACAAACTATTTTCAATATAAGTCAGTTTACTAGGAAAATGGTCAACCATATCTAGAAAACATAATCAGTACAAATCAATTTTTAGAAATTCCTCTGAAGCCCATTTTCCACCGACACGGTGTCAGTGCCCAAACCGGTTCTGCGTGTTTCCACCAAAAATTAACTGGTGCCAGAGCAGAGAAACTGTTTCGGGAACCGGCACCCAAAACTTTGCGGTCAGGAACAAGGAACCCGTTATGTTAAGTACTTAGGAGCAGGAAGAATATCACACACACTGTGCTAGGTTCTCCATTAGAAAATCATAGTGCCACAGTCCTTTAAACATTGAAGTTTGATCTCTTTGAATTGCGCAAAGACACTGAGACACAAAAAACCCTGCTCAGTACTTCGGGCTCCCGGAGCCTCGGACGCTGCTGCGGACATCACAGCCATCTTTTTGTTTACACTTAAAGATCATTTAAACCATTTGCATACCATATGCAGCATTGGCATATAAATATGCAGCAAATACTCTAAAGGAATTACGCCCATTTACGACGTGAAGGTAGACTTTTCTAGGCGTCGTATCAAATCGTAACTATTTTCTTCTGAAAACTGATTCAGCGATTTTGCTCAATATCTGATCAGCACATGAATAATGCCCGTAAACAGAGGACGTGGTCAGCTGTTTCATTCGTCTTGCTGCTCAGGCACATCAGTGACGTATCTGCTACGTCGTCGGCTCTAATTTGACCCAGAAGGCAATAGAAACGCAGGCCGGTTCTCAGTAGGCTCGGTTCCGGCACCGACTGTACTTTGATGGAAAAGGGGCACCAGGGGAATCCCGGCGCTTATCATGAAGAACACAGTGAGCATTGGAAGGTGAAACATTAATGTACAGAATATTCAAGGGATGGATGGATGGATGAACAGCTGCTGAAACATTATAGATTCTCCAGAGACTGGATTTTGACTGTTATCAACTCACTGCAGTCAGAAGATCATTGCCTGTGATCCAGTGGATCTCAGCCCAAATCTTGACGCTTAATTCTAACTGTGCTATTTAACCAAAGTCTAGTCATGCAGGCCACGTACTGTAGTATTGTTCTGTACTTATTAGACCAGCGTTGTTCTACACAGCCAGTACAGTGTTTCCCATGGACATTTTTTAAGCAGTGAAAACGTGGTCATTAACAACTAACGTTACTGGTGAGAAATAATTTTCACAAGACATTAATGCTTTAATATTATGATATTTACTATAATGAATAGTATCAATACTTCATTATTAACAGACATGCAAGGAAATTGACTTACAGAGCTGTCTGAGATTTCCTGACCACTGGCAGCAGCCTCCAAAGACCTTCATCTGATCTGACGTATTTCTTCAGATCAAACACATCCAGCTCCTCATCTGACATCAGAAACACAAAGGCCAGAGCTGACCACTGTAGAGGTGAGAGGTCTTCTGCTGGAAGACTTCCTGAATTCAGGTAACTTTGTCCTTCCTTTACTAGTGAATTGTCATTCAGTTCATTCAGACAGTGGAAGAGGTTGATGGTTCTGTCTGGTGATTAATTCTCCCGGGAGGTTATCCAGAGGAGAGCGGATGGAAGAAGATTCCCCCCAATGAGGTTAGTCAACAGCACATCCAGTGATGTTGTCTTTGTCGCATCAAACCAGCTCTCATTATTCTGAAAATCTAGAGGAAGGCGACACTCATCCAGGCCATCAAAGACGAACAGGACTTGAGAGTTTTTATATATTTTTTTTTTTTTTTTTGCTGGTAGTACCACTTAATCGTTTTGTCGTTTTATATTGTAGGCAAATATGATTTCTTTTTTTTTTGAGCTGCTTGTCACAGCCACCAAGCACCCCGTGGGTCTCAGGAGTTTCACCACCTCCGAAGCAGAGTTATTGACTTTGTTATGCCAGTGGATCTGGAGGACCAGGCTTTTGAACGACCTCATCAAGAAGACGACGACGTTTGAGTGACCGGCCACGGCTTCGTACGCGAGACCCGTGTTCCTCTACACGTGCACCACTCTGGCAAAAGTTTCAAGAACTTCAAAGTCGGGGAGGCTTTGGGCGTTAATGGTGTTCCGACCTCCGTCCGTCTGGAAATCGACCATCTCTCCGTGGAGCACATCGAGGACGGACCTGGCCAAATGAAGTCCGGCCTTTGACGTCGCTTCCAAAAGGGCCCCCGTCAGAATACCTGCACTGGTCTTTCTGGAAACGCACAGCATACTGCAAAGTCGCTTAATATCAAGCATGAAGGGGCAACATTTTCAAACTTCTCTCTGTACCGACTTGGAGATTATCATCACTGTGTAAAGCGCATTCGTCCCCACATTCATGCCCAGAGGATGCCGTTGCCATGACGACCACAATATTAACATACTGCTCAGCTTTTTAAGCTGTGGCATTAACGCCACAATTACTGCGGGGTGCTTCAGAGGTTGCATTGATTCCACGAGTGTGTTTATGAGTATGCATGCATTTGGATCCTGATTGCCATTTTTAATTTCCCTTACAAAAGCACGCAGGATAACGGGAGTTTGGGCTCGTTTTAAAGAGGAAGAAGCACTGAATGTTTTTTCCTCTCCTCCATTACCGCAGTGAGAGCCAATCGTTTTAAAAGGAGGCATTCGTAAAACTATACGAGCGTTTAGTATACGCGTATGGCGTACATAGATAGTATGTCTTTGTAAATGAACACGTTATTAAAACAATTCGTACGAGTTTACATGAGGGTAAAAATGGTGGGTTTTTTGAAGTGACAGCCTGCGTGCGTATGAACTAAATGCACTTATAAACCTGTGACTGTTTGCTTTTTATTTCAGGGGTGTGGGCTCGGCCTGAACGTCGGTACGGCTCCAAACCGATCGCTCCACTCAGATCTGCGTGTAAGTCGGCAGGGATGTTTTCAGCGTTCCTGAAAGCCGGTACTGTCAGGCCTACCTAAATCTGTGTGTGTTTGTTTATTCCTCATCATGAAATACCATATTTATGTGAACGTTCAGGGGCATTTGATCCACACTGTCTGGATGCAACCAGGAGCACGTTAAAGGAATGTTTAGAATTGACATATGGTTATATAAAAATGAAACCGCTAGCAACAATGCATGAGCCAAGTGGGAAACCACACTTGAAAAAGTTGGAAAGCAGACTTCAGCTGACTGTGTAAATCACTGTCTACATTTATATGCATAATAAGCTGATATTTAATCAGCTTCCATGGCCTCAGATCAGATGGTTTTCATCCCTCTCATTTTCCAGATTCATTCATCTAGACCAAGGTGCCTTGAAGGTCACATAAAGTCCAACATGGTCTGAACTCACAGATGCCTCTCGAGTCAAACGGGTCAGAACTTAATATCCCAGACTCACTACTGAGCTGCTCTCTCTCCTTCACGCGGCTTTTCCCGGTTTTTTATTTTTTTTGTGGTATGCAGCGGATCAGGGACCTGAGGGCGGGACTGGCTTCTACTGAGCAAGGGTACGTCTACTAGCTAACAAAAAGGCGACGTCTCGCTAACCCCGACCCGTTTGCTGGAGGAATCAGGAGGGAGGATTCGTTTAGGGCTCCAGGGTTGGGGTTTAAACCGATCCGTCTGCTCCCCCAGCACCCCATACTATCCCCCTCCCCCATACTCACAGTACTGTGCAAAAGTCTTAGGCAGTCTGAGAAAATGTTTAAAGCCATTTATCTGGGCACTAACTGAACATCTGCTCATTAAAAAAAAAAAAAAAAAAAAAAATTAACATTTGAGCATACAGTATATGTTTATAAACAGCAATGCAACATGAAGTCAAAGTAATTTATTCTGTCCTGCCAAATATCACTGATATCTGCTTGGCTGGCTCCAACAGCATGACTTTGCTTCCCAAACCTCACCTGGAAAGCATCCCAGCCATTCTATGTAATTTTTCATTTTCACCATCAGCTCACTTAACTCGTGCACTTAAGTATTTAATTCACTTTATGAGGTATTGATTAGCAGAACAAGGTTCACTCCTAGTTGAGCTCCACAAGTATGCGGGTATGTCGAATGGTAACTACGTTCTGGGGTGACGTGAAGAGATGTCTTGAAATATGTAAAGTGACACATTTGGCCAACATGAAGTCAGTTGTACACCAACATGAACACGATTTACAAACAGTCTTCGTTGTCCGCCTCAGACTGTCACACAGCGCTGTATTTCTGAGAATACGTTTCATCTGTCCTCAAATCAAAACGCAGACAGGAGGCCGAAGCACGCAACATACAAACAAACACTGCGGCACTGTTTGATTGTTTATTGATAGACGTACTATAAAAGGGTATTAAAGTAGCATGATGAGTCTAATTCAACAAATACGATCTAAATAGAAAAGACATTCACGTGGAATCCCTTCACCGAGCCAAAGTTCCAACGAAAGATGAAAAACAAAAGCGGGCAAAGTCAAAGTAATAACTGGTTTTACAGTGAACTATAAAGTAAGAAGGTACAGGCAATCACACAACAGAAAACATACATTGAGTGTAACAAAACAATCTAATAATAATCCTTAATATACTCTTATACAGTACCATCTACTATATTTTCATTTACTATATTTATATACATAAATTACTTCTTATTTTGGCATTATATTTTGTTAAATAACCAAAACACCCAACCGGACTTCATCGAGTGGCACGTCTGAAAGCAACACGGCGGATCGGAACACAGTTCTCTTAGTAGCATCGCATGAGAGTTGAGGCTTCAAGCGTGATTTCTGAATGGCACTGGAAGATGGCATGACCCGGAAAATAAAAACGGCGGACGCTTACGCCACGTTTACACCGGTAACGGACATTTCTGATTAACCCAGAGCCCTTAACTTATCCATACACCGTAGAACCGATTTGGTCAAAAATATACACTACATACATTCAAGTATATACATACAGCGTCCATGTATTTTAGTGTAGGACTACCACAGACTGTAAAACAGGGGAAACCAGCAGTAGACTACGTATCCTACCTTACAAAGCTTTATATTTTGGTCAATGGTATGAAACAGTGCCGATGAGCATAAATGATGTTAACACGGCTGATTGAAACTTAACATTCTCTGTAGTTGGGGTGACAAAAGTTGCCACGGCACAATCTTTTGCTCATTACAGCAGCAGCAAATTTCGAAGGCGATGACAACGGTTCACAGACAAAGATGGTGGTGGGATCTGCGGCACGAGCGCTGAAAGGAGAACAGCCACATTTCGAGATGGGAGCTTCCGTCGACTGTGGCATTTCAGTGACATCGGTCACTTCCTGAAGCAGCGTGCCACAGGTACGCTGAAAAAACGCGATGGTGGGACATCGACGAGGCAGTGAACTGGCTCAGGCCCAACTCAATTCAATTCTGGATTCTCAGCCCATACCATTTTTCCCCCCTCACACAATACAAGAACAAAGTGGCACGCAAAGGAAGTCCAGCCTCCTGTAAAGGAAGCCCAGCCTCCTACAAATCCCTAGTAATTCACCTAAGGCCCCAGTTCAGATACTTTTGTGGATGCGGCTGATCAGAAAGTCCAAGGTGGATATAAACGTATGCAAGTGGGCAAATCTTTTCAGTCCGTGACTGCCACTGTTAACTTTCCAGGAAAAAAAAAAAAGAATTAGCAAATTTGGAGTTGAAAAATAATAACAACAACACGTAAGTGTCGATTTTAAAATGGAAAAAATGAGCAATGAAAATTCATGTATATTTTCAGCTGTATAGTTACTCGACAACCCGTTAGTATGGCATCACATGTAACTTAGCGGAAACGTTTTTTCATCTGTAATGAAGTGCCAAAGCACTGAATTTCACCCTTGCCGGAAGTGACATTTCTGTACTAAATGAAGGTTACCAGGTGACAACCACTAACCGTCATCCGATCTTTCGCCAACATCGAAACGGAGGGTAAAGGCCTCCACGTAAAAATCCCAATGCAGCAGAACGCGTCGATGGATTCGAAATCCGAATGATTTACGCGGGAGCGCGACTCCGTTTGTGTACCTCCAAACCTCTACGGTGAAAACGATCAAGTGCCCTACTAAACGGGCGTCCCATCCACGGTGGACCCCAGCTTCGTGCCCTGCGCTGCCTGGGACAGGGCCCGGCTCCCGCCACGGCCCCGACCGGGATAAGGAGAAGATGGACAGACAGATGGATGGACGGACGGAACTCCGCTACAGCAGCTTAAGATGATCGTGTTCTCAAAATTATCCTAAGAGTTAAACAACGTATTTTAAAAAGTGTGCGTCGATGACGTTGCTCTCGCGACATGTGTTTTCCGAGTCCAGCGGACGGACAGAAATGGTGGCGTTTGTCTCTACGACCAGCAGACAGCTGACCCAGAATGGCACAGACCACATGAGAGTATAGCTACATTTTTGGACTATCTTAAAACCTAGTCGTCTTTAAAGTGCCTATGACGTAATACTTAACCCTTTCAGCCATCTTTACATTTTAGATGCTGTGCTGCAAGTTACATTAGTCCGCCTTTTTATAGCAGTCCCGTTCTATTAAAATACAAATAAAAATGTATAAACAGACTTCATAGATTAGATCTAATAATCTGGATCGGCATAAACAATGGGAACCGTATCTAAAATTACAGCATATCGGACAAACGTTGATATTTGCGGGCTATGCTGTCATTAAAAAAGAAACCATAGAAAAATTGGCGAGTGTGTGTCATGGCAATCCGCGGGGCTCGTCTCGGCGTTTCCGTCACTCGCGCCGCTCGGGGACACCGTCACCTTTTAGCTCGACCGAAGCCGCGAGTCCCGCGGCTCAGAGAGCCTCAGTCCCGTGTCAGGGGGTATCTGTCCACAGGAGGCCCCCCCTCAGTCGGCCGAGGACCTCACACCACCGTGGCTGGCCTGCGGTCCATCGCCGCCTCCAGCTTCACCATCTGTTGCATGTCCTTGGCCTGCGATAACCGGATGGACGGTTTTAGTATGCCACACGCCCCCTTGCAGCGCCCGTCACCGTCGTCGCGGGCCACCCCTAGAGCCGCTCCCCTTTTTGCAATCCTCTCCTCTGCTCCTAACGTTAACCTGCTCGTGTCTCCCAGGGTGAGTGAGGCGACGACGGCTAGGGTCAGCGCCCCCTGCAGTCTGGGAGGTCAGCTGCATCGTAGCTGCCGTGCCCCTGACTGACCCAGGCATCACACCCAGAGAAAAAACACAACCCATGTAGCGACTCAACTCTTAGGGGACGACGGGGACGTGTTCCTCTAAGGGGCACCGAGGCTTAGTGACCGTTCACATCTACGGAGGTAGAAGAGTAACGGGTCCCTTAGAGGACTGGCAAGGCCTACCTTGGCACTGAGAGAGCGGATGATGTGATTTCAAAAGCTGTACAAAAATACAAATTGAAGCAAATCATTGTAAAAATGGATAATAAAAAAAACACGTTAAAACATAATGACTGGTGGCAGAAAACAAATACATAAATGAAATAAGAAATGACCAGGATAAATCCACATTATCACAGAGCCCTGTGTACAACCTAACAGCATGCAGATCCCGTGGTTTGAACAGGCGTACCGTTAAAGTATCAGGGTTACTCATTCTTCAGTAGACAAAGATTCAGTCTAAGGCAGACTTCTGGACGTTAGTCTGTCCCGAGGGTGCTGATGTCTGACAAGCTGTTGAACCCTCCACTGCCAAGCAGCCCCTGGTCGGGACTGACTAAAGCTGTTTAAAGCACTTAACTATGTAAGGCTGTTGCTCTGTGTTTAATGTACGAGTGCTGCTTCAAACGTCGAAACCGGTCTAAGTCCGCGCTCCACATACAAAGCGACCCGATAGCGCCTCCTGCCGGACGAAGGACTCTTCCTACCTGCTCATTGATTTTCTCCAAGTTCTCCAGCTGCTCGAGCTGAGTTTTTTCCAGCTGGTCCATCTCCTTCGACTGCTTCATAGCGAGCTGAAAGCCAGCGAGGACCATCCTCGTGAGTACAGGCGTCACGTCTCCACGCTCACACTCGGAAAGCGCGAACCCGGGCCACGTACCCTCTTGCGTTCTTCGAGGAATTTTTTCGTGTTGCTGCTGTTCAGCTCCCGGACTCTCCTGTGGAAGAGAAACACAGCGGAACTAAGCAGGCTATGTTCTGAACACGGGGTGGGCTGGGGCTACGACAGCCTCCTCCTGGTTCACTGTGACTTACCTCTCCCTCTCGGCCTTGTTTTTGATGCTCTTGTCCTGACTGATGGCTCTGCTGTTCTCCATGGAGGTTTTGGCCTGGTTCACCTTCATCTCCTTGCTCTGTCTGTTAAGAGCCGGTCGAGAGAGAGCCAGTCAGGCCCGTGGCGTTCAGGGAGCGGCGTGCCCACCCCACGCTGACCCCTGACCTCTCGTGGATGAGCTTGAGGTTCTGGGTCTGCTGCTCCTGCACGACCAGCATCAGCTTCCTCAGGTGCTCACACTGCTGCATGACATGTTGTTCCCTCATCTCCTGCTCCTCCATGCCGTGCGAGTTGATCATCTCCGACCACTCCTTGGTGTGCTGGGCGACGATGTCCTTCACCTGGTGGCCGAGCGTAGACGGCGTCAGATGCCCAGTTCCCGAGAGCGGGACGCCTCGGCCGTGGTCCGGACGCGGCCTACCTTGGTTTTGTGGTCGGACGTCAGCGCCTCGATTTTAATTTCCACTTCCTTCTTCACCTCCTGACAGTTGTTTTCTCTGCGGTTCACAGAACAATCGCTAAACGTTAGCGGTCGTCTTCCCGTGCCGGATGCGACGCCCTCTTTGCGCTTGAGGACCACTGGCCGTGTCGACCGTGTGCCAATTACCCTTTTTTCTTGACGGCTTTCTCCAGCAGCTTCTCGTAGGCCAGCTTTTCCTTGTCGTGCTGAGCGACCATTTTGTCCACCTGGGTGCAGTGAGCCTTCTGCATGGCGCTGTGGTCCTGTGACGGGAAACACGGGGGTGTGGCCGTCAGACTAGACGGGGGCAATACTGTGCCTACTTCAGTATAGACAGGGGCCCGTGTCTAGCTCAGGGAGTTATAGATCTATGCCCATGTCGAGAAAGTTGTGGGTTTGAATCCCATCACTGTTAGGCTCTTTAGCAGGGCCCTTCACCCACAGGCGTGCTCGATAAGCCTGCCATCTGACCGCAAACGTTCATCACTTTTACACCACTTTGGACAAAAGTGTCTCCTAAATATGTAACCCACAGGAGACGCTGTCCCTCCAACGACCGGTCTCTTCCCCCTGCTGTCGGATCCTGACATCACCGACAGTGATCTCCACCTCTCCCAAGACCAGTAGAGAGGGAGGAAGTGACCTACGTTAGTGTACTTTTAAAAAATAGCGAGTGACCTTACCTTAGCGTGTTTCTTCTTTAAAATACTCAGCTCCTTCTGTTGCTTCTTTATTAGTTTCAGATACGTCTGCAAAAGGGGGGGGGGGGGGGGGGGGGGGGTTTTTAAACAGCATGTATCATGACAAACCTGGCTTTGAAATCACATTTAAGAACAGCGCACAAAAGCCGGTGTCCTTGGAGGGATTCTTAAAGATGAAAGTGTGATACTACAAGATGACTGCATAAAAGTGCCTGCAAGGACTCGCAAAAAGAAGGTTGTTTGTAAAAACCCCAGGAGAGTCATTGGCTTCTACCCTTGAGCAACGTTCTTAACTAAAACCGCTTCAGTAATGACCATTTATGTAAATGGGAAAAGTGTACTATTGTAGACATTGTATGCCACCCTGTGCAAGTCTGTCTGGAAGATGAATCAATAATAATGTATTGCTTTGGATTAAACTCAGTTGTTTTGAGTGGACTTGCAACCTATTGCAAATAAAGATCACAGAAGAAAAAAAACAATGGACAAGCAAGCCTTCTTTATGCATGAGTGATGTTGGCAGTGGATTACGGACGTCGGATGGGAAATTCATGCAATTGTTCATGCAACTTCCGAGTTCTACAGAAGAATGGGGAAATTTCATTAATCTTCAAGTAATTGTCTCTTAGTGCTAAATTCTGCTATACATCAGCAATGCAATAGACGCTTGAAGTAATTGGTGCTCAATTTGTACACAAACTGTAGAGGCAGTCTCCATCACAGCCTGCGTCTTTTGAAATCATTAATCTCTAATTAGGGCCAGTTGGGACCAGCAGTTAGAAGGTTAAAGAGGTTCTGACAGCCCTAATCATTGCTCAGGAAGCTGAAAATATATGCAAAGTCTCAGCAGATGGGGTGAGATCTACCTCTGCCAAGTGATAACTGTTATTCCTTTGCACCTCCAAAGCTGTCATTCTAATAGGCACATTTTGAATTTATTAGTACTCTAGCTACAATGCGCACGTAGTCTTTAATGGTATGGCATTCAGAGTATATGAACTGAACAATTAACCGGTATTACCTGGTAATGACGGAATTGTTTTACCCCTATGCAAATTATTGCAAGAGCAATTGACCCAATAATGATGATACGTTTCTTTGAGCCTTTCGTGAAGCACTTGCATTATAAGACACACACATTTATTGCCTAACGTCTTAATATTAGGATATTATGCAAAATATTTTGATGGAATACACCCCCCAATATTAATAGAATATAAGGGCATGTAAATATATCTGGCTCGATGACAGATCACAGAAGATTTTTTTCCTTTTACACAAGTTATTGCAATTCCGATTGTAAACATAATTAATTAAAGACATATCTAATAGACAGCAATCCCCCCCCCATCAAACAGGTGGTGGAGTTCAATGAAAGAGTCTGCTAATTGTGTATTCTGAAATAAACCACTGCCACCCCAGCCAAACGTGGTGAATAATGCATGGATGGCAGTAATGCTTCTCTGGAGAGTTTTACCCAACTGTTACAGGAGGAAGATTAATAGTAAACCGTCGTTCCAGCACGCCGATACTGGTGCTCAGTCTTCTTGCCACATATCGGCTGTTCGGGCTGCGTTCATCTAGCTCTTTAGCGTGAGGATCTCAGCTTGCCGTTTTCACCCGAACAGCCCGGCTACTCCGCCTGGTTCCTTGGAAAGCATGGGGATCTCACAGAGTGCTAACTTTCGGTTCTGCGGGAGATTTCCCTTTACGCTGAGCAGGGCTGATTTGATATATCTCGGCAATACTGAGAAATATATGTAAATATTTAATCCCAAATCAATCGTTCACATTTCATGATATACTAAAAAAAATTGGGCAGATTGAAATAGGGCCTTAAGTAAAAATATGTTATTTGGTAATTACAACATACAGGCCTAGATTTCTAGTTGCTCAGAACAGAACAACAGTAAATAGAGAGAGTTTCATAATAATATGAATATGAGGTTATGAGAGTTAAGATTGATTTTAATAGTTCAATGTAAATTTTTAGTGACATGTTGCAAATGCTGTAGGGATACTGGCTTTGAAGGAAACCTTTCAGCTATTGTAGCTGTCAATATGAGTGAGAAATCTTGGTATTGTCTACACAAAAACCATGGATGAAACACCAAGTAAATCACTTTATAAGATAATCATGATTTACCAGGTTTCAGTTTTGATATAGTTATGAGCTTTATAATGAAAAAGCACATACAACGGTAATAATATTATTGCCTCAGCGGTTTAGTAAATAGCAACGTGCTGTTACACCTCTGTTTGGGTGGGTTCAATCTTTTTTGAGCTCGAATTTCCACAGTGAACGTGAGGATTTCCTTGGGTACTCTGGATTCCTCCCACAGTCTAAAGGCATGTCTTCACATTGCCTTCCCTGTGTCATTGTCTGTGAGAGTACTAGCCATGGAATAGACTGCCTTGCTATCTACGATGTCCCCTACCTTTCAGGCCTTTGGTTCTACGACTTGCGCTGGACCCCGCATTGGATGAGCAGCTGTGGAAGGTGAAAGCAGAATACAATTAAAAATACCGTTCACATCACATCTAGAATATTTACTATGAAAATGCGATATCTGGATTTCAGCGAAGTGGCGGTGGACCCCATGACCTCTGAGCAGGACATGTTGTATATTATATTTCACCGAAAAACAAACATTGCATCTGGACAAAGAAAAGGGGAAAAAGTGATATTAAGGACAAGACCATTCATCATATATTGTACAAACTTCAGCAATGGCTCTCCAACTTTTTCATTTATTTCTCATTCTGTCTGTTACTGCTGAAAGGTCCAGGATAAATTGAGAATGACTGGAAGTCTGGAAAGCATATCAGCACTGAGTGTACTGTAGGGCTGCGAAACCCTTCAGTATAAACTAAACCAGAATGTTGACAGAACGTTGAAGGGGGAAAAAAAAAAAAACAAACACTCACATGAATACAAAAATGTAATTAATAGCGTGACAGTGAGTTAAGTGCCTCAAGTAGAAGCAACTGTGCATTAGCTTACATGGGGAAGGTTACTTATGGTCTACTGACATGACAGCTAGATTAAAATTATAATAATAAAAAAAATCCACCTTAACAGTCACATAAATAAATAAAAAAAGTACTGTGGAAAAGTCTTGAGCCACCCCTCATTTCTTTATATTTCGCTAGGAAAATGGGACAATAGGTACAGTGATTTATTGCAACATCATCTGATCATCTGTAATCATCTGCACCTATTTCTTCACTGGTTCATGCCTTAAGTTAGATGGCTTTGTTTTGCTTGAATGATTCATACGTGGGTCACTGTGTGGCTTAACAAAGAACATTCCTCTGAAACTGGTCGGGTACAGAGACTGGACTGAAAATGAGAGCCAAAAACTTTGGAAGTCCTTCAGGAAGCCTGGGGAGAAATATTCCTCAAGGCGACATTAAAAAAATACAAGTCTGGCTCTTTGGAAGGAAAATACGAAGAAATGAGGGGTGGCTCAAGACTTTTGTACAGTACTGTACATACGTAAATAAATTAATATTATTAACATATTTGCTTTGATATAAAATAAAGTTTTTTTCCTTATATTAGGTGTCAATGAACTTTGATGCAAATTCTATATGTTTTCAGGTCTGAATTTTGGAGATTGAAAATAACTTTGCCAAAGAAGTTAAAAAATGTCTGGGTTGCTCAAAATCCCCTTCAGGGAGGGGGGGGGGGGCAAAGCAGAAGGTTTCACAAAAATTTTACATCTTTTTTAAAAATGTTTTTTTTTTGTGCATCGAAGGAGCAAATTTAAAACTCTATAACAACCCATCCAGTAGCAGCATCGGGCACTCAAAAATACGGTTCTATTCAGTTCCATGAGTATGACTCTCAGTGCCAAATGTTCTGGGGCAGGAGAGAGGAAGCAGAACGTCGCGGTGTGTGCAACCCGGGTGCCGCACAAAAGGTGACTTGGCACTGGGAGGTTTAGCGTGTTGTACTCTGTACTCCGGTCTCAGTTCATGACCCCAGATATCCCACCTCAACCCCATGGATTAAAAAGGACCAGGGGTTCAGATGAATGAAGAAGTCTTCGAAGGAGTTCATGTTACGGGATGTCATAATAACGAGTA
This sequence comes from Gymnarchus niloticus, assembly GCA_009936485.2. Taxonomy (NCBI): domain Eukaryota; kingdom Metazoa; phylum Chordata; class Actinopteri; order Osteoglossiformes; family Gymnarchidae; genus Gymnarchus; species Gymnarchus niloticus. The sequence goes on along the minus strand of JAACJT020000021.1, from coordinate 6,304,079 downwards.
TCTACGGTTTCTCCCTTCACTTTCTTCCCCATTGTCTCGGTTTTAGACACCCCCCATTGAGAGTGAAGACAGGACGTGCTTCAGCACAATGGGCGATGCACTGAAACTGTATATTATCTTTACTCCGAATCTTGTTTCATGTTACTGTATGATCCTTAGGCTGTCCAAAGGTTGCCAGTGCCAGTGACACCACAGTGACTTGCTCACTTTCTCATCTTTTCCACAATGATTAAGGGAACAATGTCTCACTTTATCGTGTGCTTCAGGTCTCTGTCAGTCACAGTTTTATTTCCTTTGGTACTTTAGGCTGCACACAAAGAAACAAAAATAGGCCGCCTTGTCTTCCACTAAACTTGAATGGCTTTTGTCGGACAGGTGCTCTGTATTCATCCGTCAACCAGCACCTTGCCCCGAAGAAACCTTCAGTCACCATGTCGTGCTCCCTGAAAGACGGAATTCACGTGGTGTACATTATTTATGGCAGAAGGGACCTCGATCAATTTTACCTTCTGACCCTTTTTATATGAGGAGGTGGCTTGACACCCATAACACGCTTTGACTTTAAACTCTAGTCAATTATATGGAAACCTTAGGAGATCACTTTCCAAATTAACAAACACTGAAGCACTTCAGTCTCTTTCCATGAACATGTTCACTGAAAGGAAATTCTTAAAGATAAAACGAGAAAAGAAGATATGTCATAAAATTTTAATGAATTGTGCTTAAATATATATTATTCAGGAGTTTGAATGCCATGCAATACTAATTTACAAATATGCAATAATTACAATGGTCATAATTATGCTCAATTACATATAAAATAAAGGATTAAATTGCTTAAATTAAATTTGCATACATGTTAACTATTTTCTGTGTGATTATTTAGTTGTCAGGATAATTGATACATGAACTTGTAATTTGTTAATTATTTCATTTCCTTTTATAATTTAAAACTTAGCATTCAATAGTTCAAGTTTTAATGTAAACATTCTTTAAATTTGAATTATAAATTTTAATTCCAAAATTTAATTCCAACATTGTAATTATTTCATTATTGCAAGAATATACAAGTATATTGAATAATAGGTTGTTGTTTGTTGAATTTATAAATTCATTGTAAACAGAGGTAATGCTGACTCACCAGAACACCATAATGATGAAGACGCTAAATTCCTGCTGAGCAAAGCTAATGCTGACTCACCAGAACACCATAATGATGAAGACGCTAAATTCCTGCTGAGCAGAGTTAATGCTGACTCACCAGAACACCATAATGATGAAGACGCTAAATTCCTGCTGAGCAGAGTTAATGCTGACTCACCAGAACACCATAATGATGAAGACGCTAAATTCCTGCTGTGCAGAGTTAATGCTGACTCACCAGAACACCATAATGATGAAGATGCTAAATTCCTGCTGAGCAGAGTTAATGCTGACTCACCAGAACGCCATAATGATGAAGACGCTAAATTCCTGCTGAGCAAAGCTAATGCTGACTCACCAGAACGCCATAATGATGAAGACGCTAAATTCCTGCTGAGCAGAGTTAATGCTGACTCACCAGAACACCATAATGATGAAGACGCTAAATTCCTGCTGAGAAAAGCTAATGCTGACTCACCAGAACACCATAATGATGAAGACGCTAAATTCCTGCTGAGCAGAGTTAATGCTGACTCACCAG